>CM062804.1:1638785630-1639385630 GCA_031772625.1 Pinus tabuliformis | reverse complement strand
TCATCGTAAATTGAGGGAGGCCCTAGAAATTGAAAAAATACCCAATAGTTTGAATAGAGATGATGGTTGGAATATTAGCAGAAGTTAGATCCTTGTCTTGTCCTCTTAGTTTTTTAGGCTTCTTTTTAGGTTTTATTTTGTTTATTTGTTTGTCTATGTAGGTATTGGCATGCTTTTTATAGTATTTGTTGTTTATTTATTCTTCATTAGAGCTTGTTTTCTTGAACCTTCATGTTTTTTTATGTATTTTGTCATCCTATTTGTTCTTAACTCCTTTTAGTATTTTTATTATTTGTTTAATGGGCCACAACCCTATATTTTATTGTTAACCCTATTTTATTTATTGATTACTTTTCCTTGTATCTCTCTCTCTCTCTCTCTCTCTCTCTCTCTCTCTCTCTCTCTCTCTCTCTCTATATATATATATATATATAATTATAATTCTTTTGACTTGTGTATATATTTGTTTTATTTTATTTTATTTCCATTAATTATTTTATTTATCAAATGATCTTGTCTCGATTAGGGTATTGACTCATTTTTATAATTTTTGACTTCCCTCCTTCTTTAGAGTTTGACTTTTATTTTATTTATTTTTTTATTTTTTTAATAAATTAATTTAAATATTATTTCTCAAAAACTAGTTGTTTAATATGGCGGTTACTTATTAATATTTGTTTTTAATAAATTAATAAACTAATATCATAATTTAAATATTATTTTTCAAAATATTAATAGTCGGTTTTCATAAATTAATTTAAATATTGTTTTCCAAAAGCTAGTCATTTAATATAACCGTTACTTATTACTATTTTTAAATAAATCAATAAACTAATATCTATTTAAATATTATTTTTCAAAAACTAGTAATATTTGTTTTTAATAAATTAATTTAAGTATTATTTTTCAAAAAATATCTGTTTAATATAGCCGTTACCTATTAATATTTGTAATAGATTAATAAAATAATATCATTACTTAAATATTATTTTTCAAAAACTAGTCGTTTAACGTAGCCGTTACTTAATAATATTTCTTTTTAATATATTAATAAATTAATATCATAATTTAAATATTATTGTTCAAATATATTCGTTACTTGCAAATTATGTCTCTACATTGTTTTCCATTTAAGCGTTTTCCATGGTGTGCCTCTTCATCTGGTCCTGAGGATAAACCACACTCGTTGGTTCAAAATGTGTCGACAAAAAATTTCTCTTATGCGATTTCTGTGGAAAGACTTTGCTTAATTCATTATCGATCATAGAAGCTTGAATATAGAAATTACTACCTAATACAGAAGGGCCACTTCTATTAAAGTTCATCACTTTGAACGGTCTTGTGTAAGGGTTTCCAAGTTGAAGACATATATGGCTTTTCTAAAACAATGTAGAGACTCTTCCCTTATTCCTCTGTTCCCTCAGATTAAGCATTGTCTTTATAATTCTAGTGGCTGTCGTATTTTTCTTAATGATAGCATGACATTGGTTTGTCTGGAGATTGGCAGGGTGAGAAAGGATTTGGATTTCATTTCTCTTAATTTGTTGTCTCTTCATTTGGAACTTTCAAATTAGATATTTGCCCCCCTCTGGTTAAGGATCGTCGCATGCTTGGCACTGAAATCTACTCATCTGGAAGAAATATGGAAATTAAAGCAGTCCAAGAAGTTCAATACTCATAAGGAAGGGGCTCCTATGAGACCCATTGTCAACACGATAGGAGGACCAACTTATCTTCTTCCTAAATATTTAACCTAAAAGCTTAAGACTCTTGTTTTCCATACAGAATCCTTCGTCAATGACTCTGCATCATTTGTTAATGAGTTAAAGAGTTTCAATCTTGATCCAGATGACAAGCGTGTGAGCTTCGATGTGATCTCCCTCTACACTAATATCCCTATCAATGAGGAAATTGAGGTCATCAAGTCCATCACAGGTCCTGATATAGCTTATTTAGTTGGTATTTGTCTTACTTCTACTTCCTTTTCATTTGATAGGGAATTGTATGAGAAAACTTGATGTGTCGCAATGGGTTCCCCTCTCTACCCTGTAGTACTTAATCTATTCATGGAGGCTTTTGAATCGAAGGAATTATCTTCTTCTCGTCTTCTACCTAAGATGTGGAAGAGGTTTGTGGATGACACTTGTGTCATCTGGCCCCATGGTAAAGAAAAGTTTGAACTATTTTTCCTCCATCTTAACAATCAATCTAGTACTATAAAGTTCACCATGGAATTTGAATGTAATGGTAGTCTTACCTTCCTTGACATCCTCCTCTCAAGGAATGATGATGGCTATTTTTCACATCAGGTATTTCGTAGGAAAACTCATACAGAACGATATCTTTGTGCTAATTCTCATTATTTCCCCTCTCAAAAGCTTGGTGTTCTCAACACCTTAGTGACTGGAGCTTTAAGAGTTTCTAATGAAAACCATCTCAATGAAGAGAAAGCACATCTCCTAAGTGTTTTCTTTAATAATGGGTATAGTAGACACTAATGTACTAAGGCTTTCCTTAGAGCTGAAAAATGTCCTAGTGCTAAGAAAGATACCAAGCATCGATTTTTTGGTGTTCATCTTCCTTTTATCCAAGGGACCACTGACAAGATTGCGAGGATCCTAAGGAAGCATAAGGTGGCTTCAACCTTTAGGACTTTAAATACCATCCGGAGCTCCCTTAGATCTTTAAAGGACCTGGTGGACCCCAAGAATATGAAGGGTGTTTACGTTATCCCATGCTCTTGTGGGACTCCCTACATTAGTGAGACTGGTCACTCAATTAATCAAAGGATTCTCGTGAGCTTGCTGTTGGCATCAAGCATTGAAGGACCTGCTCCTTTGCTTTAGCAGAGCATGCAGATAAATCTAGTCATCACAAATTCATTAAGGAGGCCCAAGTCATTGCTAGGGTTAGTCATTTCCATCATCATAAATTGAGGGAGGCCCTAGAAATTGGAGAAAGACACAATAATTTGAATAGAGATGATGGTTGGAATATTAATAGAAGTTGGGTCCCTGTCTTGTCCTCTTAGTTTTTTAGGCTTCATTTTTGGGATTTATTTGGTTTGTTTGTTTAACTATGTAGGTATTGGCATCCTTTTTATAGTATTTGTTGTTGATTTATTCTTCATTAGAGTTTGTTTTCTTGATCCTTCATGTTTTTATGTATTTTATCATCCTATTCATTCTTAATTCTTCATAGTATTTTTGTAATTTGTTTAATGGGCCTCAGCCCTATATATATATATATATATATATATATATATATATATATATATATATATATATATATATATATATATATTATTATTATTTTATTTTATTTTTATTTTTGTTTTTATTTATTTTAATAAATTAATACATATTTATACATGCCGAAGCATCTAATACCATGGACCGAAAACCATCACGTCTAGAAAACATGTGCGAAAATCATGCACAAAACCATAGGTGGGTCCGCCCAACCTAACATAGGGTCCAAAACCAAAATTTTTTGAGGCGCTGCCCCGGACCCCATAAAGTGGGGTTATGGGTACACCTCAAACCCCCTCTGACCCCCCCTCACTACACAATTGGCGCAACAAAGGGGGGCTCCGCCCCACCTCTAGCCCCCCGGTTAACTACGTGGGCTAGTCGTGGAAATAATATAACACAACCCAATAGATTATGGTAATAAAGACAATTATTACAATGCATTGGGAAGGACCATAATTCAATGCAATCATACGTAGTTCAAGTTGTAATGCCTATGGATAAATGTGCAAGGTATGGTGGGGATCAGAATAATGATCGTTGAATCTACAAGCTAGTGAGAGGTTCAACAACGATAATTATGGATCATCATTTCTATTAAATACGACATCTTTAAGATTAAATACGATACCTCCCCTAACTAGGGCATGATCGTCCACGGTCATGTCTAGTCATGTCATAGGTGAAATATCAATCAAATCCAAGAAGTATGTTGGGGACGTACCTGCCGACTTACCTTGACAGAGTAACAACATCAGAGGAGTAACAACACTAGATGAGTATTTAGACTATCGTGACGAATGAAGTAACAACAATAGTGTACTTTGATAGAATCAAAATGAATGCAGTAACAACACCGTTAGCGTAACAATACCTGTTTACTTCAACAGAATCATGACAGATGGAGTAACAACACCAATGTACTTAGACAGAATCACGACAAATGATGTAATAACACCGGAGGAGTAATAACACTAGTGTACTTAGACGAAATCGCCACGAAAAGAGTAACAACGTCGGAGGAGTAACAACACTAGTGAAGTACTTAGACGAAATCAACATCCGCATAGTAACAACACTGGGGAAGTAACAACACTAAAGGAGTAGTAGCACCAACAAAGTACCTGCAAGAAAAATAATAATAGAGTAGTAACAACATTTTATTGTATATATATGCGTGTGTGTGTGTGTGTGTGTATATATATATATATATATGTTTTTTTTTTTTTTTTTTTCTAAATTAAGCAAGAGGTACAGATGAAGAGTTCTCCGCACTAATAATTGCAAAGCCAGAATTATCACAAAGATGCTTAATAAAGGAGTGTTTGGAAACGGGATGTTGATACAATCTGAGGCGGTGTCCATTTACAATCAGGGGAGTATGTGCCTCATCAATTGTTACGAGTCTAACAGTCTTGTTATCAAACACCGTGTCAACTTCATATGGTCCCATCCATCTACAAAAGAGTTTTCCTTTAAAATCTTGGAACCGAGAGTCATAGAGAAACGCCCAATCTCCTCTTTGGAACACCTTTTTCTTGATAAATTTATCATGCCATTTAGTTCATTTGCTGTAGAATCGAAACAGTGTTCTAGAAAACTATCGAACGAATTTCATCCAACTCATTTAACTGTTCTAGTTAGTTTTTCTCGAGTTCTAAAAGATCCAAACCTACTTCAAGGGCTCTCCCGAGCATCTTAATTTTGAATTCCACTAGAAACAAAGGGAATTTCCCATAGACAAGATCATATGGTGAAAATCCTTTTGTGTTCCACTATGTTGTTCTATATGCCCAAAGTTCCTCAGGAAGCTTTTCAACCCAATTTCAATGATGGTTTGCTACAGTCTTTGTAAGGATATTCTACAACACTTTATTTGTACTCTCAACTTGACCATTCACCTGAGGATGATATGGAGATGTCACCCTTTGCTTGATTCTATACTTCTTCATAATCCCTGCTATCAGATGTGATGTGAATTGTGCTCCTCCATTTGAAACTATCTCTCTAGCAACTCCATCCCTAGCAAAACGTTATTCAAATAAGAAGTCAGAGATAACCTATTCTGTTGCTTTCGTAACAACCTTCGACTCTACCCACTTTGTCACATAATCCATGCAGACAAGAATGTGGACTTTCTGATGTGAAGGTGGATTGAATTGCCCAACAAAATCAATAACCCATTTCTCAAAAGGCTCAAGAGCTAGTTGAGGCTGTAACGACATATCATCTGACCAACCAAGTTGTTCCATCTGCTGGTAGCTGTTGCACCCTCGATATATTTCCTTGCATCATGAAAACTAGAGGGCCAATAGTATCCCAACTGTAACACATTTTGACATATCTACTTATCTACAAAATTCCCTCCACAGGGGCCATTATAAGCAGCTTTCAGGACATCATAGATGTCACCTTCACCTATGCAGTGCCAGATTTGTTGATCAGGTCGTGTGTAAGAGATGTATCCCTCTATCCAAGAATAGTGGGCACTATGATGGATTATATTTCACTGCTCTCTGTATGGAAGGCGTAGAGGTACTTTCCTATAGGAAGATAGTTAGCAATATCTACATATCACGAAGTGTGAGTAGAAATTGAAAAAATATGTTCATCCAGAAAACTATCCTCTACAAGTGCACCTCCATCACTAGTATCTAGCCAAGACAAGAAATTAATAACTACATTATCTTGCCTTGGCTTATCTACAATGGTGATATCAGATTCTTGAATTAATAATTACCATCTCGTAATACCACCAAGAGTTATCAATTTAATCATCATATACCTGATGGTTGTATGATCAGTGTGCACAAAAGTGGGACACCCTATAATGTAATGCTAAAACTTATTAATAGCATAAATAACAACCAAAAACTCTTTTTTCAGTTATCGTATAGTTCAGTTAACAGGAGTCAGAATCTTACTGACGTAATAGATCATGTATGGTTTCCTATCCTCTTGTTGTCCCAAGACTACCCCTATTGCTGTGTGAGAGGCATATGTAGAGATATGAAATGGGAGCTTTGAGTTAGGACCACGTAATATCAGAGCTTTGGAAACTAGTTCTTTGATTTTCACAAAGGTTGTTTCACATTCATCTATCCACACAAACTCTGCATCCTTAGGTAATAATTGAAAAAGTGAAATACTCTCTTATATATTTTTTCTACAAAACATCTATAATAGCTAGCATAATCGATGAAACCATGCACCTATGTTGGTGTCTTAGGTGTAGGAATATTTAGTACTACCTCTACTTTCGTAGGATCAACCCAAATTCCTGCAACTAAAAGTAGGTGTCCCAACGCTATTCCTTCTTTCATCATCATATGGAATTTCCGAGTACTAAGAAAAACATGTGTTTTCCTACATATTACAAGTACTTTCTCTAAGTTTTTCAAACCTTCTTCAAAATAATCCCCATATGGGGTGAAGTCATCCATGTAGATGTCAACACTATCATTCACTAGATGAAAAAAATTCCTAATATTTCCTGTTGAAGGGTAGCGAGTGCATTATAGAGAACAAATGGGAGGACTCAGTATGAAAAGGTTCCCCAAGGTCATGTGAAGGTAGTTTTATCTTGATCCTCAGGAGATTTTTGGATCTAGTTGTACCCACTAAATTCGTCCAGAAAGGAGAAGAACTTATTTCCATCTAATGTATCAAGGACCTGATTAATAAAAGATAAGGGAAAATGATCTTTTTGAGTTGCTTTATTTAATTCCCTGTAATCAACACAAACCCGCCACTTGTTATTCTTCTTTGGAGCAATTATTAGTGGGGATACCCATTAGTTGTTTGAGATTGGGGAAATAAATCCCACATCTAATAGTTTATGTAATTCATCTTTGACAATGTTCTTTAAAGCAGGATTCATTCTTCTCTGTGGCTACCTAACAAGTCAACATTCTTCTTTAATATGTGTGATGAGTACATAAGCGAGAAAGGATTCCTTTCATATCTGTATATTCCCAAGCGAAGGCTTCTTTCTATTCCCGAAGCACTTTCAATAAACGTTCAAAATGGGAAGGTGAAAGGTGAGGACTAATGTTCAACGTCTTCCCTGGATCAATTTCTACAGGAACATTGTTACGGGCCACAATTATAGGAATGATTTCAACTTCAATCTCTAGTTCAATGGCTTCCTGAACATTGAAATTCATAACAAATTCTAATAGTTGGTGGGTTGAATCATAAATGGAGTTGGGGTTGTTCATAATGGTACTAATTGCATCATCTTCCATTTCATCCTTAAAATAAAGGGCCTCACCAATAGTAATAATTGGTCTAATTTCATCATTTTCGGGTTCGAGCCCTTTTGCAGGTATAGATTTTTATATTAAGGTGAATCTTGGTTTATCTGGTGAACTCAGTTTCATAGGGGGATAAAGGATAATACTCTTTGTAACTTTCCCATTGGATATTACCATATTTCCTGACCAATACCTAATGTAAGCGTCTACGGTCGCAAGCCAAGGTCTTCCTAAAGTCAAAGGATGCCCACCGACTGGGGATTAGGTATGTAATACCAAAATATCAACATGGTACTGCCATGAGTGTACTGAAATGGTTATATCTTCCAACTTCCCTACCGATCTTCTAGTAGACCGATCTGTAAATTCTAGGATGGTGGGAGTTGGTTTAAGGTTTCGCAAGCCCAAGGTAATCACAGTTGCAGAAGTTATGACATAAATTGATGCCCCAAATTCTACCAACACATTTGGGATATCAACCCCATTAATATATACTGTAAGAATCATGTTCCCTAAATCTCTGTACTTAACAGCTGTAGGCTTCCCCAACATTATGTCTGATAATTTTCCCATAACATGAACAGTCAGTGGATCCCTTGGTTTTCTTCCAGGTTTCTTAGAGCAATATTATTTGATTGGTTTGGAATAAATCGACACGTCCTTCACAGCTTGAAGTAAAAGAATTTTGAAAAATATATTTTATGATTCCCCTAAAACGTCAAATTCAGGACGAGGACTTTGTTTGCTCAAGGATAGTATCTCATGATAAGGTGGACCAGTTTGACATCCTCTAGTAACAATTGTTTGAGAAGGAGGTTGTTTTCCCATGGTATTTTGCTTTAACTCATCCCTAGTTGTTCCAGTAGAATTCCTAGGTTATCGTTCTCAGACTTCATCATCAGTATGTTCAACAATTATTGCTGAAGTTTGAGTATTTACCACCCGACTAGACCAGAGATGTAGTTCATTACAATCTGCAGTGGAAATATTGTATATAAGAAGGTTGAGTGTCTCAACCTATTGAGCCCCTGTATTGTTTGGATTTTGGTTGGATTGAAAATGTAGTTGTGGATGAAGAAGAGGATTACTCGTGGAGGCATTAGAAGGCAGTTGTAACTGTTGTTGTGGCATAGGCTGGGAGATATGTCCTGAAGGAGGAGGAAGTCCAAGCCAATTCTGGGACCATGATTGGGTTGGACCAGACTGAGGGAACCATGGTTGTAATGGCATTGGATATTGACAGGATTTCGGCCATGAAGGTAAAAAAGATACAAACTGAGCCCTAAAATTCAAATTATTAAAATGTTGAGAGGGGTCTTGAGGGATACCTTGGTTCATGTTATGTGGCCATGTTTTCCATGGTTTCCTTGATCCCATGAAGTACAATTGATCTACCACTTCATTTTCTCCCCAAAAATTGCCTTCAACCGAGGAAGAGATCGACAGGTGCTAGTGGAATGACTTTGTTCACATATCACATAGGTCTCGACAGTATTCAGTGGACATTCCTTTAGTGGGTGCTTCTTCCTGCATTGAGGGAAGAAAATGGACATAGCCTTCTCTGCTTCCATCTGATTTTATTTCATTTGTAAAATGTCCAGTTGTGAGGACAGTGTGCTCAAGATATCAATCCTCAAGTTTTCCATCAAGTTTCCAATTTCTGTTTTCGTAACTCCACCGCTAGATGTCTTTATGGTTCGAATCCCCTATCTATGCATCATAGCTCCACGTGAACACTTAATGCACAAGTTGTAGATGGTGTCGAATTCTTCCTTTGATATATCTCCCTTTCCTAATATGTTCAAAATTTCCAAAGAGTGCTACTACATTCAAAAGTTCCAAAGATCCCTCCCTTTCCTACTACGTTCAAAAGTTCCAAAAAGGTATAGACTAAGCCACAAAATTCAAATTATTAAAATATTGAGAGGGGTCTTGAGGCATACCTTGATTCATGTTATGTGGCCATGGTTTCCATGGTTTCCTTGATCCCATGAAGTACAATTGATCTACCTCTTCATTTCTCCCCAAAAAATTGCTTTCAACCCAAGAAGAGATGGACAGGTGCTAATGGAATGATTATGTTCATATATCACATAGGTCTCAACAGTATGCAGTGGACACTCCTTTAGTGGGTGCTTCTTCTTGTGTTAAGGGAATAAAATGGACATAGCCTTATCTACTTCCATCTGCTTCTATTTCATCTGTAAAATTTCTAGTTGTGAGGACAATGTTCTCAAGATATCAGTCCTCAAGTTGTCCAGCAAGTTTCTAATTTTTTCTTTCATAACTCCAACGTTGGATGTCTTGATGGTTCGAATCCTCTACCTATGCCTCACAACTCCACGTGAACACTTAATGCACAATTCATAGATGGTGTCAAATTCTTCCTTTGATATATCTCCCTTTCCTACTACTTTCAAAATTTCCAAAGATTCCTCCCTTAGTGCCTAGAGAAAAATTATCTTCAAGGTGTCCTTATCTAGATCACTATGGCCTGATATATGCAAACTGTATTTGAAATGTTCCATGAAGTCCTTTGTTTTCTCATCCTCTTTCTGCATAATCTTAAAGATCTCTTCCTTAACATCTCGTGATTTGCAGTAGTCTTGATACTTTTAGAGAAAAATCCTCTTCATATTATTCCTTATAGTAATAGATTTCCCCCTAAACCCACAAACCATCTCGAAGTTGTTCCCTTTAAAGTGGCAGGGAATATCTTCAATTTCTAGGCATCTGAAATATAGTCATACCCCCGACAGACAATGTTGAATTCAAACGGGAATGTGTCCAGAACTTCAAAAGAAAAACCATGAAAGTTAGGTAATGTTTTCCAAGGAATGGGCTTCATAAGCACATCACCCCTGATATCTCCAATTTGGAACTTGATCGAAGAAGTTGCAGGATCCATGAATATCTTCCAATATTCTCTTGGAATCTCAACAAGTTCTGGTTGTTCTATATTGCGTGGTTGAGTCTATTTAACAACACTTCCTCGATCAATTGGTGCAATGAATTCGCTCAACTCTTCTTCTTCTTCTGAACTCACAATGTTCAGTTCTCGTGATCCTATGCTTGCTACTTCTTCTTTCCTGAATTGTGCTTTTGTTATTGGGGGAGGTTTTTGTTTTGAAACTAACTTCCCTCCAAATCTCATATGAGATTTCACCTTAACAATAGCTCGTGACGATGCTCTTGACTCAGCTTTTGAAATGATTTCTTAGATATTGGTAATTCTACCTAGATCTTTCCTTCCTCTTTTTGGGGGTCTTCCTCTGCCCCTTTTATTTGTATCTCTGTCCATGCAATCAGAAAATAAGAAGAAAAAATTCAAGCAAATTGAAATCTCAAGACTTGGAGCAGGGTGAAATGTTCCCTCCCCAAGACAAGAGAGTGTCCCCTAAAAATAAAGAAAAAGAAGGAAAAAATTCCAACCACAAAACCTAAGCTCAGGACCTCAAACAAGGTGAAAAACAAATTCCCTTTTGAGGACGTGAGAGCAGTTCCTATGAAAGAAACAAAAAAATCTAATGCTCAGGACTTGGAGCAGGGTGAAAAACTTCCCTCCCCACAACGAGAGAGTGGTCCTATGGTCAATACTGGTCATACTTTCGCAACGACGCCAAAATGTTGGTGTTGAGATATGAGTCATACAATTCACCCAATACCACATTAATTGTCAACTCAAGGCTCACCTGTTTATTTCAAGGCTACCATGCAAGTTATATGCAAACCACAATTTCCATACCGAGCATTGAAAATTTAATTATAACATAATAATGCGTAATAGAAAGTAATAACTGTAACGACAACTAGAGTAACAACAAGTTAAGATTCACAGCAACACACTGAAATCATTACTGAGAAGAGAATAAACCTACACACACATCTAATCCAACAACACCTCGTCAGGAGAGTGGGCCCAACTCCCTTATCAGGGCTGCGGCAAGATCAAGAATTATGAAATGCTTAGAAGATTAGAAATTGTATTAATCAAAATAACATTACAGAGGTATGATGTTACAACTTAGAAATATCATATATCTCCTCACGGTGGCTTTCCTAGCCCCGTAACCACTACCTTTACATTTCATTTAAGAACTTCAAAAGAAAAACCATGAAAGTTAGGTAATGTTTTCCAAGGAATGGGCTTCATAAGCACATCACCCCTGATATCTCCAATTTGGAACTTGATCGAAGAAGTTGCAGGATCCATGAATATCTTCCAATATTCTCTTGGAATCTCAACAAGTTCTGGTTGTTCTATATTGCGTGGTTGAGTCTATTTAACAACACTTCCTCGATCAATTGGTGCAATGAATTCGCTCAACTCTTCTTCTTCTTCTGAACTCACAATGTTCAGTTCTCGTGATCCTATGCTTGCTACTTCTTCTTTCCTGAATTGTGCTTTTGTTATTGGGGAGGTTTTTGTTTTGAAACTAACTTCCCTCCAAATCTCATATGAGATTTCACCTTAACAATAGCTCGTGACGATGCTCTTGACTCAGCTTTTGAAATGATTTCTTAGATATTGGTAATTCTACCTAGATCTTTCCTTCCTCTTTTTGGGGGTCTTCCTCTGCCCCTTTTATTTGTATCTTTGTCCATGCAATCAGAAAATAAGAAGAAAAAATTCAAGCAAATTGAAATCTCAAGACTTGGAGCAGGGTGAAATGTTCCCTCCCCAAGACAAGAGAGTGTCCCCTAAAAATAAAGAAAAAGAAGGAAAAAATTCCAACCACAAAACCTAAGCTCAGGACCTCAAACAAGGTGAAAAAAAAATTCCCTTTTGAGGACGTGAGAGCAGTTCCTATGAAAGAAACAAAAAAATCTAATGCTCAGGACTTGGAGCAGGGTGAAAAACTTCCCTCCCCACAACGAGAGAGTGGTCCTATGGTCAATACTGGTCATACTTTCGCAACGACGCCAAAATGTTGGTGTTGAGATATGAGTTATACAATTCACCCAATACCACATTAATTGTCAACTCGAGGCTCACCTGTTTATTTCAAGGCTACCGTGCAAGTTATATGCAAACCACAATTTCCCTACCGAGCATTGAAAATTTAATTATAACATAATAATGCATAATAGAAAGTAATAACTGTAACGACAACTAGAGTAACAACAAGTTAAGATTCACAGCAACACACTGAAATCATTACTGAGAAGAGAATAAACCTACACACACATCTAATCCAACAACACCTCGTCAGGAGAGTGGGCCCAACTCCCTTATCAGGGCTGCGGCAAGATCAAGAATTATGAAATGCTTAGAAGATTAGAAATTGTATTAATCAAAATAACATTACAGAGGTATGATGTTACAACTTAGAAATATCATATATCTCCTCACGGTGGCTTTCCTAGCCCCGTAACCACTACCTTTACATTTCATTTAATAACTAACAATGCCTACGATTACAACAATTTTCTGGCTACGGATGCATAACAATTCTTGAGATATAAAATAATATAAATATAACACTTTTGTTAGTCGATAAGTTGAACCATCATTTTAGATGATATCCAAAGATAGCGTTGCCAGCTCAATAGTCATCATATCATGAATCATGGTCTTGATCATCAGTCCTCAAAATCTACATAGAAACTTAAGTTAACAAGTCACTTTAGGAAATAACCCCTACGACTACGCTTCATCGATTATCAATTAATGAAGACATGACAATAGGTATACGTTTGTTGTTTAGGAGACAAATCGACCAACAAGGACATGAAATGAATACAGGAAAGGGATAAAAGGGCTGGTAAAAACTGGGCAAATTTAGCAACCAACAACTTACAAATTTTCCATGTGTTTGACAAAATCTATGTTATGGACTAGGCATCTCCTGGGTCAGTTCTTGTTCAAGTTTTGTATGAAAATATTTTTCATTATGTCATTCATCATTCTAAGAAGTTATAGGCAGTTTTGCATAGTGTTTTGAAGGTTGGCCTGGAAAGGTGGCCCAGATCTTAGGATCGCACCCTTTGAATTGGAGTTTTTGGGCTATAACAACATGGAGGCAGTGTTTTGCATGAGGTTTGAGGCCTATAATCGCACCCTGGCCTTGTCATGCATGCATATGTGGGCTTAGGCCAGTAAAAAGGAGCACCATCTTAGAGTTTGGTCTCCTGGGGTGGTCATTTGGCCCCTTACTGTCATGTAGCCCTAAGGGATGCTGTGAGTTATCAGTTTGTCGACCCCACTTCCATTAGTGGAGGTTGGAGGTTGAGTCATGTCACAATAACTTTTTGTATCATGTTTACTTTGGCAGGCCGGTGAAATTGAGTTAATGTGGGGGGATGGTTGCAAACTATATGTAATGAAATATTTTATAGTAAAATTAAAAATAAAATAAAATATTTTTGTTTTTCTTTATTTATAGTTTTACTTTCAATTATGAATACTTTATCAAATATATGAGGCTTCAACAAAGTCATATTAGATAGTCTTTATAATTATATTAATTTATTAGAATGAAGCAGAGAAGAAAATACACAAAACATAAAATAGAGTTAAAGGTAATGCTTCATAACAAATTTGAATTATTATAAGAGAAACTAGAGAATAGCATATTATGATATTCAAGAGTTAAAAGAAAACGTAAATAACAAGTTGGTCTTAAGTAGTATGGAGAATAAATTAGATATCAAATCCAACAAAGAGGAAATTATTAAGATAATTGAGTTCAATCATGGCATAATGGAAGAGCTTTGAATCTAATAATGGCTAGTGTAAAAGAGCAAAAGGATGAGGACACACTACCAACAGTAAAATAAGAACTAAAAGACATGTCACAAATTGAAGAAGAACAAATTAAAACCACTTATCTCATAGAAGAAAAAAGGTTGGGAAGATACTTAACATAAAGTTAGATTGATTTGTGTGAGTAAATTGTATTGATCATAAATTTGACAATTAATATCTTAACTTAAAAAGGACAATAACATTTAACTTAAAAGAGAAAAAGATATTTATAAATGAGAACCTCATTCGAAAAGGATTCAAAAGAAAAGGTCGAAAAAATAAAGAGAGCCTTCAAAGAAGTAAATAAAAAATAATTAAAAATAAAACTTCTATTATTATAGATTTTAAAACTATTACTAGCTTTCCATAACGTAAAAGACTTATGTTAAGCTAAAAACTTTCCATGGGTCTCATGATTAATGTCTCATCATGCCTATTCATTTCCCGTCATATGGGGATGTATACCCAAGCATGAAGGTCAAGCACACTTCCCTTGGTTTAACTCCGATTCCAAGGTCAAAAAATTATCTTAAACTAATTAATTTTTTTTAATATTATTTTATTACAATTTTGTTTGGTTTATGATCTATTCATATTACCAAACACAAAAATTTTATTATTATTTTTTTGTTTAAATGTGTTTATATCTATTTAATTTTGAATCTATCATGCTTTTAGGGATCAAATTTATCATGTTTTGAGAGGATCAAATTTCTTGAAGTGTAAACTTTTACTCACATTCTATAGTCCAGCTCTAGGGATTTGATCCTTCTCTACCAATAATAAGTAGGAGTTTAGAAATTTTAATATATCCTTAAGATATGGTTTTTCTTTTAAAGAATCATTTTACAAATATTTAATTAAAAAAATATTAAAAACTATTGGAGCAATATTTTTTATTCTTTGTGTTGAGTTAACTTTTTTAATTTGATTTAAGAAATAGTATTAGTATTAGTAAAGTGTAAAGATGTTTAAAATTTTAGTTAGTTTGGAATTTTAATTTCGTAAAAAAATTTATTAAAAGTAAATCTATGGACTTATATAATATATGATAAAATAACTATTAAATGCGTGGGAAAATTGTATTGTAGTTTTTTATTTATATCGTTATTTTCATTTTAGTTTAGGGGCGACATTATTTTTTTCTATTTTTATTACTATTTATTTGATGAACAAACATACTTACAAAGTTACACATCTTCCTCATACTGGATTGTAGAATATTTGATAATAAAATTTTGTATAATTACACTTAATTATAAATAATAATAACATGCTATTGTTCATATCACAAGTTTATTTAGCATTACTAGATTAATTAATAAGCTGTAAAGAAATGGGTTGCGAAGGTTTATAAGTCATATTTATATATTTCTGTGATATCCTGGAGACTATGTAAATATTTTAATTTCTGCAGTTTGGACAACTATTTATTTTCTTAATTTTTATTATTTTGGAAGTTAAATTTTTTTTTTTAATAAAGACAATAGTTAGTAAATATTATTTTACTTAATAATCAGTTAGGCAAATAGTTACCTGTTCCTAACTAAGTTATTGAAACTAATTTCTTGAGGATTTAACGAAGAGATCAAGAGGATAGAGGTATCTGAGATCAAGGCAAAAAAAAAAAAAGAAAAAAAAAGAGTTACTAAGGAACATACTATGTTGTACTGTGCTGAAGGGTCAGGCAGTAAGGCTATGTCTGGTTTGGACTAGAGGACCAGAGGGTGCTGAGACTATAAGTCTCAAGAAAATAAAGAGTTCCTGTGAACAGGAAAGCTCGGGGGGAGACTACAAAAGTAGGCCTCAAAGTTGGGAGGCAAAGATACTGAGCAATTCAGGTCTCGTGGCAAGACTGAATTAGGAATATTTCAAGCTAGTGTTTCAAGCTATATAGTGGTTCACATAAGTAATAATACCAATGCTTATTAAGTATATTCTATTGTGTTTATGATATAGACATAAGGATCATTTTCAATAATTCAAGAATAAGCTAGCTTGATTAAATTACAGTTAACTATCATATTAACTTATTAGCATTGTATAATTCAAGAAAAGAACATAAAATACTCATATTAACTTATTGACATTGTATAATTCAAGAAAAGAACAGAAAAGACTAGTATTAACTTATTAACATTGTATAAATCAAGAAAAGTACATAAAAGACTAGTATTAGTGAAGTTCACGAATTTCAGAGATTTAGAACAAGTAATGCTATAAGGTTAAACACAATTATGATTCTGAACATAAACAAGATAACTAGAAGACAAACTTCATTTTCATTATTGGAAAATTGTTCCATAGGGATCACAGTACGCAAGAGAGATTACCAAATCTTCTGGTAACAAAAAGAAAAAAAATAGGGAGATGTTCTTCCTCTATAATGAATAACTATTATGATAGGCACTAATTAAAAGTAGTTAACTGAACAAACATTTCAGAAAACTCAAAACAAGCAGGGAATTCTTTGAACCGTGGATATGCCCATAACCAAACTTTAGAGTATGGGTCCAAAAAATAGGTAGTAGCCTCACCACAAAATATTTAGGAATTAGCAAGTAGTCGAAAGGAGAAAACATAGATTTCAACTGATCTCTAAAAAAAAAAGAAAACACAGACATACCTAATATATAATTTATGTAATCTATTCAAGTCATTAAGTTTATTACGAAATAGAAAAAAATCAGAGGCCTTATTGTAAGCTACAAATCCTTGTGGCTGGGAGAATAGGGTGTTCGTAGAACTTCTGAAACAGTTAAATAGACTACCAATCAAACATAGAAATACAAGTCGAAGTCTAGCATAAACACAGGAATAAATTCCAAAGAAAAAAAATTAATAGAGATGAATTTTGTATTCCAAGAAATGCTTAAAGATGTAAACAGGATTACATATAATTCATGCAATGGTCTCAACACCATTCTAGCTAGGGTTCCAATCACTTCACCCTCGGCGTTAATTAAAAATACAAAAATAACTAAGTCGGTCAAAGCTAGGTTAACCTAGCAACATGTTCATGGCCAAAAGGCCTCAGAAAATTAAAACGAAATTCAAAATTACAGAGGTTAATCAATATCGCAGTCATGGCAAATAGAATGTGCCATGCTCTCTACGGAGCCACTATCTTAAACTTCTAAATCAAGCCAGAACTCTTGCATACCTAGAATATTAATAAACCAGTTCCCAAATCGAACCGAGGGCCTCGCAACAGGCTTGAACCGCAGGTTGTCCATTGCACAGCGTCTGAAAAACCCTCCTCCCTGACTGGGTGGAAAAAGCAAAAGATGCTCAGCAAATGTAACAAAAAAAAAAAAACAAATCCACAACACAAAATCTCCATTAAAATTACCTAGATGGCTCGAAGGGGTGAGTCTTCTGTAGATAAATTCTCACCATGTATGCCAGAAAACTCCTTATCGAAACTCGAAATTGCAAGTGTCCCTAACAATGAACACAGGTAGTAAGAAAAGAAACTCTGAGCTTGATAAAAACTCTAGCGGAGGATCCTCAAACTGTGAATGCAACACGTCCTCGAAGATACCAGGAGCAAGAACCAAAGAGGGAGAATAAAGGGCGAACATACCCATTTGAAGTTTAGACGAACCAAGAAACCCATCCTTCGTCCGATCTAGAGGAGAAACTGATGTCAGTGATCCAAAGAGAATTCCAAGGTTACAATGAATGAGTTACTACAGTAATAACTCCAACAAGGTGCCACCTCCACCTAGGCTGAGCAGCGATCAACCAGAGTTAATACTGGGTGATGTGAACCATAAGGTAAGTATTAATTGTCGGATGGAACTGGATCTCCATCAACAGAGCTGAAATCTTATACTATAGGTTCATTAATTTAGAATCGTGAAAGTAAAACAGGTGTACTCGATAAGATGAGCCATCACGAGTGACGAATAGATGTCCTCATCTTGAACTTATATCATGATGTAATTTGTATACTATAGTTTGAGAGATAATCATAATGTAAATTCGGATAACAGTTCCTATCCATAATAAAGAGTCATTTACTTTAATTGCGTGTAATAGATTACTGTAGAATGATTATGTCTATATACCAAATGGAAATTCTAGTAGTTTAGGAAGTAAGATAATTAAATTTTTTATTATTATTATATGTGTATATGCTTAGTAGATGTGTGACATATGGTATTAGAGCACTCAGGTTGCTAAACTTAGGCCTTTGGAATAACGAAATAACAACTTTTATGTGCACGTAGGAAGCAGGCATGAGGAGAATGGGGAACCCTCCCCATCAGACAGTAATGGGAACAGGACTGGCATCATTTCAAGAAGGTAATCTCAAAGTATGGGTACAATTAGGAGGTGAGCCACAAAATGATAATACAACAATCCTGGAAATTGTACAAGAATTAAAAGATGAGATGGCCCGGTTGTGGGTAGACAATGAGCGACTAATGCAAGAGAAAGAGAAAATTATGAAAAGTCTATCTGATAGACAGAACCATCGGCCACTAGCCCCTAGCCTTGAACATAGAAACATGACAAGGGAACAAGAATATCGAACTGAGAATATGGAGACAGAAGGAGGTGAAGAAAACCATGAAGAAGAATTAGATAACATGTCAAATCACAAGATACATATTGAGACAGAAATCATAACTTCAAGGAGAATTTCAAAAAATTAAACCTCCTCTCTATGATGGTGAACAGGAAGAGGTAGCAGAGGCATGGCTCATCAACATGAGCAAGTATTTCTAGCTGTACGAGTATGACCATAATCTGAAGGCTCGACTAGCCATTTTTCAGTTACAAGGAAAGGCCACATTATGGTGAGAGAAAGTAAAAGCAGTCAAAGGAGTTAATGAAAAAATATAACGTCGGAGAATTTTCAGAGATATTTTAAGGAGAAATATCTAACATAAATATTTTATGATGAAAAAGTGAAGGAATTCCATGATCTTCGATTGGTTCAGATGACCATGGATGAGTTCATAACCAAGTTCACATCACTACTTCGGTATGTCCCTTACATACACGAAGAAAAGGCAAAAGTGCAGTGGTTCATCAGTAGCCTTCCACTATTCATGAAGGAACAACTAGAGTTTGACAACCCAAAAACCATGGACGAATTTATTAGTAAGGCATAGATCTATTACCAGCAAAACAAACCAAAGGGCAATTTAATCAAGAAGTGCGCTGACAAAAAAGAGAGAAATTTTGTTTCTAGCGATAAAGGGAACAAGGGTACAGGAAACAAGGGATCGTTTAAAGGTCCAATTAACAGGAAAACAAATGGAAATCAACCCAGATTTAAGGTACCAAGTGAAAACAAGATGAATGAACAAGCTAGTAGATCTGAAATAGAATTAAATAACAGACCACCTGTACAATGTTGGGGATGCGGAGGGCCGCATTATGTCAAAAACTACCCACAATGCAAAGGAGTTGATCAGATTTGGCATATACAAGAAGCTTCTACTGTGGGAGAGGTGGCTAGGATCATTCCTAAAATTAATGTCGCCCTTTAAGACCATCAGGCAAAGTTTCAACCAACCATGGTTGAATTTCAAGGTAATGTTTTTGATAGACCTATATCTATTTTAATCAATCAGGGGGCTACTTTAAGTTATATTAGCCCCAAAATTGTAGAATAATGTAAACTGCAATCTGTCAAATTTAAAAATCCATGGCTAGTACAGCTAACCATAGGAGCAAAAAGAAGAGTTTTGTCCAGGGTCAACAATTTCCCTCTAAGTTTAGCTAACCACACTATTTTAGCAGAACTTAATGTGTTACCCCTGGGGCCCTACGACATTCTTATAGGTATGGACTGGTTGGAAAAGCAGTGGTCCCTTATTAACTGTAAGACCAAAACTATAAATTACGAGGATGAGAAAGGAGAGAGGTGGGAAATTCAAGGTATTCAAAAGCCTTTGCATATAAGACTTGTAACAACCTCCAAATTAGCAAAATTTATTAGAAAGGGCTGCCATGTCTATGCACTACAAGTGGGGTACGCTGATTTTAAAGATAAACCTGTTTCTATAGAAGGTATTCATGTGATACAAAACTTTCCAAATGTATTTCCTGAGGACATCCCAGGCCTATCCTGAAAAAGAGATAGATTTCACCATCGAGCTACCTGGAGTTGCCTCAGTCTCTTGAGCCCCTTACTGCATGAGCATACCAGAGTTAACTGAATTAAAAATGCAACTACAAGAGTTGCTTGATAAAGGGTATATTCGACCCAGTGTGTCCCCTTGAGGAGCTGCAGTGATCTTTGTCAAGAAGAAGGATGGAACATTGAGAATGTGTATGGACTATCGTTAGTTGAACAAACTGACGATTAAAAATAAATATCCTTTACCCCGTATTGATGTGTTATTTGATCAAGTAAAGGGTGCACCATTCTTCTCAAAGATCAATCTTCGCTTAGGATATCGTCTGATCCGGATAAAGGAGGAGGATATAGCAAAAGCAACATTTAAAACTCATTATGGAAATTATGAGTTTGTAGTGCTACCTTTTGGACTAACTAACGCCCCAGAAACCTTCATGTGTCTCATGAACAACATATTCCATCTATATTTAGATAAGTTTTTATTAATCTTTATTGATGACATACTAATCTATTCCCGAAGCATGGAAGAACATAAGGAACATCTCCATGTTGTTCTACAAGTCTTAAGAGAACACCAGTTGTATGTCAAATACAGCAAGTGTGACTTCTTTAAGGAACAAATCTAGTACTTAAGAGATGTCATCACCAAGAATGATATTTCAGTAGATCTAGAGAAAATAAGGACTGTCATTGAATGTCCAGTAAAGGAAGATGTAGCTGACATAAGATCATTCATGGGCCTAGCTGGGTATTATAGATAGTTTGTGTAAGGGTTTTCTAGGGTGGCATATCCTATCACTTATCTGAAAAAGAAAGGGAAAGCCTTTAAATCGACCCCTGAATGCCAAAAGAGTTTTGATCATCTCAAACATCTACTCACCACTACACCCGTTTTGAGCATTGCAGACCTCAACAAAGAATATGTGGTTTGTACAGATGCTAGCAAGGAAGGTGTAGGCGGTGTATTAATGAAAGAAGGCAAGGTTGTAGCTTATGGATCAAGGAAACTTAAGGAGTACGAAAAAAAGTATTCTGCATATGATTTGAAACTGACAGCAGTGATTCATGCCTTAAAAATGTGGTGGCACTACTTAATGGGTAAGAAATTTATGCTATTGACTGATCATCATAGTCTAACAAGTTATTTTAAGCAACCCACTTTGAATGCTAGACAAGCTTGTTGGGCAGATTTCCTAAGCGAATTCAATTTTTAAATAAAGCATTTAAAAGGGAAAGAAAACCAGGTTGCGGATGCTTTAAGTCGATAGGTAAATTGTTTATATGAAATTTCTTTCAGTGAATCAAGAACAACTTTTTATGAGTAGATTCGTGAAACAACCATGCAAGATTTAGTATATAAACATTTATGGCAGCAAGAAAAAGTTCCAAACAACCATGAACAACAATTAGGATATGAGGTAAATTCATATAGATTGTTGATTTATAGGAAGAGGTTATATGTGCCTAATGAAAAACATCTTAAAAATTTAATTTTATATGAATTTCATAAGATTCCTTGTGCAGGCCATCCTGGATACCAGAAAATGATTTCTGCCTTAAGAAAGGAATTTTTCTGGCCTGGAATGAAAAAGGAGGTAGCAGAATATTTAGCCAAATGTCTAGAATGCCAGCAAATAAAAGTTGAGCACCAACACCCAACAGGTTTACTCCACCCCTTACCTATTCCTGAATGGAAATGGGAAACGATATCCATCAATTTCATCATTGGATTACCTAAGTCAAAAAGACAAAATGACTCCATCATAGTAGTGGTAGACAAACTAAGAAAATCTACTCATTTCATACCAATCCAGCCAACTTATAAAGCGGTGCAAATTGCTAACATTTTTATGCAACACATTTTCAAGCTACACGAAATAACCAAAATGATCATCTCAGACTGCGATGTGAAATTTACATCCACCTTCTAGAAGGCCCTTTTTGAAATATTTGGCACGCAACTACATTTCAGCATCACTTATCATCCTCAAATGGATGGACAGACAGAGAGAGTAAACCAAGTGGTTGAAGACATGTTGTGAACTTATGTTATGCAACAACCCTCAAAATGGGAGGACTACCTACACTTGGTAGAATTTGCTTATAACAATGGATACCAAACATCTCTACAAATGAGTCCTTTTGAAGTATTATACGGGCGTAAGTGTAGAACACCATTGAGTTAGGGTGGACCAGATGACAAGTTGATGTTAGGACCAGATATGTTGGAAGAAACGGAGGAAATGGTAAAGAGAGTACAAAACAACTTAAAGGCCTCTCAAGATCGGCAAAAGAACTTTTCTAATCGGAAACAAAGTTTTCGGGAATTTTAAGTAGGAGACCATGTTTACATTAGAGTACGAGCTAAGAAAAGAACATTGCAATAGAACGTATGTCCTAAGCTGGCACCCCTGTGTTGCGAGCCATTTCAAATCTTAGCTCCGATTGGGCCAGTGGCTTACAAGCTTGCTTTACCCAGCCACATTCGTGTGCACAATGTCTTCCATGTTTCTTTACTTAATAAATACATTTGTGATCCTAAACACGTAATCAATTGGCAAAACATTCAGGTAAAATATTTGAGAAAATTTCTCTTTAAATGCAAATTTATTAAAGAAACTAATTGATGTCTTAAGTACTTTTGTTGCCATGTAGGTTGAGCCAGAAGGCGAGTTCTTGGTCGAGCCTTTCGGTATACGAGATCAGAGAGAAGTAACGCTGTAGAAATGAGTTATCACCGAGGTTAAAGTGCAATGGCAACACTTTTGGCCTGAAGAGGCAACTTGGGAAGATGAGCAGGTTATGAAGGAGACCTTTCCAAATTTTTTTTTAGAAGGAAAACATTGGGACGATGTTACATATTAGGAGGGGAAGATGTGATATCCCCAGACTATGTAAATATTTTAATTACCGCACTTTGGACAACTATTTATTTTCTTAATTTTTACTATTTTGGAAGTTAATTTTTTTTTTAATAAAGACAATAGTTATCATAGTAAGCAATAAAGATTACCAAATCCTCTCTTAACAAAAATAAAAACAGTAGGGAGATTTTCTTCCTCTATAACAAAGAACTGTTATGATAGGCATTGATTAAAAGCAGTTTATTGAGCAAACCTTTTGGAAAACTCAGAACATGAAGGCAAGTTTTCAAACAGTGGATATGCCTAGAACCAAAACTTTAGAGTATGGGTTCGGAAAAGAGGTATGCAGTCTCACCACAAAATATTTAGGAATCAGCAAGTAGTTGAAAGGAAAAAACATAGATTTTGACTCATCTCTCAAAAAACGAAAATAAAACTAAAATAGTTTTATTTATTTTCTTAATTATTTTTACAATAAATTTTTTAAATTTAAAACTATAATTTAATTGTGTTTAATGAAATATTTTATTTTAAAATTAAAAGGAGATATTTTATTACTTATTTCTTTATTTTTAATAATGTATGTTTACAAGTTTTGTTTTTATTTTTATTTATTTATTTTTTCTTTTAATTATAAATGTTATAATATATATCAACCTTCATTTAAGATAGTATTTAGAATAATATAAATTCTTTAAAATGAAAGAGAAAAAAGAAAAGTTGAATATTAGATAGAATTAAATAAAATGATTGATAACAAATTTGAATTATTAGAAATGAAATTAAAAATTAAAATATAAGGATAAACAATTAACCATTGAAGAAATTTGCAGTCTGAAATATGAAATTAAAGAGGTAAAAGAAAAACTAAATAACATGTTGATTTTGAGTAGTATGGAGAATAAAAGATATATCAAATCTATCAAGAGGAAATAGTTAAGATAATTGAGTTGGAAGATGAGCATAATAAATGATTTTCGAATCTCATAATTGCTAGTGTAAAAAAGAGCAAGATAGGGATACTAAAAGATAAGTCACAAATTGAAACAACTTATCTCATAGAAGGAAAATACTTGAACATAAATATAGATTGATTTATGTCAAAGAACGTATATTGATCATGAATTTGACATTCTTCGTAAATATATGAGCTTAAAAGTGACAATAGTCTTTATAAATGAGACCTCATTCTAAGATGAGTTGAAGGGAGGGGGTTCAAAAGATAAAGGAAGCTAGAAAGGAAGGAATATTGGGAAATAATTAGAAATGAATATTGGGAAATAATTAGAAATGAAAATTATATTAAGACTGATAGATACCAAACCGATAATAATAAATAGGAATTTGGAATATTCAAGATCCATTTTTGGAATTGTAACTAGATTTCCATGGTGCAAAGCTTCTAATTTGGATCCCCAATGAAATCAATATTATTTTTCTAATTCAAACTTGAGAGCATGATGAATCTTACTTAGATAGATTCATCTTGTGGGCATCATGGTGTTAGTGTTGGTATTTTCCAACACACACATTTCTAATGAGTGAAGTGTTGAACTTTTCCAGTGAGTGAAGTGTTGTGGGTTGTAAGCTCACTTAGGATTATCCACCAAGTTGTCCACCAAGTTGTCATAGCTAGCTAAGTGTTGTGGGTTGTGCTGTAAGCCCATTTAAGATTATCTAACATGTTGTCAACCAAGTAGTCATAGCTATGTTTAGTAGACATTGGGCCTCCATTTATAAATATATGTATTTTTCATATATTGTGAGCAATATAATACCTTTACATGGTATTAAGCTAACTTTTCCTACAGTATTGAATTTTTATTTTTATTTTGTTTTAATAAGGTGTGGCAAATTTTATTGATTCGGATTTATAAATATCATTGAGTGATGTTATTTCAGATTTAATTCTCTTTGCCTCTATGTAAAAATAGCTTCTCCAATTTTACTTAAATTATTTCCTTCATAATTATTTATTTGCATTTTTTTCTACTTTAGTGGTCATGGATATATTTCAGATGGTATCAAAACTATTTGAACTAGTATCAAAGCAAGTTCTAAAAGCCCCTTCTCATTTTTTTTTGAGAGATTGTTCTCTTTGTTCGGTACCGGTGACATGAAAGATATCATATTCTAAAAGTCTCTTCTCATTTTTTTGAGAGATTGTTCTCTTTGTTCGGTACCGGTGACATGAAAGATATCATATTTTTTACTACGGTACATATTTAAGTTTTAAAAGCCTCTTCTCATATTTTTTGAGAGATCTAGTTGTCCTCTTTGATGGGTACAAAAGGATATCATTATTTTTATTACCGTATATATTTTTTACTATAGTGATTTCCCGTTTTTACCATGGTGATTTATGGTGCCAAAGTAAGTGTGCATTCAATTTGTTAAAAAAAATAGGTGTTGTAAATTTCTTTCTTTATCCGCGTTAATATCAATCTCACTGAATTTTTGATGAGTTATTTGAGTGAATTCTTTGTCTTTCAAACGTTGAATCCATAAAAAGATGGGACCGTTGAATTGGAGGTTCAGATTTAGTTGGCACAATGTTCGTTGGTCCAATGCATTATTAAAAGTTGTATGTATTTTGTTTGAGCAGGTTCAGATCTAGATGGCACAATCTTCGTTGGTCCAATGCATTATTAAAACTTGTAATGTATTTTGTTTGAGCATATGTATTGGTGGGGCCATTTTTTTCACCAATTCATTAAAGGAATATATTTTTGAAAGGGCAAAATTTTTATAAGGACTGGTAATTTAAATTTTTTATAAGGACGGGTAATTTATAAATTCTTTAGTTTGTGTGAAACTATATTTAACGAGGAAGGATTACTTTGGCTGGATTTTTTGAGAATATATATTCACCAGTATCATTTTATTTGGAAAACTATTTTTTTTAAATATTAAAAAGTTTTTTTTTTTAATTGATTTCCATTACTATAGTATTTAGTTTGTGAGGTGTATATTTGGAGGTTACATTTGGAGAAGATACTCTACTCATTTAATGCTTGGGAAAAAAAATTCTATCCTTTTTTGTCGAACATATTGATAAATTACACTACTTAGCAACTCTAACTCTCTTTTCTTGTTTAGATTATGGTTCTTTGAACAATTTATCATAGTGGGTAAGATATTACAGGAACTTCATGAGATGAAGGTAACAGACAGCTTGACAATGAGGTCCTTATGTTGTAGTCCATTGTTGTTATATTGCAAGTAAAAAATGCAACACTCAAGAATTGTTTCCATGAGATGAAGGTAGCGGATAGCTTCACAACCAGGTCCTTCATTTGTAGTCCATTGTTTCTATATTGCAAGTAGAAAATTCAACACTCAAGAATTGATTCTGGTCTTCTATCACTGAGAGAATAAGGAAGGTTGATAATATAGAGTCAACAATGGGAAAGTATTTCCAAAGTCTAGTAGACAAGTTTCAAACCAAAATTGACCTCTTTTATGGTTTTAAGGAGGAACTTAAGTTCTTGTTTAACTCAAACAAGGCTTTCTTCAAGAAGAAAATTCACTAGCTAGAGGACCAACATGATTAATGAATAACTGAGGTTTCCTATTTAAGATCCTCCATGGAAATGCTTTGTGTATAAGCTACCCCTCTTCAAGAACATAACAAAAGATTGTTTGATCAATATCAAAGTTTAAAATAAAATCATGGTGCCTTGTTTCTAAAGTTCACTAAGAAAAATTACATTATTCAATACTTGCAAGAGTGTAAGAAAAACAATGAACATGAAGTCAATCAACAACAAAATATTGAGAGGATGAACATTGTTGTTGAGTTGTTAGGCTCATGTATTTCCACCCTTCATGATGATGATTGTTAGAAGGGTAGCGTTAATTATCATGACTCATCACACGATTTGTTTACACCTAGCTTTGCAAAACATACTATTTGGATCATGATTGCTAATAAAAAGAGGATACCATATGATGAAACTATTGCATCATTTCCTACGTATAATCCTATTGAATAGATGTCATTATTTGAAGGTAGAGCTTAGATTGGGTTTTTGGAAGACCAATCCATTGTTGACTATGTTGCTTAGATTTATGAGCTCACTAAGAGAATTATTGATGTGCACAGTTTTCCTCCTATTGTTACACCCATATATGAGACTACAAAACAAAATTTTTAGCCTTCATCTTAGACAATTTTACCCAAGAACCAAAAACCTCACAATTATGCATTTAGATCATTGCAAAAATTACATGAAAGGATCAATCATGGAATAGTGCTAACCATCAAGATCGATTGTTGTTGGATTCATAGATGATCATGGAATCAGTTGAAAAATTCAAACTTCATAAAGGTTTTGTCTCATCGGCTATCCAATTGTATATCATTCCTATTGTTTGATGTTGATTATGGTTTCTCCCTCAATTGTGTTTTAGGGGGGAAGTTATATGATGACAGATATTGCTACGATTTCTTTATTTTTATTTCCTTTGCTTGATCAATGTGATGCTGACAGTGTTTAGACAATTTTGTAAGTGTTTTTGTACCATGTTTAAGCTAAGTTTTCCATACTAATAGGAATCATTTTTTTTTTGTTGGTTGATGGTGTTTTTTATATTTGAAGCTTTTGTTTTGATTCTTTACCAATGCATATTTACTATGAAGAATTTATGAGGAAGTTGTTAGCGTTTTCCTTTCTTGTGCCTCTACAACATATTATACTTCAAATATCAATCGAGTTCAATGAGACTTCTTGGCTCGCATATTTAGAGTTTTAGTGCTTCCTAGGGGGAGTTAGATGATGAAAAATATTATTATGATTGATTTGTTTTCATTTCTTATGTTTGATAAACATGATGGTGACATTGTTTAGACAAATTCATAAGTGTTTTTGTACCATGTTCAAGCTAAGTTTTCCATACTTATAGGCATGATTGTTGGTTTTTTGGTTGATGGTGTTTCTTCTATTTAAATCCTTTGTCTTGGTTCTTTAGCATTTCCTATTTTGTCTAAAGAATTTATGACGAAGTTGTCAATGTTTGCATTTCTTGTGCCTCTGTAACATATTCTACTTCAAAGATCAACAAAGCTCACTGAGATTTCTTGGCACCCATCTTAATAGTTTTAGTACTTCTTGATTAGAGTGGGCTTATGTTCTTGCCATTCAAATAGATAATTTTGAGATCTACAATTTTAGCTCTATAATTAGCTAAGCATTAGAATATTTCTCTCTTCTTGAGATGATTTTATCCTATGGGTTTTATGAGTTTGTACATAGGTACCTATTGTAGGGGACTTTTAGGCCTATGTAAGTCATCATACTTATATGAGCAAATGTATGTAATAAATGGTAAAAGGTAAATGTATGATTGATTGGTTGGAGCGAGTACCACTGCTCCAACCATATCTACTATGTATAAATATGCATGAAGTTATAATAAGAACAAAATTGGAATTCATTCCCGAAATTTGTTTCTTCTTTGTGCATTGTGTATGTTCTTGCTATGTACTTATCATGTAATCCATTCTAGTTGCATGTGAAGGCTATTCCTTCAACACAGGTTCCATTTCCATTGATATTGAGTCTGACATTATAGCAATATTAAATGAAGATGAAAATGAAGAATATGAGATTGTAAGTAAGGATGTGTTTGACAAGGTGTTGTGTGAGAAAAGTGTGTTACCTAGAAAATTTCTTGTGCATGCTAATTCTTGTGGAAGACCTATAAATTTAAAAGATTTCTCATGGATGTTTTCACATGGACTATGTATGACAAAGCTTGCATAAGTAAAAACAAAAGTATGTTAGCGCTTACCAACCAAAGCAATTGGAATAAAGAAAATAAAGATGTGAGAAGTTATTTCTATTGTTATTATCGTAAAAAATATTGAGCGATAATTATAGAGAAATATTGTGATTAATTGTTATGGAGATTTTTCTTTTTTTGTGCGGAAAAGAGAACTATTTTACTAATATATAATATAAAATGTTGTTTTTGGTTGGAGTATCGAAGATGTTAAATAGAGTATCAATCTGAATCATTTCAACCTTGATGATCGGATGCATTTTCCATGGCATACAATCATGAAATGTCATATTTTTTAGAGTCATCTGCATAAACTACCTTAGAACAAAATTTATTTATGTACACACCATTAATACTTATTTCTAGCCAAAACACTATAAATAGAAACATCTAAAAAAATGATAATGGACCTTTACAAGAAAAACACTATAATTGGAAACATCAAAACACTATAATTAGAAACATCAAAACACTATAGTCAAAAACATCAAAAGGAATGATAACAGACCTTAACACTATAAATGGAAACATTGAAAGGAATGATAATGCACCTTTCTATCTAAAACACTATAAATGGAAACATCTAAAGGAATGATAATGCGGTGCATTATGCTCCTATCTCTATAAGAGATCAATACCATATTTATTTATCATATGTCTCACATTTTCCTAGAGTGGTCTTGGTGGCGTGCTTGCAAGGGTAATTAGTTGAGCAGATTGTAGAATTGTTTACAACAAAAATTCTGTCATTAAGGGTATTCTTGACTGGCGGTCATTGGTTGACTTAAAAATTAGTTGAAGGAGAGATTGATCACTTTCGAAACTTGCTACATAAAATATATGGAGAAGGCAGGCACATAATTTAAATTATGTGGGATTTAGGAGTTGTGTTGCTTGGTTAAATGCCACGAGAGTTGACAAAGGAGACTAAGGAGACCAACACCTTCTTTAATTTATATGGTCAACTTGGATTACTCTTCAAAAAGTTTCGACTTGATTGACCTAGTCGATATTCCTTGTATTTTTAATTTGAGAAAGAAGACCTATTTGTTCGATACAATGATAAATAGAAATGTGTATAGACTGATGGAATAGAACAACGAATGCTTTATTTATGTTTAAAAAAAAAATTGTAGAGAAAAGTGTAATTTAATAGAGTTGTCATTTATTAGTCGATAGTCTCTCATGATGGATGAGTAATACTTTTGCAGTACCTATAGTCGACGTCAAATTGACTAGCGCATAGATCTATAATGCAAATATCGTGGAGTAAAATGCTCAAATTGAAGTGGTTGACATATACGAAGTTGGTAGTCAATCGTGCTAAGTAAAGAAAATTTCCAAAGTTGATTGTGTAATAAGTTGAGAGCCTAGTAAAAAAAACCATTAATGATTTTGGTGCTAATATTTTTGTGAGAGGTCAAGCGATCGATGAAATAATATCACATCTGTGAGTATTACAAAACATAACTTATTATTTTAAATATTGAGACTTCAACTATGTTGTCATTGTGACCATGTAGATGGAGCCAAATCTAACTTCAAATTATTGGTCGACTTCAACATACTAGCAAAGATATTTGAAAGAAGTAAGTGGGTTGACCTTGACTATCAAACAAAGAAATAAATCAATATATGTTGTTGTGACCATGTAGATGGAACCAAATTTGAGTTCAAATTATTGGTCGACTTCAATAGAATAACAAAGCTAATTGAAAGAAGCAAGTGGGTCGACCTCGACTATCAAATGAAGAAATCAATCAAGGTATGAATATGAAGCATAGTGTGTCCTGAATATGATCAAGGATTAATTTTTAGGTTTATATTTCAAGTCCAAAACATAGGTCAAAATTTCAAGTTCAAAACGAGACCCATCATCCAAACAAAATGTTTAGAGAGAAAGAAAGGGAAGAAATATTAATATATGGACGAAAGGGATGGAAGAGTCCAAAATCAACCAACCAATCGACGTCAATTTATAAAAGTAATGATAATGATCATATAAATTAAAGTTATAAGTTGACTAATCCTTTCTGCATTGTTTAGTCGGGATCAACTTGCATTAGTCGAGTCGATTTGAACCATTTGGTGGAGAAACCTTGATTTCAATTTGATGGCCCGCCAACAAAATTTCTTTCATTATTTGAGCTTACAAACATTATTGATTCGTCTTTATGAAGACCTAGTTGTTAGAACATTAATCAAGATGGCACTAACCATGCTAACAACTATTCCCCCATTGGTGATTTTAATGTGATTCAGTAGGAGTTGATAAGACATCAATTTCAGTCGGCAGAGATCATTATTGATTCTGCTGCTTATGCATGTATAAATAATGATGTTCAGTAATGAAATAAGTAAGCTCATGTAGTGAGTTTCAAGTTACTATCATGGTATCAAAACGAATATGAATTGGAAGAGCATTATTGGAACATAGAGCATTTGATGACCCATGGCATTTTGAGGAGTCGTGGTGCCCGATGATTGTTGTCCTATTGGAGAAAGGGTTTCTTTTGTGAATTATTTTGAATGATGTGATTGTTGAGATGAGTGCTTCTGGTGCAATTTCTTGAGCGTTTGTTTGTGCCTCCTAATTTGTTGGTGGTGGGGTTGGCTAGTGGCCATGGTCGTCTGACATTCAGGAAAGTGGAAAAAGGGTCAATTCGAGTTGGAGGTAAAAGCATTGTTGAGCTCCTTGTTGATGCTTGTGAGAAACTAGAGGTTTCCAAGATTGGCGCTATGTGGGAGGTGATTATGGTGTTGTTGCAGATCAGTGATGTGTATAGAAATGTTTGTTTTTTGCATTACTATTGTTTGATGTATTACCGTTGTGGTGTTGAATGTTAAACAAGTGGAATCCAACGACTGTATTGCAGACCTATGAAAGCATCTTCATGAATTGATCTGAGTGAAGCTAGGACTAGTGAGGAGTCAATCCTCCATATGGGTGAGGAGTAGGCTTCTACTACCTATTGTGATGTGAAGTGAGAGACGTGAAATCCGAGGAGTTTTCAGTGGAGTTGTTGTAGGGCAGATTATGTTGTGGCTACTGGTTAATGAAGCTACTAGAGCTCGTGGGATTGTGAAGCATAAAAAAGGTAATGAACATATCTGCATGATATCCAACTCTGTGTGTGGATATATTACCATGAACGAGTTCGTTGTGTTTTCCACAATGTGTGGAGAGTCATGTAGAAAGTCACAGTCTGATTGGAAGACAATGAGTGTGATAATGTTTGATAGTGATCTTTTTTATGATGATTTTTTAGAGAGTCCATTTGGAAGTATTTTTGCACAAGGTGATATTTTTTATTCCAGTAGTATTTTTGAGTCTGAGGAATTATTTGATCAACATAATCGTTTTATTGATGACCATGAATATCAGGAGGTGTAGTTTATTCCACATGATCCTGCAATCATTCAAAGTAAAACTTTCTTCTCCCAAAATCCAATTGTTATAAATTTGATTGAATTTGCTTCTAAGATGGCTATGACAGTGGAGGATACAAACATGGATGTTATCCAAACACCTCTCATGTTCGAAGATGAGTGCATTTTGGTGGCTCCTCATGGAAAGTGCAGAGAGCATGGATTGGATTACCTTGTTTTCATTGTTAGAGATGTTTCCTTGCATCCCAATCCGGAAGAGGTTGATGATGTTAAGTACTTAAGCAAAGAGAAGAAGGAGGTCATAAGGAAAGCAAGAAAGGTGAAGATGGTACTGCACCATCAAATGAACAAGCATGGACCCTTTTGATAGGAAGGAAAAAATGAAATATATCGTTGTAAGCCTAGCTGAGATTTAGACCAACACGAAAGTGAAATTTTAGGTCGTCGTGATTAAGGGGAGGTGTTAGAACATTAATTATGATGACGTCGACCGCGCTAACCATTGTTCCCCCGTTGGCAAGTTTAATGTGAGTCGACAAGAGTCGGTAAGACATTAGTTTTAGTGAGCGGAGATCATTATTGATTCTCCTTCTTATGCATGTATAAATAATGATGTTTAGTAATGAAATAAGTAAGCTCATGTAGTGAGTTTCAAGTTTTTGTCATTGGTCACCTTGATCATTCCCAAAGGAGTGTTTGTGATGCAGATAAAGCACTTGCTCAAACACCATAGAAATATTGAGGTTTTGTGTTAGAATTTTGGCTGCTACTATCATAAGTAGCCTAGAAACCACAGATCCTTTGCTACACAACTTATTGTTGGTGATGATGATATGTATAGTTGAAATGGAAGTTGTCTTCATACATAGCTCATGGAAAATGAATTCAATACAATAATTTCCATCCTAATCAAAGTAGACATTTCTGGACTCTTTGGCCATTTCTTCGTGATTTTGGCCCAGACTTTATTTTATTTGATATGAATGGCGAGGAAATACACAAGGATAAAAAAAGTTCACAAATTTATTTTATCATTCTTAGGAAATTTCATGAACTCTGTAGTTAATTTTACATGAGATATTTTATGTAATGGAGTCTTGTTCATAAAGCAACTTACATGAAGGTTGTCTGATGAGCCAAGTAGTTAATTAGTTTTCAATTAGTTGTTTAGTCAATTTTTTTGTAATTTAAATCAATTTCTAGTTGATGAAATCAACTTTTTCTTGAGAGTGGTCCATATCTGTTGTAAAAATCCCAGCACAGGGAAAAAATAGTTGTACTAGTCAACTTAAATGTGTCCATGTAATATATATGAAATATAGACCCCATAGATCTCTAGCAACAATAGAAGAAGTGATAAAAGAGCACAACCATAACAACAAAACAACACACAACTGGAGGACTTTTAGATCTCCAGGCTCGACTTTGTTCTCTATTTTTTCATCATTTGGCTTTAAATTTTTAAAAATGGGTCCGAGTCAAGGTGGTTGGTATTTTGGCCTTAGTCAAGGTGGTTCATGTTTTATGTTAGATGAATGCATCTTTCCAAAAATTTGTGAGGACTTGGACGTTGGTCATTGGGTATGGACTGATTTTGTAGGGTTTTGAGACATGTGGTACAACCCTCATAGAAGGAATAGCACACAATGAATGAATAAGTTTTGCCTGAAAATTGAAATGGTGGTAAAGAAGAAGAGCGTCCTTTTTTATGCAGGAAGAATAATCTTGGCATGGGTTTTGCTTATAAATAATGGTTTTGACCCATATGTAATACCTGAGTTTGCATAAATTTGATAAAAAATGAGAAATTATCATTGATGACTTCATATAACTGAAAATTCCATTAAAATTTCATATGGATAAAAACTTAGCTTTTATACTATTAAACTTTAACAAAGAGAGAAATTTGTTCTAAAGAGAAATTTGTTCTGATTTTGGCCTCTAAATAATTCCAAATATTTTTTAATAAGAAAACCAACTGATATTATGGAAATTGTTTTCACCTAGAAAAATATATTTTGAATCACACATATCAAGATTGGGATATAAGGATGGTAACGATATTTACAGATGCAAATTTTTCTTTGATGGATAAACAATAATTCCAACACCTACCACATTAAGTGCTCTAGGAAGTTGTCTCAAAGTTTCTTGATACTTCCTTAGCTTCCTGAAGAAGCCACCACCAACCAGAATCAAGAAACTTCATTGCAATGTATAAAAACCAGTCTTTGGCAATGTAAAATACAACTTGTTCAGTGGTCAATGTGCATTCTTTGATTTGGTATCAGAGCGAGGTTAGAGTGTGAGTCTTTGATCTCTATGAGCGATCAGAGTGTGAGGTCTCTTCTCTCTGAGGGATCAGTGTGCTGAGGGTGTGTTGCAAACAAGCCCCAGAGAGATAGTTGTGTCAGTGCGAGTTGTGACACTCTTATGTTGCAAAAACGGTGTGTTGTAGAGAAGGTTTGTAGCCAGCATGAGAAAGTGAGAAATATGGTTGAGTTTATTTTTTCCCGTTTTTCCTATGTTGTAGAAAAAATTGTTTGTAGTGGGATCACTCTGGTGAAGGGCTTAGAGATTGTTGAAAGTGATTGAGGTGTTCGAGCGACCAAAAGGAGGAAAGATACTTTGTATATCTGACATATTGATGCGGGAGCATTCAGCCAAGGGAAATTATTGTAAATAATAGACATAGGGGGGTCATGCATTTTAGGAATTAATTTCCTAAGTAGTATTTTAAGTGTGATTTAAATTAGATATTCTCAAAATAAATAAATAAGAGCATGAGTATTCCATGATTCTAGAAGTAAGGGAGAGCTTTTAGGCATAAAAGAAATAGATGTGGATAAGGAGGCTTTTCTGTTTTAAAACAGAGAAAAGATAGAATAAAGCTTCAAGAGGCTTTTTACCATATATGCATGCATGTAAAAGCTTTAGGCTTTTGATACCAATGTTTATTATATATATGAATGTAAGCCTACGGGAAAGGGGGAGAGCCACCAGTGGGGAGCCACTAGAGGAGAGAATTTGGCTTGTGAGAACAGAGGAGAATTTGGCTTGTGAGAGGAGAGGCACCATAATTGATAGTCGGGCCTGTGAGAGAGTGCAGCATTGACTGTTAGGCCTGTATGCCTGTATATGTGTGTGTATGTATGAGACCGAAGTCTCAATATAGATTTATTGCTTTCAGATTAATATATGCATAGTTTCTGATGAAGGGCACGTATGAAGTGTTTGCCTGTGATTATTTATGGTATGGATGAGAATTAATGGTTCTGTTAATGTGCATGTATCGGACAGCTTAATTACTGTATAGTGAAAGTATTGGAAGTGGTTTATTTCCCTGCATAATGTTTGGTTGGAGCCTTCATGGCATTTCCATTTAACTACTGCTTCCATGGACTCTCTAAGTGCTTTTTATAATGTTCTGCGTATAACTCTGTTTACATAGAGAATTGCGATATTTTTCCTTAAGTGGCATTGTAGTGGACGCGAATTATTATAGTGGCTGATTAAACCCTTATCGTGTCCGAACCCTATTATCGGACTGGAAGAGAGCCTTTGGGATCACTGAAGTGGAAGCCCGAATTACCGGAGCCAAAATCTTATAAAGCAGAATGGAAAGCATATCGGGTCCGAAACCCATATCGCGTCAGAAGGGAGAGAGGGCCTTAACCTTGTGAACGCTCTAATACACCGGAGCCGAATTGTTATGAAGCGCAACATATAAATAGCGTCGGGTCCGAAGAGAAGCCTTAGCAGTGTTCTGAAATCCGGAGCCGAATTTATATTAAGGAGCACCCTAAAGGAGATCGGGTCTGCAACCTCGTCAAGACTAGCCGATAAGGAATCCGCCGATACGACGGATCCAAAATCAGTTTAGAAGGGAGTATAAAAGTACATCGGGTCCGCACCTCATCGGAGGTTAGGCCTTAAGAGTTTTGTTGTGGTTGCGAAATCCGGACCCGCCGAATTTATGAAAGCGGCTATATAATCCTTGAGATCCGCGTACATTGAGTTAAGCGGGTTTTATGTTGGTTCTATGTATTGATATTATATGGTTATATATGGCCATGAGGGGTTTTATGGTATCTCCATATATGTTTATATGTGTGGCGGGTTGATTAAAGTGCTCGGTGATGGTTGATTATAAAGCGCCGATAAAAAGGTGGCTGTGATTCTAAATAAGTCCATGGTTTATAAAAGGCTTAGAGCCTAAGTTGAAGCTTCCGATAGGACTTTGTGGCCATATCCACAGGTCCAAGGTTTGGGAATTTATATAAGAAAGGGGATTTTGGGATTGTACCAGATCTCTTTTCATCACATATATTCACTATGAGTTTCCTATTCACCACATCACCCTATGTTTATATTTGGAGGTCAAAGGAACCATGTTGGTGTAGGTTGTGAGTGTAAAGGGCATAATATTTGGAATGGTAAAACAGAATTTCTGAATTTTTTAATCAGCAGCTCAATAATATTTTTGAATGACTTTATAAATGAGCTGCCAATAATATTTGGAATTAAGTTGAGGATTAAATTTTCATATTTTACCAATTGGGTTTATTTAAGGTGAAAATAGCTTTTCTAAGTGAAAAGTAGTTTGTGGTTGTTGTTTTCTTTGGGTTTTAAGTCCTTGAAACTTTCCAACATAGTAAACAAAAGTAAATTTTGGTCATACAAATAAATATGTGGTTGAATTTCAACTAAGTGAAAAATGTTGTGGGTTGTTGATTAATGATTGGCCTCCTAACCTTTTTTAAAATTGGCGATTGTTATTTTAGAAAGACTCTTGCAATGGTTGTTTGATGAAATCATGTTTTGTTTTTCATTATAAAAATTACATATATAACTTAAAATGGAGGGAGACATATTGTTCAATAATATGTTTGAGTTATGAAGTTCAATATAAGTTTATGAACTTTGCTTGAGGAATTATATTTGTGACTAAGGAGTCATTAAAGTTATTGGTTGGAGGATCCATAAGATTAATATTATGGAAAATGTATTTGCAGACCCTTATCAATCAGATTTTAACAAGCTAGATGGTGAAAATTATGCAAATTGGAAGTTTAAGATGCAGACTTTGATGGAAGGCTACAATATATGGACAATTGTGTCTAGAGCTGAAGTCAAGCCAGTGTCCCCTCAAGCCACAGATGTTGCAATTCAAGATTGAGAGTGACGGGAAAACAAAGCGAAGGTGCTTTTGCGGATATCCGTTTAGGAAAACATTATTCCACACATTAGAGAGTGCAAAACATCCAAGGATGCATGGGAAACTGTCAAAAATTCATATGAGACGAAGACTACAAATCAAATATTGTATTTAAAGAATAAGCTTCTTTAAATTGAGATGGAAGAAAATGAAAGTGTCAGTAATTTTATTTCTAGAATTAAGGATCTAAAGGATAAATTAGGTGACATTTGTGAAATAATATATAGTACAAACTTGGTTACTATGGCATTAAATAGAATGCTTGATGAATATCAAATGTTTATCACCAGTCTTTCATCTAGAGGGAAGGCTCATACTTTTGATGAGTTGACAAGTATACTTATGCAGGAAGAAGAGAAGACAAGAAGTCTTAAACAAAAATCTCCCAATTCAGATTTAGCATTGATCGCTAAAGGGAAATAGTCCTTCAAAGGCAAATAGTGGGAGAAAAATAAAGGAAAAAATCTACAGGTATAATCATTTCAAAATACACCTTTACCAAGGACAAATTCCAAATCAAGTAGAGATGATGTGTGTTAGCACTCTGGAAAACCTGGTCATTTTGCTAAGAATTGCATGAAAAGGTGGTCTGGTCAATTTAAGCAAAGAAGGCACTTAGGAAATTATGTCAATAGAGATGAAGCAATTAATCATGACTTTAGAAATCAATAAAGGTAAATGGATTACACAGCCTGCCGATGCAATCCCGCTGTATCGTACTACAGTCAACCTCCACACACAAACATCATTCTGTCTCTCTGACGGTTAAATTTTTATTTTTAAATATATTTTAATATTTTTATTTTTTATTTTTTAAATACATATTTAATATCTTGTGTCCTTTTCATTTGTTTTTTGAAATGGTTTTTGTAGTGTACTTTTTTTTCTTTTCATTTTTATTTCGATGATTTGAATAGTTGGTTTTGGTAATATTGACTTGAGAGGTGCGCTACAATCCACTATGGGGAAGATGTTGTAGTGTAGTAAATGAGTGTAAACTAAGCAAAGTTTTTCAGTAAAAATCATATAAGAGAAATTCTTGGCCGACGTGTTTCGAACCAACAAGTGTGGTTCATCATCAGGACTAGATGAAGAGGCAGACCATGGAAAATACTTAAATAGAGAGCAATGTAGAGACCAAAATTTCAAGTAAACTCTCTAACAAAAAAAGGTGTAGTTCCCGAAAATGAGGCATAAAAAAAAAATTAAATAAATAAATAAAGTGAAATATAAGCTCAACTAGCTCAACTAAAAAAGTAAAAAATTAATAAAAATAATGTAATTTTGTTTTTATTAATAAAATTACAAACATTTTTTCCACAAAAAAATCATAATATGTATATTATATTAAAATAAATTTAATTAATAGTGATTCATATTAATAACAAACATATTTCAAAACATATAATTAATAATCATATAAAAAATTAATAAATCTAATTAATAAATCAACACTTAAAAATAAAATATTTTTTAATTAAAATGTAGTTGACCATATATATTACAATAATGTTCAATATATGTAACCACTATATATCATATTTTTATATTTAGATATAATTAATAAACGTATAAAAAATCACTATTTAGAATAAACATTGTTTATTAAGTTATATATCCATCTATCCATATATATCATCAATGCTATGTATATCACATACAATTTTTATAAAATCCGTCAAAGAAACATGCTACATATATATGTAATTACATGCATTATCAATGTTTTAATAAATTTAAAAATAAAATGTTTTTATGCATAGAAATTTGAAATTTATATAAATATAAATGATATTACTAAGAACGAGCATAGATTTATCCTAGCTCTGGATATAACAAATGTTAAGAGTAATTAAATCTCTTGAGGTGTAAACCTTTCCCCAAGTTTTGCACTCAAAAAGAGGTTTGGATCTTGAGATATTTGATCTCTCTTAATGCTTGGTAGGTCCATAGTTAAAATGGATCTATGCTTATATATAACACTGAGTGGCCGCTACATCCACAGGAAAATCCAGGTAGATCAACCCAAAGAAATATACCTGTCAGCCAAACCAACAAGGCCTAACCCCAAGGGCATCGAGGAGATTTGACCTCGTGACCTCCAGATAGGCGAGGTACTTAGCAAAAGAATTGATCCCTTAGGGATTATATATATATATATATATATATATATATATATATATATATATATATATATATATATATATATATAGATATATATATATATATATATATATATATATATATGATTTTGTTTGCAATAATCCCAAGTTTGTATCATTATTTAAAAAATGTTGCAATCTTAATCTAAAAAAATATTTTTTTTAAACCTTTTTTCTCTAATCCAATTACTGGTTTAAGAATTTGGTTATAATGGTGGGGTGACAGGTGTAGGTGGGGTTATTCTCAACCCCGATGGAAAAGTTGAAATTGAATATAGTTGGGGGTTAGGTAGTTCTATAAATAATGTGACCGAGGCATAGGGATTATTGCAAGGGATCTTTGTGGCCAAAGAATAAAACATTGAAGATTTGGTGGCGTTGGGAGATTCATAGTTGGTTATCCATCACCTTATTCATGGATCTTTTCTTGAGGATTCAAATTGTGAAACCTTATTGATCGAATCAAGAATCTAAAACTAGTCTTCCTTTATTATTAGCTTCTTTCATGTGTTGAGAATGAAAAATTTTGTTGCATATGACCTCACCGATAAAGGTGTAAAATTGGATGTAAGAGTCTTAATGATAAATAATATTCCTTCCCTTGTAACAAATCCTTAACAATGTTTCTATTATGTAGTGTAAATTTTGTTTGTATCTACAGGCCTTCTCGAGACTCTACACCTCTAAAGATTGTGTGTCCTTTAGGATAGTAAAATGACTAATAGATATTGAGAATACAAATCATCGTGAGGTTAAGAGTATAGCTGGCCTCAGAGGATTTTCATTGTACTCACTTGTTGTATAGGCTATGATCTAAGCACATATTTTGATTTAATATAATATTATCATCACAATGATTTGTTTTTGTCAAGGTCATGGTTGCAAAGAAGTTATGGTTTAACCTTGATAAAGAAGAAGGGTCATATTAGGAGCACCACTTTTTGGTTTGGTATTGATTTCAATATTCTGGTTGCAATTGTAGGTTTTAAACCTGTACAGAAATTACCTGCATACAAATTCTAGACCATAGAAAATAAACAATGCGAGAGCATAACACATAAAACACATATACACAGAGATTTTCCCCTGGATCCCAAAACCGAGATTACCATCATGATTTTTCATTATGTTCCTTTCAATCTTACAATACATATTTATACATGCCGAAGCATCCAATACCATGGACCAAAAACCCTCGCGTCCAAAACCATGTGCGAAAAACATGCACAAAACCATAGGTAGGTCCGCCCAACCTAATATAGGGTCCAAAATCAAAATTTTTTGGTGCGTTGCCCCGGAACCCATAGAGTGGGGTTACCTGCAGCCCTCAAACCCCCTGTGACTCCCCCTGCTACACAATCGATGCAATGAAGGGGGGGCGACTCTTCCCCCCCTTCGAACCCCCCGTTTAACTACGTGGGCTAGTCGTGGAAAGAATATAACACATCCCAACATTCTCCCACTTGTTGTTTTCTTTCCACAAGGGGACCACAAGAGAGCTTAGTCATTTATCCAGCCCTACAATGGCCACTGTTTCTCTACACCAAGAGAACTTCTCAGAGCTCATAGGTTTTTTCAATGCATCTACAATATTCTTCAAAGTGTCCACCTTTACTAGCAACACCTTTTTGTTTTTTATCATATCCCTCACAAAGTGATATTGGACATCAATGTGCTTTGTATTTGAATGATATGCAAGGTTCTTTGCCAATAATATTGCACTTTGGTTGTCACAGTCTATCCTTATAGCTCCTTGTACTAACCCCATACTTGAACACAATCTATGCAACCAAACTGCTTCCTTGCTTACATGAGTGGTTGCCATGTATTCTTCCTCTGTAGTTGATAGTGCCACTATAGATTGTTTCTTACTCATCCAAATGACTGCACCTCCAAATAGGTTAAACACATACCCACTTGTAGATCTTCTCTGATCGAGAGCTCCAGCCCAATCTGCATTAACAAAGCCATGAATATCCAACACTTTGTACAATCCTAGTCTTCCTTGGTAGCGCAAACCATAATAACTAGTGCCACGCAAATACTTGAAAACCCGCTTCACTCCTGTCCAGTGTTCCTTCCTTGGTTTTGACATAAACTTGCTCAATACTCCCACTGCATCTACAATGTTTGGTCTAGTACAAGCCATTGCATACATCAGGCTACTAACTGCACTTGCATATGGAACACGGGACATGTCCTCTTCCTCTTCTTGTGTCTTGGGACATTGTTCAGCAAATAACTTTACACCTACAGTAATAGGAACCTTCACCGGTTTACTATCCTGCATATTAAACCTCTGCAATATTGTCTCAACATATTTCCTCTAGTTTAACCAGAGCTTCCTCTTTGTCCGATCTCTTTTAATTTCCATGCCCAAAATATAGTTTGCAGCACCAAGATCTTTCATGTCAAATTTGGAGGACAAATGGGTGTTCGAATCCTGGATAATTTCTTTGTCATTCCTAACCAGAAACATATCATCCACATATAAGACCAGATAAATAACATGGTCACCAATTAATTTAAAATACACACAATGATCTGCTTTGCTTCTGTTGAAGCCAAGTCCCTGTATAAATGTATCAAATTTCTGATACCACATACTTGGTGACTGTTTTAACCCGTATAGAGACTTCTTTAACTTGCATACCAGTTCTTTCTTACCCTTCACCGCAAAGCCTTTAGGTTGCTTCATGTAGATCTCCTCTTCCAGATCCCCATGAAGAAATGATGTCTTCACATCCATTTGTTCTACCCCAAAATCAAAAGCAGCGGCAATAGATAAAAGTAATCTAATAGAAGCTACCTTGGCAACAGGAGAAAACATATCACTAAAATCAATTCCCGGCACCTAGGAATAACATTTTGCTACCAACCGAGCTATGTATTTCTCCACCTTTCCTTCTTCATTTGTCTTCTTCTTGAACACCCATTTGCTGCTAATGGGTTTCCTTCCAGCTGGCAAATCCACCAGATCACAAGCCTCATTTTTTTGCAAAGATGCCATTTCATCAACCATGGCCTCTTTCCAGAGTTTTCCTGATCTGATATTCACCCAATGAGTGACATTAATTAAAGATTTATTAAAAAAAGGTATTACATACTCATGTACTGGTGTGTGTTCCGTGTTATTGAAGCAACGGATCGATCATATTGCCAATACATAGACAATAAGATGGAAAGACAGCAGAGAAATACAGTAAGCAAACATAAAGAGACAAGCAATTTAAATAAGGACTTCACCCTATTCTCTAGGGCTACATCTCTAGTCCAACATTCAATGGTGGCCTTTTTTTATTGTGTCTTAAGCAGAGAAATTATAATGCAGGGACTCAATAGGAGTTCTCTTGAAGTAGATTTGCTTGGTAGGGTGGTTCTTGGATTCCCCAAGCCACTGGAGTACACAGACTCTTCTTCTTCCTACCAGCTCTGTGACCTTCTGGTCTACAGTGGAAAGAGCCAAATGTGATGCTCAGTCTGGACAGATTCCTCTATGGGATGGCTTGAATCTTCAAGCTATATGGTGCTCGATGTTGCCGCTGGTCAACTCAGCCCTCTGTCTCTTCTGCTTTGCTTTACTGTTCTCCGTGTTCCATCCTCCTCTCGGGATCCTGGTTCCTTTCTCTGTCTCTCTCTGTGTCTTGGACATTGACTAGCTCAACTGATTGTCTTCTTCCTCTGTTCATGGCATTAGCCATTCGAACCCTATGCCTATTTGTTTCCTCTTCCACCTCTGTCGATTCACCTTCTGCAGTTGCGCTTGGAGTTCCCTGTTCAGCATCATCATGAACGCTTAGGGAGTGGCCACTTGTCCTCCTTTAAACGGCACCAACATGCTTCGTCGATTCATTTCTTCAGTTACGTCGTGGATGCATTCTTCCTCCACCATGGTGGTCAAACGGATTACAAGTCCCTTTTAAAAAGTGGCTTAATTCCCTGTCGGTTCCGCTTCCTCTATGGGGCACGATCTCAGCCGTCTAATCTGGGTCCTCCAGATCCGATGCCATACGCATGTTTTGCACAGTTAACCTGCTCGACCGATAGCACACGATCAACGACAGTTTTCTCTCACCTTTGCTTGCCACACGTCGATCGATGTATGGAATCGCTTTGCTCTCATCCAAAACCTCTTACCGTTTGAGGATGCCTCAATCAAAATCACTGGTTTCGAGAGTGTATGTCTCGCCGTTGTGTTTTGGCACTCTTTCCCTTTTCCGCCCGCGGTCCTCCGGTTCCCCCACGCGACTGAGTGCTCGGGCTTTTCCTTCACGGCCGTGTTTTCCTAGCTTTACATGATTCGTGCATCAAATTCCACTTCCTTTTCCCATTCCAGGGCTCCCAGGGGCTACTTTGGCCTCCTGCGCAGTCTCCATGGGCCTCGGTCAGCATGCTTTGACTGAGGTCCTCGTCGTTCCACATTAGCTGCCATTGTCACTAGTTCAAGGGTGTTTTTGATCGATGTTTTAAATTCTCTAGAGATTTGTTTGACTTGCTATAGTCATAGTTCTTTGATAGTCTTTTATGGATCTAATTCGGATCACGACCTTCCCACTGAAAAAGCTTTTGGACCACCAAAAGTTGGTTTTCAAGAATTGACTAAGTGAGGGTACTGTTTTCTCACTTTTCCAATCTCAATCCACTTTGTGCTGCTCGGCTTTGAACCTTTGAGCCCAATCTTGAGGTATTCAAAATCTCCCCTGCGCGTTGTCCTCACTTTCCTATCTAGCACTGTGTCTTCCCACAACTCATCAAGGTATTCAGGTAGCAAGTCATCAATAGAAGGCAATTGACTTTGCTCTTCAGGGTCCTCAATCATTGAAGGTTCAAACAATCTCAAGCAATCTGCATTTACAATTGAGTAGATGTGCATGTAAACTGGTAAATCAAGGCGAAAATCATTTTCACCAATTTTCTCAAGTATCCTAAAAGGTCCATACTTGATAGCATTTAGCTTTCTACCTTCACCTTGCATCTTGTCCTTGCTGATATGCAGCAAGACTTGGTCTCCAACTTGAAAACTATGCTCCATCTGATGCTTATCATGCTTGGCCTTATACTTGGCCTGGCTCTTTTCCAACTATTCTTCTATTGCCTAGTGGATCTCCTGGATCTATTCAATGAACCTCGTTGCCTTGTCCACATCAGAGTGTCCATCAACCATGGTATCTTTACGAAAGACAAAATCCAAAGGAGACCTTGGTGTGAAACCAAAGCAGGTCTCAAAAGGAGATCTCTGTGTAGAAGAGTGTTTGGCTCTATTGTAAGCATGTTGCACATAACACAAGTGTTCATCCCAAAGCTTAGGATGTTTGCTGTAATATCCTCTCAGTAACTGGATCACTGTCCTGTTTACTACTTCTGTCTGGCCATCTGTTTGTGGATGAAAAGCTGTGCTTTTCTTTAGTTTGGTTTCCATCAGTTCCCACAGACTCGACCAAAACAGCCCCACAAATTTGGTGTCTCGATCAGATACAATGGAAGTGGGTAATCCAAAATGAACCCATACACATTCAAAGAGCAATTTTGCAGTTTGTTCAGCTGTGATCTGTTTACTACAAGGTATCAAAATACACATTTTGCTGAACCTATCCACAACAACATATAGATAATCATGACCTTTCCTAGATTTAGGCAGTCCTCCAACAAAATCCATGGAAATACTTTCCCAAGGGTGAGAAGGAACTGGAAATGGAGTGTACAAGCCTAGTTTTCTATTGCTGGGCTTACTTTTAGCACACATGGCACACCCTCTTACATATCTAGCAACTGTCTCATTCATTTTCGGCTAATAGTAGAATATTTGCAGTTGTGCAACTGTTTTACTTACCCCAAAGTGACCTGATATCAGAGAAGTGTGTGCTTCCCTAATTATCTTTATCCTCTCAGTTTGTGGAATGCAGAGTTTCCCACAATGGTATAAGAATCGGTCCTTTATATGATAGTCCAATTCTTCTACTCTTTTTCCTTGACTCAAAATTGCATATACATCTTTGAAGTCCATATCTTGAGCATATTGTTCTATGTAGCTTTCATGTAGCACAGAATTATGCTTAAGTATGGTAGATGCATTTATAATGGGTCTAGATAACATGTCTGCAATCTTGTTATGTATGCCCTTTTTATATCTGATGACTAAATGAAACTGTTTTAGAAAACACATCCATCTGTAATGTCTTGATTGCTGCAACTTAGTTTGGGAGTGTAGATATTGAAGTGGCTGATGATCAGTATGTATTACTGTCTCTTTGCCCATTAAGTAATGTTTCCACTTTTTCACACTTTGAACTAATGCATACAATTCTTTATCATATGTAGGATAGTTAACTACTGCAAGATTAAAAGTCTCAGAATGATAACATATGGGTTTTCCATGTTGTGTCAACACTGCTCCCATGGCATAGTCACTGGCATCAGTTTGGATCTCAAATGGTCTTTGTAGATCTGGCAGTGCTAGTACAGGTGTTGTACTAATTTTCTCTTTCAAGGTGTCAAACGCTTTCTAATGTTTGCCTCCCCACTGAAACACCTTATTCAATCTTGTTAAAGCATGTAAGGGAGCTGCAATTGAGGAGAAGTTAGAAATGAACTTCCTCCAATATTGTGCTACTCCTAAGAAGCTTCTTACTTCTGTAGCAAACCTAGGTTTAGGCCAGTTCAAAATGACTGCCACTTTAGAGGGATCTACTATCAATTCACCTCCCCCTACTATGTGACCCAAGTAATTTAGAGATGTTTTGCCAAATTCACATTTTGAGAGTTTAACATAAAGTTTTACTCTTTTCAAAACATCTAATGTCTGCTTAACATGCTTTAAATGTTCTTCCCACGTTTTACTAAAAATTAGAATGCCATCCAAATACATAATAACAAAATCATCAAAAAAATGTTTGAGTTCATCATTCATTAATCTCATGAAAGTAGCAGGAGCATTAGTTAAGCCAAAAGGCATAACCAGTCATTCATACAGTCCCTGCTTTATTTTGAAAGTAGTCTTCCATGCATCTTGCTCTGCAACTTTGACCTGATGGTATCCACTATGCAAATCCAGCTTGGTGAAATAAACAACCTCTTTCAATTGATCTAAAAGATCATCTATGCGAAGAAGGGGATAATGATTTTTGATTGTTATATTAATCAGTGCTCGGTAATCAATGCAAATTCTCCACGAGCCATCTTTCTTTATCACCAAAATGATCGGTGACCCACATGGTGATGTGCTAGTCCTGATGAAGCCTTTCTCAAGCAACTCCTACCCCTGCTTCTTGATTTCAGCATTCTCTAAAGCAGACACCCTGTACATCCCAATGTTAGGCAATGGAACATCTTGCTGCAAAATAATATCATGTACTATTCCATTTTTGGTTGGCATACCTTTTGGTTCTTGAAATAAGACATCATAATATGAAACAACCTTTTCTATATCAGCTTGCTGTTCAGCATTACAGCCCTCAAATACATTGGTTTTATTAGGTTTCTTTTCCTTTACAACCATCAGTAAGAATTGTTAGCATGAATTTATCATTCTTTTCATCTGTCCTGAGTTTATGAAAGTATAATTTTCTTGAGCTTATGAGCTCTTACAAAGTATTCGATTCCATCATTAACAAGTAGATACTTGTTCTCAGCTTTATAGAAAATAGCCTTTCTATCATACAAGTAAGGACTTCCTAAAACAATTCCACATATATCCAAAGGAAATATGTCTAACTCAACCTCATATACAAATGCTGACCCAAAAGAAAACTTGAGTTTGCACTGTCTAGTCACTTGTAGTTGTGCTTTATCATTCAACCATCCTAATGGGCATGGTTTCTTGTGAGGTGTAGTTGCTAATCCCAATTTCTTTACAATTGCTTCAGAAATCAAATTTACTTGTGAGCCACTATCAAACAAAGTATCAATCTTTTGATTTTTGTAAATAACTCGAATATGGAAAAGCTCATATCTTTTTCTCTCATTTTCTTCATCAATAACAGATTGAGAAGAATTACAAGTAGATGCTTCAGAATTCTTATCTTTTATACCTGTGGCTGCTATAGTTGTTTCATCTCCTGAGTTTGACCCCAAATCTTTCTGAATAGCTGCAACTATCTTCTTCTTCTTACCCTCGGACTTCTTAGGTCTCAGCTCTGGATGCAAAATCCAACAATGCTCATCATCATGCCCCACCTTTTTACAGTGAGTGCATGAAGCTTTGGCTTTCTGTGCAGTGTTAGCCTTCCTTGCTTTCCACTTCTGTTTTCTTTTCTCCTTGCTCTTGCTTACAGTGGGTTGGGATGGTCCCCCAACTTCTGGATTTCCATCCTTTCCTCTAGCCTCTAGATGAGTAGCTTGTACATATACCTCATCTATACTAGTGGGATTAAACATGAGGATGCTATGCCTCATGTAGCTGTGTAGACCACCAATGTACTTCAAAAGAGTCTCTGGTGATTCTAATGAGATACCCAACATCAATGCTCTCTTTCTAAATTCTTCAGTATACCCTTGCACACTTTTCCCTTTCAACTGTCGAAGAGCTTGCCAACCCATCATGGCTTGTTTCATGTAGGCCAATGGATAGAACTACTTTTTGATTGTAGCAACAAATTCACTCCAGACAGAGATGGTCTTGCCATGTCTTTTCATATCAGCTTGGGTTCTGCCTTCCCACCAAACCAAGGCAGCGCCTCCTAGGCATAGGCTTGCCAGCTGAATCTTACTCTTGTCTGAGTTTATGTTATGTACCCTGCAATACACATCAATTTGTCTAATCCAATTGTCCAAATTTTCAGCATTTAGCTCTCCATCATATATAGGCAAATCAAATTTCACATATATCTTAATCAAAGATGCTTTCTTATTATGCACAGGGCTATTAGGAGGTGTGAGAAAGCTTTCCTCTTTCTGCTTTCCTTTGGAGTGGTCATGGAAGTGAGACTCATCTTCTTATTTATCTTGTTTAGAGCCTGATGCATCTTCCACCTTTTTCTTTCTAAAGTCTCTGTACATTTCTTCAACCATAGACTTTATAGCTATGAAACTCTCTATGAATTAAGGGTCTGGTCCTACAGAACCTTCCTTTGACATTGTCTTTCGAGAATAGACTCTGACAATTTCAGGATTAGTTTCCACCAACTCTCCTTCTCCTAATTTGAGCTTTGATCTTGTGAGCATTCACAGCTAACCCAACACAAGCTTGTCTAACCTTATAGCCTAGAGCTTTGATACTACTTGATCTGATATTCACCCTATCAGTGACATCAGTTAAAGATTTATTAAACAAAGTTATTACAGACTCATGTGCTGGTGTGTGTTCTGTTTTATTGAAGCAACGGATCGATTAGATTGCCAATACACAGACAATAAGATGGAAAGACAGCAGAGAAATACAGTAAGAAAACATAAAGACACAAGAAATTTTATTAAGGAGTTCACCCTATTCTCCAGGGCTACATCTCCGGTCCAACCTTCAGTGGTGGCCTTGTTTTATTGTGTCTTAAGCAGAGAAATTACAATGCAGGGACTCAATATGAGTTCTCCTGAAGCAGATTTTCTTGGCAGGGTGGTTCTTGGATTCCCCAAGCCACTAGAGTACACAGACTCTTCTTCTTCCTACCAGCTCTATGACCTTCTGGTCTACAGTGGAAAGAGCCAAATGTGATGCTCAGTCTGGACAGATTCCTCTATGGGATGGCTTGAATCTTCAAGCTCTCTGGTGCTCGATGTTGTCGTTGGTCAACCTGTCCCTCTGTCTCTTCTGCTTTGCTTTACTATTCTCTGTGTTCCGTCCTCCTCTTAGGATTCTGGTTCCTTTTTCTGTCTCTCTTCGTCTCTTGGACTTTGACTAGCTCAACTGACTGTCTTCTTCCTCTATTCATGGCTTTAGCCATTCAAACCCTATGCCTGTTCGGTTCCTCTTCTGCCTCTATCGATTCACCTTCGGGCGCGATCTCGGCCATCTGATCTGGGTCCTCCAGATCTGATGCCATACGCACGTTTCGCGCGGTTCACTTGCTCGACCGATAGCGCGCGATCAATAGTGGTTTTCTCTCACCTCCGCTTGCCATGCATCGATCGGTGTATGGAATCACTCCACTCTTGTCCAAAACCTCTTACCGTTTGAGGGCGCCTAGATCAAAACCACCGGTTTCAAGAACGCGGGTCCCGTCGTTGTGTTTCGGCGCTTTTTCCCTTTTCCGCCCGCAGTCATCCGATTCCCCCACGCAACCGAGTGCTAGGGCTTTTCCTTCATGGACCTGTTCACCCAGCGATGTACGATTAGCGCTAAGCATGCATCAAATTCCACCTCCTTTTCCCATTCCGGGGCTCCCAGGGGCTACTTTGGCCTCCTGCGCGATCTCCATGGGCCTCGGTCAGCGTGCTTTGACCGAGGTCCTCCTCTTTCCACATTGGCTGCCATTTCCACTGGTTTAGTGGTGTTTTTAATCACTGTTTTGAATTCTCTAGAGATTTGTTCGACCTGATACAGTCATAGTTCTTTGACAGTCTTTTACGGATCCAATTCGGATCATTTCCATCCTCTGAATCTACTGCTTTCTTCACAGTTCAGGGATCATCATTAGTAATAGATAAAGCAAAATTGAATAGAAAGCAGATGGACTATACCTTTCTCGTTATCTTCTTTCGCGAACTGATCTTCTCACACCCGGAGTTTGTGGCTCTTCATCTTCTGATTCCTCCTCTACTGTAGAGTCTGATTCTTCCTCCTTTAGCTCAAAATCTATCTTCTCTAGTTTCTTTTGTTGGACTTCATGTTTAATAACATATTTTACCTCTCTGAACACCACATCTCGGCTGTACACAACCTTCCTTGTTTCTAGGTTCCATAGCTTATAACACTTTAAACCATCCATATACCCAATAAAGATGCACATTTCAGATTTGCTATCCAACTTGGTTCGTTTCTCCTTTGGAACATGTACATATGCATCACATCTAAATACCCTCAGATGTGAAAGAGGGGATTTCTTACAAGTCCATACCTCTTGTGGAGTCTTATCCTCCAACGCTGATGAAGGTGATATACTGACCAGGTAACATGGTGTCTCCACCACCTTTGCCCAGAATTCCTATCCTAATTTGGCACCACTAAGCATGCTTCTTGCCCTTTCCATCAACGTCTTGTTCATTCTTTTTGCAACTCCATTTTGTTGAGGTGTATATGGAGTACTCTTCTGCCGTGCTATACCACACTTCTTACAGAATTCTTCAAATTCCTTACTGCAAAACTCTCCACTATTATCTGTCCTCAAAACCTTTATCTTCTTCTCTGTCCGGTTTTCCACCAAAGCCTTAAATTCTTTAAACCTATCAAAGACTTCAGATTTCTTCTTAAGGAAATATATCCATGTATTCCTTGAGAAGTCATCTAAAATGATACATAGTACACAGACTTACCCAGTGATGGAACTTTCAGAGGTCCAAACACATCCCTGTGCATAAGTTGTAATATATGTTTTGCCCTCTTACCAGCAGAGGGGAAACTCACATGATTCTGCTTCCCATATACACAATTTTCACAAAAATCAAAATCCAGAGAGCTATTACTCATACCTTCTACCATACCTTTACCATCAAGCATTCGAAGGCCCTTCTCTCCAATATGTCCAAGCCTTTGATGCCACAACATGGCCTCCTCTCCAGAGACCACTAAATTTTCTGCTCCACTTTCAGGAACCACAAAACTATTGCAACCATCAACAAAAGTGCTACCTTGCATCTTGTACAGAGTTCCAATATGAACTCCCCACATCAATACTAGTGCTCCACGAACCATCTTGCAGGTATCCTTCTTGAACACTATTTTTACACCTACATCATCCAGGAATATGTAGAACACCTAGAAGTGTTCTAACCCTTCCACCTTGCAACTTCAGCTTTACTTTTCCACGACCAACGATTCTAGCCTTCCTATCATCCCCTAAGAGGACATCACCACCATCGTGCTTTTCATACTTGCAGAACCACTTTCTATGGGTAGTGAAGTGAAAGGATGCACCTGAGTCAATCAACCATGCCTCATGATATACATGTGTACTTGAAGAAGCCAAGTACACATCCCCACCTTCATCTGAGGTGGTTTTAGCCTCAGCAGAAGAAGCATCATCAGATCCCTTTCATTTGTCAGGAGCTTCAGATTTATAGTCCCTTTTGTAGTGCCCTCCCTTTCTGCATTTCCATCACACCACCTTTATAGGTTTTCCTGGGGATTTAGATCTCCCACTCGATGACTTATTTTTGTTTCTGTTCTGGGACCATCCTCGTACAGACAAGGCATCACCATTCTGGCTCTCCATATTTTTCCGTCTCATCTCCTCCATCAACAAGGATGACACTATTTCATCAAACTGCAAGGTAGTTGCACTGCTACCTATTGCAATAACGAGACTATCCCACGAATCTGGTAGAGAACATGAAAAACTAATGCACTTATCTTCATCTAAAATTTTGATATCAATGGACCATAGTATTAAACGCATTCAGATCCTCTGTCACTGAGTCTCCATCTTTCATCCTCAGGTTATATAGCTTTTTTCGTAGGAACAGTTTATTCACCAGAGACTTAGATTGGTACAAAGTCCCTAACTTGTCCCACAAAGCCTTTGCTGTAGCTTCCACTGATACATTCAGCAATACTGAATCTGAGACACACAATCATATTGTTCTCTTTGCTTTATGATCCAACCTCTTCCATTATTCATTAGACACTCCTATTGGTTTAGTACCCGAATTTACCGCAATCAACTGATCTTTATCCACCAATAGATCCTCCATCTTGAGTTTCCACAACTCAAAACTCTGACCATTAAATTTCTCGATCTCTATCTTTCCACTGCTCACCATCTTCTTCCATTACCAGAATCGATCCCGCAGATCTCCCACTGAACACGGTCTACCACAAGCCCAAGCGAAACCCCTTAGAAACAAAGGTGTCCCCTTGAAGCCAAAACAACTCTCATACCAAATGTAGGTTTTAACCCTGTACAGAAATTACCTACATACGAATTCTAGAACACAAAAAATAAACAATGTGAGAGCATAACACATAAAACACATATACACAGAGATTTTCCCCTGGATTCAAAAACCGGGACTACCAACTTTATTTTTCATTATGTTCCTTCCAATGTTACAATACATATTTATACATGTTGAAGCATCCAATACCATGGATCGAAAACCATCGCATCCAAAACCATGGACCGAAAACCATCGCGTCCAAAACCATGTGCGAAAAACATGCACAAAACCATAGGTAGGTTCGCCTAACCTAATATAGGGTCGAAAACCAAAATTTTCCAGGGCGTTGCCTCGGACCCCATAGGGTGGGGTTACCTACACCCCGTAAACCCCCTGTGACTCCCCCTGCTACACAATTAGCGCAACGAAGGTGGGCTCCACCCCCCTTCTAACCCCCTAGTTAACTACGTGGGCTAGTCATGGAAAGAATATAACACAACCCAACAGCAATGAAATTAGCTATTAAGGTCATGGTTTCAAAGAAGAAGTATTTTTTACCCTGAAAAGGAAAAGTGATATTGTTAACACCACCTTTTGATTTAGGGGTTGTTTTAAGGGTTTTTTTGGTAATGTTACAAGGTTGTCAAGGTCATGATTATAAAATATGGAAATTTTGACCATGAAAAAATTGATGTGCTATCATTAGTACCACTTTAAATGAGAATGGTTGATTTTAAGATTTTTACTAGTAACATTGTGGAGAACTGAGGCTGTGGTTGCAAAATATTGTAATTTTTTAATTCAAAAGAAAGGATTCCTACCAATAAGATTATTCTTTTTATCCAAAGGTTTATTTTGAAATTTTTGGCTAAGAAGTATGGGTTTTTAGAGTTAACGTTCTCAATTTGACTTCATGTTTCTCATCAAATTTGTAATTATGTCTATATTGTCATGCACTACTCTACCTTTTGTTGTTGTTTTTTCTATTTTCATGTTTTTATTGTCAACATAGGATTCAATACACAACTTGGCCTCTTTAGAATATTTTCCTCATGTGCAGTGGTGCACATGTCTTTGTACCTATAATTAAATCATGATAGCAAATGTTGAGGGAAAATAAGAGTTCCCATAGATTCTTCGACTTATTTTCTTCACTACAATTTCAAGATTCCTTGAATGCATACAATGTTAAATTCATTCTCCTTGGTCTCCTCCTCCTCTTTCAAATTGTTCTAAGTCACATGCAATGCCAAATATTCTTAAATGCTCACTTGAAGTTTCTCCTCTTCCTCCACTTCTTCAAGGATGCAATCAAAGTCATTATCATCATCCTAAACTATCTTCATCTTAGTATTTAGATCTTATTTCTCTTAAATCATTTTTAAATTAAGTGGGTGTTCATTAATTTCCCTTCCTTTCAAACATCTCCACCCCTTTTTTTATGTGCATATTCTCCCTTTTTTGCTACCTTATGGTAAATACCCTCATGGTGTCAAAAATAAGAAGTTTTGATTCTTCTAAAGGTGACTCCTCCCATTCCTTTTCATTTTAATAAACTATTATTCCTATATTTCTTTCCTATTGAGTTTTTTCCAAGACATCAAGGTGCACTCATATAGCCTTCACACTTCCTCTTTAGTCTTCTTTCTCTGAGCATTATCATTATCCTCAATGATTTGTGTGCTTCCTTTTAGTTCCATACAGAAATTAACAATGTAATGTTCCCTTCTCAATTTTGCAAATCTCCTCATGCAGAGTTATTCTCATCATCAAACTTCGGACAATTCTACCTTACATTTTCTTTGTTAGTTTTTTTCCCTCTAAGATAATAATTCTACCTAGAAGTGTTCTCTATTAAATTTACTCTTCCAAATAAGTAAATTTTGGATTTTTTCCTTAACCTCTATTTCCAACTAGATTTTGGGGTCTTTCACTATATTCTCTTAATTTTTCAACATCTACCTAAAGTCCTATTGGAATTATTCTTCTCCCTTCCACAATGCTACATAGTGAGCTATTGAAGTTGTTTCACATATACAACATTTATCCAATGTTTTCCTTCTTGTTGAAGTTATAATTCAAAAGGAATCCCTCTTGGTCTTAAACCAAATGGTCTAGGATGGGATGAGAGTGACCTCAACCACCCTTGCAACTCTCCCACTTACAAACACTTGACTCTAGAATGCTCCACACATAACATAGTTGGAAGGCATGCACACACATTGAAGGGAGATAATATAGACTATTATAGATTTGGAAATCAAATTACATGCGTTAGGTGTCCATGAGCTCTTTTTATTACAACAAAAAGGTCAAAACCCTTCCCACAAAATCCCTATTGATCTAGGGCTTGGTGTGAGCTTCCAAAACTAGATTTACAAATAAACCTCTTTTCAAGACTTTAAATTTTATCAAACTAAATTCTTTGTTAATTTGAGCTTCAATATCTTTGTTTTCCTCATGCGTAATCCACCATAGAAACTATGAATTCCTCTTCTTTCTCCTTACATCAATCTTAAGAGTTATAAACTCATTATAATACTCAATGACTCAAACTACCAAGTTGACCTTCTTTCTCTTTTCTAGCTTTATTTTTTCTTCTTTTCCATGTTGTTCAATCCAGCTCCTCCCTGGTTAAAATAGTTTTTTTTGAAAATTGTGAATTTACCTTAATTCATACCTTCCTCCCTATTTCTTCCTCTCCTCGTTTCTTCCTTGCTTTATAGTTGACCTCAATTATTGTGTTGAATAAATTTTAAAAACTTAACACCTTCATGATAGTACCTTATTTTAAAGTTTTCCACCCCATATTTCTTGTCTCATGTGAGTCCTTTCTCCTTGGGGATGAATAATAATGGCCCTTAATTCCATTTAGGTCTTTCTTATGTCCATAGGTATGCCTATTTTGGAGAATTTTAGTTTAGTTTTCAGTAATTATTAAGTGGATGGTAGGTATTTAACCTCCATAGAATATTATAAAATATTCTTAGCAATATACACAAATGAAATGATCTCAAAGTAGTTATGCCATTTTCTTCCTTTTAATGAAAAAAATGTCATATGAATAAGTGTCATATGAAGCCAATTATAGTTTTTCGGGCATGTTGTATTGATAAACCATGGTATTGGTTCATAGTATTGTAATAAAATCTATTTATATATTAAGAATCCCCATAGTAAAGTGAAACTAAATCTGTATGATTAAGAATCTTGTTCTATGTTTTAAATATATATGTGTTTAACTTATATAATAATAATAATAATAAAGTTATAATTTAATTCATTTTTATGATTTTATAATTTTAGCAACTTGAGTTGTATCATGTTATCCACCATTTAATTTATATCGCTGCACTATTTTAATTTGTTCTAGTTTTAGGTTTGTACAACTCTTGAATTTTCAAGTATTTTGTTTAATTCCTTCTCATACGAGGTTTGTATAACCCCTAATTTTTTAGATTTTTAAATAAATGAAACATGATAATCATTGATTTTATAAATTTACATGGTTGAAATTGTAATGGTTTAAAAAATTATTTATTTATTTAACATTAATTTATTTGTTTTAATAAAAAACAATTATAAATACTGAAAGAAACTTTTAGAGACTAAATTTTACATCTAAGTTTATTTTCTGTTTTTATAAATAAATGTATTTATCAATTTCCATTTTATTTTGCTTTGAAGAGTAAACTAAATTTTCTTTAAAAACGGTATAAAACCATTAAATATTTAAATATTTTTATAAAAAATGGACCAAATATGTCAGAATTTACATACTAAAAAATCAGCCACGACCATAATATATTAGAATTGAAAAAAAAAAAAAAAAATCACCCAACTTTCTACCCTTGAACAGGACTCTAAAAATCAAACTACGGAGATGCTTGATTGCCATGTTTTGGTATTGACATTGACGCGCTTAGTAGGTAGTCATATGCCCTCAAATGGATCCATCGTGGATCAAGATGCAAATCTCACGAGTCACTAAACTTAATCCACAATGTTTTACCTTTCACATCGTTGCAACATGTGAAAGTCTGCATTCAAAACAAAGGAGTCTGTTTTCTGGGATCAGATAAGCATCAAGTTGAATAAATGAGTCTCTTTCCAAATTCATGGAGGACGTTCATGGATCCCACCTGCTGAAGAGTAGTCGTCAAGAATTTAATTTAGTCAAGGTTATGCAGTCACATAGAGGTTTGAAATTTATACTTTCCAAGCACGTGAAAGTTGAATAAAAAGCGCATGCTAGATCTGCGCCCCTGAACTTATATGGACTTTGAATTTCAGAAATATTTTGTAGTTCAACGAATAGAAATCTTATTTCCGGAGGATTATTAAAATTTAATAACTCTTTCTACAAATTGACAATTTTAAGGAGTCAGAGTTATCTACATAATTTGAATCAGTAAATGGATGGTGATTAAACTCCGCACCGACGACTTATTAAAATTCGATTGTGAATTCGAAGGTTAACATGTCGAGTGGAAGTGAGCAGCGAAGTGACCAGAGAGGGTTCATTTGAAATATAGAATTACCGAGGAGATGGAAGCCATGACGGTGCTCTCAGACTCTGTAAAGGATGCGTATCGAAGAAAACTTGAGAAGCAATTGAGATCAGTGACCCAAAGCTTGATAAAACACCATTTCAGAGAAGAAACACTGGATGCGTTGTTCGAGAGTTCGGAAAATAATAGGGAGAAGATTGCACCAGAAGCGGATAGGTGTATATTATATTAATATTAATATTATTATTAATATTAATAATAGCATTGAGAAAAGGATTAATGGGGATGGAAAGCTTATTTTGGTCTTGAAAATAATTGTAAAACGACAAACTTGGTAATGTGGGATAGAAAGAAGTTCCTCTTTGAAACTTTAGTCACTCCGGTTATCTTATATGGATACGAGGTTTGGGGTTGTAGCATCTCTAGAGTATCTTGGAGATTGAGAAAATCAAGAAGTGTTTTATAACGAATAAGCAACACACCCTATCCTATTCTCCTTTTAAACGTGGGTCTTTCCCCTATCGAGAGCTTAGCTATGACTAGGCTTCTGTTGTACAAGCATAAACTCAATAACATAGGAGACCATAGACTTCCTAAGCTAGCTTTAAATTCCAGCCAAAACCACCTTAGGCTCAAACGAGGTTAGTATAAAGACACCACACCCTCGTTAAACCATTGGGAGATCGATGAGAATGTTGCATTGCAAAACATTAATAACATTAAAAATATTGTTACTTCTAAGTGCAAAGAAAAATGTGGTGTGAGAAAGACTTAGTAGCTAAAAGAAAATTAAGATATTATAAGGAGGTCATCAACCCCACCCTAGAAGATCAAAAGTATGTCTTTGTTTTATCTAGCTCAAAGAAGAAAATTAATATAGCCAATATTAGAACAAACTCTCACAAGCTCCATAGTGAAACGGGTCATTGGGCAGTTCCTAAAACACCATGGATGGAAAGGTTTTTCCATCTCTGTGAGAATACGAACATCGAGGATGAAAATCACTTCCTCTTAGAGTGCCCCACGTACAACCACATTAGATCTCAGTTTCAAAATCTTTGTTGCAATATTGACCTTCCTAGCCTTTTACGTTGTCAAAATTATAGTGAGCTCGAGAGGCTTCTCTCCAAGCTTTTTGAGCATAGGAATAAAATCTTAAATCAAACTAAATAATTCGTTTCTTTAGGTCTGATGGACCAAAGTTTGGTCTCTGTGGACGTTAACCATCATAATCATCAATAATTATAATTAATAACTATAGTATTAATTAGTAATAACGATGATACGATGATGATTAACTTTCACTAAGATCAATGTGGTTTATGGGACTTCAAGAAAAGAGAGTCTAATTCACTAAGATCAAAGAGCATGGAAAGAGGTGTTCCAAGATAGCTATAGTTGAGTTGGCCTAATATGTCAAGAAGATTGGAGGTGTCACCGATGATAGGGAATTGAGAGCGGATGTGAGCAAGAGCTATGCAATATAAAATGAAGTTATTTTCATCTTCCACCTTCTTAGTATCGAAAATCTCACAAATTATATCATCCTAAGGAGTTTTATCGCCCGATCTCACTCTGAGCATTAGTGAGCGTTAGTTCTAATCCTAGCGATGTTCATTCTCTTCTTAGTGCTAGTCAACGTAGAGAGATAATTTTGGTTATTGATGGTGGGGTTGATCACCTCCTTATAGTACCTTAGCTTCCTTTTACCCTCTAGTTCCTTAACAGCCCACATCTTGTTCATAAAACTGGAGGTAATAGTATCTTTGATACTGTCCTTGCTTCCGGGCATGATGATCTCCTCCTTAATCCCCCAAACGTTGAGCCAAGACTGAGCATCCTGATGCCACCCGCACTTAAGGTGCAGGTGGGGGTTTTGAATACAGTTAGAAGCAAGTTTTGGGAGCCTCTTGGATTCCATATTGTGAAGCTTCTTCTTACACATCAAATATCTAAACATGGTCACACGTTCAATGGGGGACATATCAACTTCGATCAAGAGAATATGATAGGGAGTATCTCCCTTTATCTTGAGGTTAAAGGTTATGAATTGCTTTTGGATCATATCAATCTCCACGACTCCCTAGATACACTGCACCCCCAAACATCACATCAGTATAAGATAACATGGGTGACGAGAGTCTGAAAGAGGAACTTTTTTTTACTCCAAATGTAATGATTAACTCACTTACAATTGTTTTCAAGTTCATAATAACCTTTCCAACCTACAATAATTCTTTTCTCGTTGCTATAATTCTAGTTGAGTTGATGAGGAAAGTTAATACCCAAATATTTATAAGAAGAAACCCGCTCAAGACAATGGTTATCATAGATGAAACTATCATGGGTGATCTTTCTGGATTTAATGATCATGACTTTAATCTTGTTGGTATTAATTGTCATACCCATCTTGGAGCATTAGACATTAAGTGTCTTAAGCTTATTGTCTAGATCATCGTATCTCCTTGCAAGAAGAATGATATCATCAGCATAAAGGAGAAGAGTAATGATAATATCACCGAGCTCGGTGCCTTTGCAGCCTGCAGTTTCTTGACACTCCTCTAGTTTATCGATGTAAATACCAAAAAGGGTAGGTGAAATGGGACAACCTTGCTTAACCCTGATATTGCATTTAATATCTTTATACCACGCTTCGTTGGTCTTAAGCTTGGAAATGACGATATTGTAGAGGCAGATCACAACAATCCTCAGTTCAGGAGGAACCATGATCTTTTCGAGCCTCTCCTAGAGCTTATCTCAAGGGACAGTGTGAAATATTTTCTAAAGTCCACAAAACAACAAAAGAGATTGGTTTTACTATTGTGACATTCCTCTACGATGATCCTAAGGGTGACAAGGTGGTCGATGGTCGAGTGATGTCTCCTAAAACTAGCTTTCCCTTTAGCTCTTTTACCCTAGTTCTCAAGCCAAAGGCTAAGTTTTTTTTCCAGAATGAGCCCATAAAGCTTGGCTAGGATGTGGCTAATCATAATGGTCTATAGTTAGAGGGAACACTTTTGTCCCCATTTTTGAAGATAGGCACAATAAGGCTTTGCATCCAAAGCTTAGGGAAGCCATGCTTTACAACCAAATTGAGAAGCTTGTGGAGATGAGGAATGAGGATAGATTTTCCCATTTTAAAGATCTTAGCTTGGTAACCTTCAATATCTTTGGCTTTCCCATTAGCGAGCTTATTAATCCCATACTCAACGTCTTACAGAGAAAAGATATAATCCTTAATATGAGTGTTTAAGATGGCGCCCATGGTGTCTAGAGAGTCATACAACTTCTTAAGATAGTTATCCTAATTTTCTAGGGGGATATAATGATTGTCTTTAGTTTTACGAACAAGCACATTCCGCCAAAACTTTCTCAGCACAACTTTACAAAGCTAGAGAAGATGCTCTTGTCTCTTATTAATATATGACCTCTTCTTTCTCTTAATGAGATCTTTGTATATACTTATATTATGGAGCTTAATGCTTTCATTAGGGGCTTCTCTCATTGCTTTCCTAGCAATTTAACAGCCTTTGTCATGCCAAATATTGGAAGTTCTATTATTCTTCTTATACAAAGTCTTATTAGAGAGATTCCTAACGGTGGTGTAAAGGGTAGTATTAAAATGGTAATAGATTTGATCAATGTTGTTATTATAAGTCACGGAACCTAAATTCCTTTCCAAAACCCTTAAGAAAAGGTTGACCTTACTTCTATCGAAGTGAATGTGACCTTTTCTTTCACTGTTCTCTTGCATGTGGGTGGTATGCATAGCAAGATTGAGGGATAAAGACAAATGTTTGTGGTCAGATTTAGGTTCGTACCCATTAAGAAGCTCAAAGTTTGTAATATGGTTGAGGACATAGATGTCAGAGATTGCGTAATCCACAACACTGCTACCCAACTCTATGGATTGATTATCATTACTAGTAAATAATAATAATATTCATAACAATTACTACTACTAATAATATTAATAATTAATAATATTATTAACAATTAATTATTAATATTAATAATTAATATTAATATTATTTTTTTTTTTGTTGAAGCAAAAGTCGTACTTTCTATTTCATTGAATCGGAAAAACAAATTATATAAATTACAACAGTCCCAACGGATCTGTGGGCCATGGAAAAAACCTAGGGCACCGAGCTAGAGGCTTAAAAACTGCACCACGGGCCCACAAACGAAACTACAATACCTGAGAAATACAAACAAAAGTCATGACCGTTCGATCCACCCTCAGAGATCTGACGGATGAGGCTCATATCGGGGCTAAAACAAGTAGACACTTTAAAACTAGAATCAGACTTGATGAGGAAATAGGGACCACTCTATAATTATTTCGAGTCCGAATGGGGGGATAACCCATGTGCATGTAGTCCGCCCGAAATCCACCGATTCGCACCTTGAAGCAAAACAAGCACGGAAGATAACACCTCACCTGGACCTGCATACTTTTCCTTGACCGTCGAATCTCCTCGCCAGATCCAACGGTGGAGGATGATATCGCATGACCTAAAAGCACGGTGAATAATCTCGCAATAAAATACCTGGACCCACCAACATGCACGTTTATTCTTGACCATGGATTCTCCTCGCTTGATCCTACGGCTGAGGATCATATCGCGTGAACCAAAAGCACCGAGAATTACCTCGCAATGATGGCAGTATTCTCTCCCCTCCCTTGGCCACGTGTTACTTGGTGTGTGGAATTGCTTCCACCTCCAAAATACTGCTTCCGGCTTGAAGGGCTTGTGAAAAACCAGATACCACCCCGAGAGCGGTATTGCCACCACAGAAAATAAGGCTGGGGTATTGAGTCTGCCGAGAAATCCTGGACTTCGGTCCCTCGCACCGTCCCATCTCCTCGGGCGCATGAAACATAGGAGGATGAAAGTCCATCTGCCCCTCCGACCATACGAGAAACAATGTCTCCCAAGCCACTTCCACCTAAGACTTCTGTGATTGTGCTTACCTAGGTTGAGGAGGTAGATAGAGACCTACATCCCAAAAATGGTCTCACTTCTGAAATAACACTTCATAATGAATCCAAATCAACTAGACCCCTTCTCTGTGGCTCTGTTTCGAAATATCATTTTGTCCTCATCTGCGTGATTGAAACATTGCTCCCTTAATCTATTCTGAGGCATCACTTGCCAACTCAGCTTGACCCTGCTTTCGGTACAGAGAACCCCTTGATTGGCCAGAATGTCCGCCAATTTATTAGCTGTCCTTCGCACATGAGTAAAACTCACAGTACGTAAGCACATGAGGAGAAACTGATCCTTTGAAAGACCTCAAACAACCTCTAGTGTTTTGAGACTTTTTCCAGCTCCGTGCCACAGAAGATTCTCTTGATCGAGTTAATGATTAACTAAGAATCAGGTTCAACTATTATATTCTGGAGATTATCCTGCTTCAGGAATTCTAAGCATTCCTCAAGTGCCATTAATTCCACCATATTGTTAGTAGCTCTTCCCAAATGACCATGGAAAATAAAAAGGATGCAGCCATTTTCATCCCTTAACACCCCAACAAAACTGGCATTACCCAATTCGAATGGGGGGATAACCCACGCGCATGTAGTCTGCCCGAAATCCACCGATTCCCACCTTGAAGCAAAACAAGCACGGAAGATAACACCTCACCCGGACCTGCATACTTTTCCTTGACCGTCGAATCTCCTTGCCAGATCCAACGGCGGAGGATGATATCGCATGACCTAAAAGCATGGCGAATAATCTCACAATAAACTACCTGGATCCACCAACATGCACATTTATTCTTGACCATGGATTCTCCTTGCTTGATCCTACTTCTGAGGATCATATCGCGCAAGCCAAAAGCACCGAGAATTACCTCGCGATGATGGCGGTATTCTCTCCCCTCCCTTGGCCATGTGTTGGTTGGTGTGTGGAATTGCTTCGACCTCCAAAATACCGCTTCTGGCTTGAAGGGCTTATGAAAAACCAGATACCACCCCGGGAGCAGTATTGCCACCACAGAAAATAAAGTTGGGGTATTGAATCTGCTAATAAAGCCTGGACTTCTGTCCCTCACACCATCCCATCTCCTCGGGCACATGAAACATAGGAGGATGAAAATCTGTCTGCCCCTCCGGCCATCTAGGAAACAATGTCTCCCAAGCCACTTCCACCTAAGACTTCTGTGATTGCACTTACCTGGGTTGAGGAGGCAGATAGAGACCTGCATCCCAGAAATGATCTCACTTATGAAATAACACTTCATAATGAATCCAAATCAACTAGACCCTTTCTCTGTGGCTTTGTTTCGAAATATCATTTTGTCCTCATCTGCCTGATTGAAAGATTTCTCCCTTAATCTATTTTGAGGCATCACTTGCCAACTCAGCTTGACCCTGCTTTCGGTACAGAGCACCCCTTGATTGGCCAGAATGTCCGCCAATTTATTAGCCGTGCTTCGCAAATGAGTAAAAATCTCAGTACGTAAGCACAGGAGGAGAAACTGAATCCTTTGAAAGACCTGAAACAGCCTCTAGTGTTTTGAGACTTTTTCCGGCTCCGTGCCACAGCAGATTCTCTTGACCGAGTTAATGATTAGCTCAGAATCAGTTTCAACTATTATATTCTGGAGATTATCCCACTTCAGGAATTCTAAACATTGCTCAAGTGCCATTAATTCCACCATATTGTTAGTAGCTCTTCCCAAATGGCCATGGAAAATAAAAAGGATGTCGCCATTTTCATCCCTTAACACCCCACCAAAACTGGCATTACCCGGGTTGTCTTTTGAGGCCCCATCAATGTTGTATTTTAAAAAACCCTGAGGGGGAGGATGCCAGTAATCTTGCTTATTGTCCATTTTCATTACCTTCCTATCCAAGCCCTGTGGAATAAGCCCCTGCATACCCAACTGAAGAAGTATCTTCATTTCAACCTCTGAAGGTGGATTCTTTGGGGAGGTTCACACTAAAGTGCTTACCGTCTCCTTAAGATGTCTTAGGATTTGCTCAAAAATGCTTTGGGAGGAACTTTTTTCATTTTTGAAGATTTTATTGTTCCTTTCTTTCCAGACATTCCATATTATAAAGCTTGGCGTTAGAGCCCAAGCTGAACAAAGAAATTCATACTCAGAGAAGTTTCGTCTCCAGTGATTTAGGGTGTTGATAATGCTTCATTTGTCCCTGTCTATTTGTTAGAAAATTGTGGCAAAAGAATCGCACAACCTGGAGGTGAAAATGCAATTATTGAGAAGGTGCTCCATTATTTCCTCTTGGGCTTCATAGAACTGGCATCTAGAAGGCCCCAGAACATCTATCTTTCGAATGTTTTCCCAAGTCAGAATTTTCTTGTGATATACCAGCCACATGAAGAGTTTGATCTTCATCCATTCTTGATGCCTCCATAGGTTCTGCCAAACCCTATCCGGTACATTGGAGTCCAGCTCAAGGATTATGCACTTTGCCTCCTTAAGATTGAAGGTACCTTCATTCTTGTTGCCCCATCTCAGTTGGTCATGCCCCTCTGAAACTAGGATTTTCCTTTGGTCCAACATTGTCAGAAGAGCCTCAACTTTTGCTTTCAAGGGGTTGTCATCCCTGTAGTCTATATTCTTCCAGGTTCTCCATTTTCCTTCACTATTGGTTTGCTCCCAAAAATATTTTACCCAGGTAACCCTTTGGTATCAGTTTCCTTCTTGAGGTCCAGAAAGTCCTCTCTTAATAGTATAGGTTCTTGTTGCCACTTATCATCCCAGAACAAAGCAAGATCTCCCTCTCTGATTTTCAAAAAGCTATTTTGTTGTACTAAGCCTCTATTCTCCCAGGCCTTATTCCAGATGTAGGAGCCTTTTATGATGCCAGTCATCCTTATGTGATCATTATCTTGCCAAGTGTTGGCGTATTTTTCTTTCCAAATACTAGCCCACTGAGCCTTTGGATCTTTTACCCAACACCACCATAATTTTGCCCCTAAAACTTTGCTTAGTACTTCTGGATCATCCAATCCAAGACCCCCATGGTTTTTAGGTTTGCAAATCTTATCCCAGGCTACCAAGGCCCATTTCTTTCTTTCCTCCCCCTTACCCCAAAGAAAGTCTCTTTGAATGGTTCTAAATTGTTGCAAAACTCCTTTTGGAGCTAGAAGGGCTGATAGCATGAAGACAGGGATTGATTGAAGTACAAATTTTGTAAGCACCAACCGACCAGCCAAGTTTAAAGATCTAATAGTCCATTTCCTGATTTTATCCTGCATCTTATTAATCACCGGCTCCCAAATTCTCTTGTGCAAAGGTTTATCAGTTAGAGGAACTCCCAAGTATTTGGAAGGAAGGACATCCCTTTGAAAGCCCAGAATTTTGGAGATATTTCTCTGAATAACAATATTAGTATTAAAGAAAAAAATATTAGATTTGGAGAGATTAAATTCCATCCTTGTAGCCATGGCAAAGTCACACATGATTTGTTTATAAGCTAGTGCTTCTTTGACCGTGGGGACTCCCTGCAGCATAGTATCATCAAAAAATTGTTGATGGGTCAAAGCCTGGCCAGTCTCAGAAATTTGGAGACCCTTGATGTTACCAACTTCTTTCGCATGCTTGATAGACTGACCAAGTCCTTCCATCATGAGGATAAAGAGAAAGGGAGAGAGCAGATCTCCTTGCTTGAGGCCTCTTGAAGGAGTAAATGTCTTGGAAGGAGAAACATTAACCAAAATTGAAAAGCTAGAAGAAGTTACCACGGCCATAACCCATCTTACCCAGTTATGATCAAATCCAAAGGCTAGAAGGACCTTCCTGATATAGGTCCAATTCAACTTATCGTAAGCTTTGGCTAGGTCCAATTGCATAATCATTCCGGACTTCCTATTGCTTATCAATGAATTCACCACATCATGTGCTTGAATGATGTTATTGAGAATTTGTCTGCCCTCCACATAGCCTGATTGCTCCACAGAAACTAGAGTAGGATGAAGGGGTTTGAGTCTATTGGCAACAACTTTGGATATTATCTTGTACACCACATTGCATAAAGCTATGGGTCTAAATCTATCTGGAGTCAAAGCATTGTCCTATTTGGGGATCAAGGATATGAAGGAAATATTCAACACCTTCAAAATGGTTCTATTCATCCTGGAATCCTCCACTACATTCAGAATATATTGTTTAACAACGTTCTAGCAAGCTTTAAAGAAATCCACATTGAAACCATTAGGGCCTGATGCTTTACCATTTTGCATTTCTTTGATGACCTCACTAACCTCCCCTTCAGTCACTGACCTATTAAGATTGAAATTATCCTCTCCTGTTACAAGCCTAGGTATATGCCTTGTTAAGTCCCTGATAAAATAATCTCTGTCTGAAATAGTTTCCTTTGCTATACCTCAAAAGTGTTGTACTAACACAGTTTCTATATCTTGATGGGAATTAAGTAGATGACCTCCCTCATCCTTGATCGAAGAGATCCTATTAGGAGATCTGTTCGCCATGGTGGATATGTGGAAAAATCTAGTGTTTCGCTCCCCTTCTTTTAGCCATTGAACTCTAGATTTTTGTCTCCAAAATGTTTCCTCTTGTTTACATATATTCTCCCAGTCTTGATAAAGTTTGGTGACTTGATCATTTCTGACTCTGTCAAAGCCATCCGTGATAAGGGCTTGATTTAGTTCCTGCATTTTGTCTTCAACAGCTTTTTTCTCTTCAAAAATATTGCCAAATTCATTCTTATTCAAGTCTTTAAGTCTGAGCTTGATGTGCTTTAGTATTTTGTGTAGCAGAAACATTCTTGTACCCTGAATGTGCAGATCTTCTGTCCACCATTTTGCAATGTTGCTAATGAAATCTAGGTGGGGGAGCCAGATATTCTCAAATCTAAAAGGTCTATTCTTGGGGGTACCAATTCCCTGAACCTCAAGTTGTAGAGGCCAATGGTCCGAGCCTCCAAAGGGGAGAATTCTCACTATCATTTCCTTGTCGGTGAGTATAAGGACCTTTAAGATTATGAATCTGTCTAACTTTGAGGCTACTTGAGACTCTCCTCCTCTTTTATTATTCCAAGTAAAGTGGCCATTACTCATATCAGTGTCCACTAGCTTCATATTATCTATAAAAGTTTGAAAAGCTATAGAGACTTTGCTTAAAGTTCTGGAACCCCCTTTTTTCTTCGAAAGTGATTTGATCATGTTGAAGTCCCCACCCATGATCCATGGTACTCCTGCGTGTCTATCTCTTAGTTCCACAAGAGAATTTAGAAACCTAAGCTTTTCATCCAGTCTTTGGGGGCCATAAACATCCGTGACCAGATAAGTCTCCCTATCTCCCACAGGTTGAATAACCACTGATATATAATTCCTAGATGCCTCAACATCTATTATGCTAATTTTTTGGGGGTTCCAAAGAATGAGTATGCCTCTTGCTGTATTATCTGCTTTGAATTCTAGAAACTCAAATTTATTGAGCCATTTGTTGTGAATTTCTTTTATTTTTTGAATGGAACATTTAGTTTCCTGGATAAAGATCATATCCGGAGCTTCTTGTTTCATTCTATTGTTGAGTATTCTTTTTTTTCTTTTACTACCTAGATCATTGATATTCCAAGATGTAAACTTCATTATTAAAGATTTGTAAAGGAGTAACTGGCTAGGTCTTTCATCTTACCTGAATCTATCATTAGCTTTCCACATTCCATCAATAACTCATTCTGCTTTTTTCTGCCTCTTTTTTTTCCTGGGTTTCTAGGAGCTAGTCCTAGTGTGGTTTTCATAGTTTTCACACCTTCGTTGCCTTGCATTTCATTGTTTCTTTGCCTTTCCAGCCCTTTAGCCTCGATTTTCCATAGGAATAGCTATTGTACTCTGTCGAACTCTTCTTGAGGTAGTGATTCTACCCCTCCCATGGTCCCCTGTTTCAAGAACCCTCCAAATCTAGGTGTTCTCTATCAAGAATCTCCTACAGTTCATGATCCTCCATTTCCATCTCACTCTGGGTCATTTCTTGGTCCATTACCAGTTCTCCATTGGACAGCATAGTCTCTTTCTATTTATTAATATCTTATGTTTTTTTCACTATCTTCTTCTATCTCCTTTTGCCTTGGGCTTACTTCCATTACGTGATCTGCCTTTGTTATCTCTTCCTCTTCTTTGAGTATTTGGAACCTGTTCAGACTGGCCTGCTACCCTTCTGTTTGATGTTGCTTTGGCCCCCTTTTGCCCCGTTTTCCTCTATATCCCACTTTGTGAAAGTTTTTAGTATCTTTCACTGTGGTAGCTTTACTTTTGTTCTCTATTTTACTTAGAGGGCAGTATCTAAATAGGTGTCCGTGCTCATGGCACTTGCAACATCTGAAAGGAATATGTTCATTATCTACTGTTTACACCCAGTCTTCATAAAAAACTTCCAAGATGACCTCATCCGGTAGAGCTCCAGAGAGATCCATATCCACACAGATTTGTGTGAAGGAAGTATAATTTCCCCTTCTGCTGGACTCAAAAGCTTTGACAAAATGCCTTAATTTGTCTGATATGGCAGATAACAATTCTGTTTGCTAGTAATCAAGTGGAAGGGAATAGAGTCTTACCTAGACTGGGACCGAAGTGAAAGTCTCTCGCTCCGAGAAAAAATTCATCATCCACGGCCTCATGTAGAGGCCTACTGTTGCATAGAAGTAGGGCCCTCCTTCAAACACCCTGTCTTTGTCCTCAATGTTTGTAAAGACCACAGTGACGAAACCCTTTGACCTGGAAGATGTAGGTCTATGCTTCCTTTTGGTTTCCAGTGGTATTTATGGTGGGCTCCAGTATTGTAGCAATAATGCTACAACTCCTGGAGCTTCCTATCTCTAATTTTATCAACCCGGTAGTTCGTAACAAACTTGGAAGCGACGGTGCTGTATGCACAAGTACTAGCTCTTGTCGCAGCTGTCACTTGGTCAGCTGGCACAAGTCCGCTAGGGCTCAAGCCAAATTCTATATATTCTCAGAAGAAGCTTTCTAAATGATGGACGAAGGCTATCTCAAAGGAAATTAATCTACTTTGCGAGAATGAACTGAAAGCCAACCAAAACATGGAAACCTTAGTAAACCCTAATCTGACTAGCTTAATCTCTATGATGCAATGGTGGGAGTGCAAATGTCTAAAAATGATGCCATTACTTCTAGTGAGATGAGATGCATGAATTTAAACTACTTTCATTGAAAAGAACTCACTTTTGTATTTTTGCTCAAGTGGGTGGAGTTATTGTGATTGTGCTTCTTACTAGGTCTTGACTGTGCAGGGGTAGTTCAAAGGGAGGAAGGCTTGGAAAAGGTCAGGAGGGCTGAGAGAGGTCCCAGGGGATCCCTAACATCATTCCATAGAAGTCCACAACGTTCAGGTGCTTGGCAACCGAGCTTGCAGGCTTCTACAGGATGTCTGCAGGGGATCCTACAGGAAACTCGGGATTTCTACAGGAAGTCTGCTAACTTCTACAGGATGTCCTACAGTCGGAGTTTTAGGTAATGGAGGAGTGAAGGAATTGTATGGACGGATGGGTAAGGTGAAGGAGGAGTTTGAGATGGCTCAGGGACAGAGAGATAAGATGGGGAAAGAGTGGGTACAGTTGGTTGGTGGATAGAAGGGTGGAAGCAATGGAAAGTTGAAAAGGTGGAGCTACGTGAGAAGTAGAAGGGTTGGAAGGCTAACGAGCTGGACAGAGGATGAGTAGGTGGCTTTAGGCGTGGTTGAGAAGAAGAAGAACACAATCAAGTGATGCTTTGCAGTGTAAAAGAAACAAATCCTCTATGTCTTGCACAAAACCAAGAATTCCATCAACCTATTCTAACTGTGTTATTAAATCAATGAACAGCAATGTAAATTGTGGAGAGAAATCGTCCATGGTGTTGGAACGAAGAAGTATTGCTCAAGATCAGAATGCATGGAAGGTTTTATGACTGAAATGATTGTGTTGCAGCTTGCATGAACGTATAAGACTGTGTTTTTTGGTGGTTGGTACAACCCACACCCCCAATCTCTAAACAGAGATGGCAGCGAGTGCAATATCAACCTTTTTTGGAGCTCTGATGAATTACAATCCTCCTACTCTAATCTAAGCTGCTGAAAGCACTTTAACCATAAACTAATCCTACTCAATCATATTAAAGAAATTAAATCAGCAGACTGTGTTTTCCAAATGCATGTCAAAACAAAGAAATGAAGTGCTGAAAGGAAAGACAAGTAACAATACAAGGAAAAGGAGGTCTATTGCTCTCAGGTTGGGCCCTAACCTGAGAGATATAGCTCCCTTAAAAACTCAGAATTGAATCCAAAGCCGCCTGCCTTTATTGAATAATCATGAGTCTAACATCATGCCAAAACTGGCTTACAAAAAGCAAAAACCGAGCTGTAGCTCGTGCTTAGAAATTGCAACAGTAGTTCAAAAGTTCAAAAAGCTCCTATCAAAGGCTACGACCTCCATATTTATACATGATGAGGGCCAAGCTGGCTTCCTCAATTAGTGGAGCTTGGCTGTCCAACTAAAAGTAAACTGTTGTTCCTGTAGAATCCGTTGGCTGCCTTTTAGCTCGGTGGGGAGAGCTGTTGGAGCTCGGAGTTAAGGTGGAAATCATGAGGAAGGTCATCAAGACTGTGGACAACCTCCCTATAAACCCGCAATGCCACCTTGGCTGTCTCCTTGTCTCCATTTGCGTGTTCTTTGCTCCCTTTAATGCCAAAAAACCTGAAATCATCATGTATTAGCCACATAGATATAATGCCTGCCCTTCTTCCTACAAATAACACGAATATACTAAGAAATGAATGCATAAGTGATAAAAGATGAAGGGTTGAGCAAGGTAAGTAGGCCAAATGAGCCCAAATTGTTACCAAAAATTGGGGCTCATCATCACCCCCCAGCTAAAATATTTGCTCATCCTTGAGCAACTTAGTCCAACTCTTCATCCTTCATTGCTTTTACTGCTACCCTTACATCCCAAGCCTCTGTAGTGGTGTCCTCCTTGCTGATATGAAACCCAGCTTTCCTGTTCACTTCTTCCCATTGTTCACTGTCATCCTTCTCTGTGCTGCCTTCAATCAATCCTAGCAGCAGTGGTGGGTTGAGTTTAAGGCCAATCCAGTTGGCCTGGAGGTTTTGCATGGATTTCTTGTAAAGGGCTACCCTTACCAAAGCTTCCCTCATCCGAGTTGGGGTGTGGTACTCTCGGATTTTGAAGCTGTGTGCCAATGTATTCCATCTGCGTGTGCACGCTTGGACAGCATTTTCTCCTAGCAGTCTTTCCATGTCTTCAAAATGAGCTATGGCTTGGGCCTGTTGATCCATATATCTTAGTGAAGCTGTAGGATCAGTAGACAAGTGTTGGTGTGCTGAGATGAGTGCAACTAGATCCTCTGGTTCTGCTCGAATGAACAATGGCTCGTTCAATTCTCGGTTCATGACCGATTTTGCTTCAGCTGCTCTTTGATCCTCATGGTTCAACCATGAAGCGAACGCCATCAATTGCATATCACCCAAGGCAGTATTGGGATCCCAGGAAACTATATTAGGCAAGGCCAAATTATGGAGGTAAAACTCCGCTAATTTGGCTTTATCTTCTGACGAACTAGTACTGCACAACTCAGAAAATTGTTGTGGGTCTTGGATTTGAGAAATACCTCTTTGTGCCAAGGTATTTATTTGGAACTGCAGCCATTGGTCTTTCAAGTACAAACCATAGGATTTTGCAGGTTGTCTGCACTGTATTGCCTCCATGGCCCAACTGGCCATGCAGGCCAATTGTGCCTCTTTTTGCTGCAGCTGTTCTTTTAGAGCTTGCACTTCAATTTGTGCTTGCTGTTCTGCTTCTTGTAGAAGTGTCATTGGCTCCTCAAGACCGGTGGTCAGTTCCTTTTTCCCCTGCTGTTCTTCTTTGGTGTCCTTGGAGGATGTACCTATCCCTGCCTTCAGCTCCTGTAGCTGCAATCTTAGCTTCTGGTTTTCTTCCTGTAGGTACACTCTTTGGCAATTGGCCACATGTTTAGCCATGGCTAATTCACTCCTGGCCTCCTTGAGTTGCTCTTGTAAAGGACCTATGTCCGCCACACCCTTTGACTTGGTGATCTTCATCCACGTGTGTGTACGGACTCTTTCTTCCTCTAATGCAAAAAACAGGGGCACCGTAAATTTCTGCGGTATGATTTTGCCCGCCTCTAAAAAGGTGTAGTACGAACTCAGACTAGGCTGAGGGCTGGGCTTTGGTATATGTTCTTTTTCTACCTCTGTAGGTGGCTCTACCTCACCCTCCCTCGGTGGTGATGAGGGTCCTTCTCCTTCCCTCCTTTCTGTTTCCTGTAGCCAGGTCATAGTTTCCTGTAGAACATTTTCAGCCTCCTGTAGCCGAGCTTTTTCAGTCAACAGGTCTAACCTTTCTTGCCACTTAGTTTTCTTTGGGCTCCCCTTCTCATAGGTGACTGTTATCCTTGAGGGGGACTTTTCCTTGGGCTAAGTAGAGGTATCTTCAATAACAATCGGGCTGCTGGACTGAGGCTGTGGTTTTCCGTCTTTATTCGAACACTTCTTTGAGCTTTAAAGTATAGAGGGGTCTCCCTCTTTCTCTTCTCTTTTGGCTTAGGTGGCGTGCTAAGGGCGGCCAGCACAGCTGCTGCCTCCCTTGCTAGAATGTCTGCCTTCTTCTCCTTGGGCTTCACTTTTTCAGGGCTTCCTGTAGAAGACCCTGTTTTAGTCAATTTCAGGCTTCCTGTAGAAGCCTGTTTCTGCTTTCCTGTAGACACAGGTGTCACCACCTTGGCTTGCTTTGTTGCATGAGTTTTGCTTTTTGGTTTGGTTGCGGGTGCTGATGAGGTACTTTTGCTGATGTGGACCTCCTCAGCTTTGTCCGTTCTGCCTTGCAACCTTTTTTCTCTTGCTGTCAAGATGGGTGTGTCACCTTTTTCTTTGTCATCCTTTTTCTCATGCTTCCTCCTTTGCTCTTTCTTCTGCACTGTGGTCGGGGTCTTCTGGCCTGTTTTTTTCTTTCCCGCGGCCGCTGATTCTTTTTCCTCACTACTGGAGGAACCACTTTCTTCAGTCAACATCCTTATGTCTCCATCTCTTGTCAGATTTCTGAATGCTTCCCATGAGAGAGGAACCTTGTATGAATGAAGCACATCCTCCACGAGAAGTTTGATCAATCCATGGTGGGCTACCTGATCTGGTATGTCTTCTTTTAACTTTGTGGCACACTCAATTAGAGACTATAGCAGGAAATAAGGGATGCTCAGTTTGTTTTCTACAGGGAGATCAATCTGGTGCCTCAATTCAGTGAGCAACCTAAAGTGATACCCGTACACAATGCTAAAATGGCCTTCACAGGTTATATACTTCATGATCTGCAGGCTAACTTCATTCCATGGTGGCAGCAAGCTGGTTCTACGCACACCATTTTTGTCCTCCGAGAATTCCTCCTCTGGGGGAAAGAATTCTTTCTTGGCCTGTTGGCTTAACTTCCTTTCTTCCTTATCCCATGGCAAACCCATTGGAAGTTCAGTAATTCGACTGATATATTGCGGGGTGAGCTTGAGGCTTAGGCCCCTGAAGTTCACAGTGGCCACTGTTTTGGATTTCGGCCTCAGAGCTTGTAAAAATTCTTCTGCCACTTTGTCGTCATAACCCTGCAATTTGTCACAGAAGGATATCCATTGCACCCGTGTGAAGAGCTCCACCACCTCCTAGTTTTCCCTTAACTCTGATGAATCAGTGGGTTCCCTTCCAATGAACCCGCCCGGCATGATAAAAACTGTGGTTTTAACTAGAGGTGGCGAATGCGAAGGAAATTTGGCTTATTGGGACATAGCGTAGAATTACGCTTCTGTCGTGCAGATAATCCACGAACCTTATCTCTGAGGACCTTAACACAGTTTAATTACAATGACATCCTGTAGAATGACAGTTTATGCACAGCAGACAACAATTGCAACAATTTTCTACGACCAGACTGTAGACGACGATTCTGCCACCTTCACAAGCCAATTGCATGGAGAGTTCAGGGTTACCTTTTTATCTGCCACCTTTTGACGTGAGGAACCCGCCTTCCTGTAGAAACAGCGTTCCTGTAGGAGCAGCTTTCCTGTAGGAGCAGCGCGCGATTTCCGGGGAATACTGCAGTTGGTCTGCGCTCTTGCTGTAGCTTCACAGGCGTTCTGATGGCCAAAGGCTCGGAGTTTCGAACTGCAGAGGGATCCGAGTGTTCACTCGAGTTTCAAACGGTGAAGGATAAATGCATGCGGGCAATCTAGCTGATTAGATTTGAATCGGCGGAATCCATGGCGCGGGGGTGAGCTGTCCCCGCCGGACCGTTGGACGACGTCATCCCATCATTTGCCTGCGAGTTCCCTTACTGCGCATCATCTCTCGCAGATCCGCCGCCGCCATTCTCGTTAGACTCATTTTTCCCGACGGGATTTCTCTCACGTGTGTGCTGCACCCAAACATCCGACTAGACCATTAACTGGTCGACGTGGCCATTCAAATGACCATACCACCGCTCAACCCATTCACCTCACACTTTGCAAACAATTCAAAGTAAAATTCATGCAATCTGATGGAAGGAAGGGTCGAGACACTTACCTGCGCGGCTGCAACACGATTTTTCGGCTTTTGGACGATGATGAGTGGATCTATCTGCCGCTGATGCATTTGCACAGGCCCGAAGGTTCATGTTTACAGGCTGCCGACGATGGATTGGATGCTTTGGCTGCATGCGCCCGTGTTTCATTGCATATGGCCAGCGCTGTTAATGGTATCCACTCTAGCGGGCTTAACTGTTACAGGACTCCCGCGGGATGTCTTGTAACAGTTCTTCCTCCTTGGGTGCATGCTGCACGACGAAGGATCTGGCCTCACGATCACGCTCCCGGAGCTTCTGGATGACTGGGATGGATATGGTATGAGATCTCAGCATTTGTTTATCTTAAAAATTGCTTTCTCCTTGATAACTCATCGATCTGCTTTGCTGGTGCAGGTAACTTCGTTGCATGTCGACAAGGATGGTGGAACAAGGTGACAACAGTGTGCAAGGGTGACAACAGTAGCTTGCATGCGTCCAAACTGATCCTTAGCCGTTAGATCTCCTCATAAAATGAATTCTGGGCCGTCCCGAACTTCTACAGGAAGTTTCCTGTAGAAATACAGAGCTTCCTATAGAAAGTTTGTGTTTCTTGTAGAAAGTCTGCACCTTCCTGTAGAAAGTCTGCATCTTCCTGTAGAAGGTCTGCATCTTCCTGTAGAAGACTCAAGCCATGATGAAATTGTGCACATACCTTGGAGGAACTGAATATTCTTGGAGGAGGTGCTGGTGAGGTCTCCTAGCAGTATGATAAGGATCCTTGGCTCTGAGTTGAGAGGCTTCCTCTCCTCCATAGAACACCTGCAATCTGCATGCAATTTCACATTATAAACTTGCTGTCTTTGTCTTTTTTGCTTATTGTTCTTTCTCTTTTTTTTTCTTTTTTCTTTTTTTTTTTTTTTTGAAAGATAACAGGGGCGCCTCAATGAGGTTTTCACCCTTGCCATCTGCCCTAAGCACCTCAGAGAGGTTTTCACTCAAGGATCTTTTTCAAATCTTTTTCTTTTTTTTTTTTTTTTTTTGAAAGACAATAGGGGCGCCTCAGTGAGGTTTTCACCCCTACCACCTGCCTTGGGCGCCTCAGAAAGGTTTTCACCCAAGGATCTTTATTATTTATTATTATTATTATTATTATTTTTAGATTTTTCAGGGTATGCCCAAAGCAGAGGCAGAACCCTTCTCTATGACCAACACTGACTTCTCCATAGTTTTGATGAACTATTGTCTTGAGAGAGGCTTCCTGTAGATCTTCAATCGGTGACCATTGACAAGCATGGGGATGGCTTCCTCTTCAATGGTACGAATAAGAACAAATCCATTTTCATGACATTTTTCCACTGCATATGGCCCCAGCCATCTGGTTCTCAGCTTCCCCTTGAAATCTTTGTATCTGGAGTCATACAACAGTGCCCAATCTCCTGGCTGGAATTGCTTGTCATTGAGGTGTTGGTTATGCCACACCTTTCTCTGAAGTTGAACCACTTCCGAGTGAAGGAGGGCCTGCATTCGGTGCTCATCCAGTCCATTCAGCTGCAATAACCTTTCTTGTTGTGCATGGCTGAGATCTAGGTCTAGCTGAGCTGCCATCCTCAAAGTGTTGTATTCAAATTCAATCGACAGCAAAGCTTTCTTCCCATAGACCAGATCATAAGGTGTGAAGCCGGTGGTGGTCTTCCAGGTGGTGTTGTAAGCCCATGTGGCCTCAACCAGGCGATTTTCCCAGTCCTTTCTGCTGCTGCTCACCACCTTAGTCAAGATCCCTTCCAATGCTCGATTGGTGACTTCCACCTGCCCATTTGCTTGAGGGTGATAGGGGGTGGAAGTCCTATGCTTGATCTTGTGATGAGCTAGTAAGTCTTCAACCAAGTTGGATGTGAACTGGCTCCCTTGATCGGTGACCAGCTCTCTTGGGTAGCCAAACTTGTAGAAGATGTTTTCTCTAAAGAACTCGGCCACCTTTTCTTCTGTTGCTGCTTTGATTGCTTTGGTCTCTGCCCACTTTGTTAGGTAGTCAGTACACACAATGATGTAAGACCTTTGCCTCGAAGGAGGGTTGATTGGACCCACAAAGTCCATACCCCACTTCTCAAATGGCTCAAGAGTCACTTGAGGTTGGAGAGGCATCTCATCCCTTTGAATTGGTTTCCCCATTCTTTGGCATTGGTCACATTGGCTGATATATCTTTTGACATCTTGATGAAGCGTGGGCCATTAGTAGCCTGCCTGCAGGATTTTGAAGGCAGTCCTCTTCGCTGCAAAATGTCCTACACAAGGCCCATCATGATAGGTGAGGAGGATATCAAAGACTTCCTCCTCCCTTACACAACGCCTTAAGATCTGATCAGGGCCAAGCTTGAACAGGTTGCCCCCGATCCAAGTAAATGAGGCACTTCTTCTGATGATTATGCTCTTCTCTCTTGAAGATAGGTGCGGAGGGAACTGTGTTGAAACAAGGTAGTTTGCTATATCAGCAAACCATGGAGAGAGTACTGAAATAGCAAACAGATGTTCATCGGGCATCTGGTCATCCACTGTTCCATCCTCATCTGCAGACAAATCCAATCTAGATAAAAAGTCAGCAACAACATTTTCTTTACCTGGTTTGTCAACAATGGTCAAATCAAACTGCTGCAATAAAAGTAACCATCTAATAATATGAGCATTCACATCTGGTTTATTCATTAAATATCTAATTGCAGCATGGTCTGTATGTACAAATGTTTGATAGCCAGTGATATAATGTCGGAACTTGTTCAGTGCATGGACCACAGCCAAGAATTCTTTCTCGGTTACAGTGTAATTCAGCTCGGCTTTGGACAAGTTTTTGCTAACAAAGTAAATGGCATATGGAAGTTTCTGCTCAACTTGTCCTAAAGCTGCACCTATGGCTTTGTTCGAGGCATCAGTGTGGATGTGGAAAGGTAGGGCCCAGTTTGGACCTCTCAGGATTGGGGCTGACACCAACTTGTCCTTCAATTCATTCAAAGCCCTCTGACAATCGTCAGTCCATTTAAACTCCACATCTTTTGCCAACAAGCCAAACAATGGCGAGGCTAGCTTGCTGAAGTCTTTAATGAATCTCCGGTAATACCTTGCTAATCCTAAGAAACTTCGAACATCCCTTACCTTTTGAGGAGGTGGAACCTTCTTGATGAGAGAAATTTTGTTAGGATCCACCTGTAACCCTTGACAAGAAATGGTATGGCCTAGCACAGTCCCTTTAGTCATTAGGAATTCACATTTTTCAGGACTAAGGGACAGGTTCATCTCAATGCATTTGGTTAGGACCTTTCCCAGATTGGACAATGCTTCCTAGAAGTTGGCCCCATAAGGAGTGAAGTCATCCATATAGATTTCCACTGCATCATGGACCAGCTCTAAGAAGATGCTCAAGACAACTCTCTGGAAGGTAGCAGGAGCATTGCATAGCCCAAAGGGAAGAACACGGTAGGCAAAGGTACCCCAAGGACAAGTGAAGGTGGTCTTATCTTGGTCTTCCGGGCTGATTTGGATCTGGTTGTACCCGCTAAACCCATCCAGGAAAGAGAAGAACTTCTTTCCTGCCAGTCCATCCAACACTTGATCTATGAAAGGTAGAGGGAAATGGTCTTTCTTGGTAGCTTTGTTCAGTTCTCGGTAGTCCACACAGATTCTCCACTTCCCATTTTTCTTGGGAACCAACACCAGAGGGGACACCCATTCACTATCTGAGATGGGGTAAATGAATCCGGCATCCAATAGTTTTTGCAATTCTTCCTTGACAATGTCCTTAAGGGCTGGATTCACTCTCCTCTGAGGTTGCCTAACTGGCTTACAATCCTCTTTGATGTATATGTGATGGGTACAGACCGAAGGATGGACTCCTTTCATCTCCTTATAGCTCCAAGCAAAAGCATCTAGGTGACTGGCCAACAGGCTACACAGCTCCTTTTCCTGCGAAGGAGATAGGGAGGAGTTGAACTTTAACGTTCTCTCAGGGCCGAACTCCACATTCTTGACTCTGGGAGTGACAAGGTTGGTTGTACAAAGATCCACTAAGGTGCTGGCTTGGGCATCCTCCACCAATTTCTCTAAGGATAGTGCACTGGAAGGTGGATTCTGGATCAAGGTCTCAATCAAGTCATCCTCGGTTGGGGGGTCTCTTCTAGTGGTATCTAGGGTGCACAAAGGTGCTGAGTACACCTCATCCTCTTCCCCTTCCTCCAACCACAATGGTAAGTCATGCTCTAAGGAGGGTTGGGCAGGAGGGTATAGGACTAGCTGCTTGGACATAGGACCATTTTTGATGGTCATGTTTCCTGCACGACAACTTATGTAAGCATCTGCAGTGGCTAACCAAGGCCTTCCCAAAATGAGAGGATATCCAGTAAGCTTTGCCTTGGGTTGCAGAACCAAGAAATCTGCAGGGTATTCCCAAGAGTCGATAGAGACCAAGACATCCTCCACAATCCCTTCGGGAGTCACAGTGGAGCGATCTGCTAGTTGCAGTACTGTCGAGGTCTTTCTCAAGGAACCCTGAAGATTGAGTTTGAGCATGGTATCCCTGGTCATCACATTAATGGCAGCCCCCAGATCAATCAAGGTGTGTGGTATGGTGGTGCCATTGATGTGGACATCTACTACAGGACTCCCAGGATCTAGATACTTTGGGCAGATGACTTGTCCTAACATAAGTTCAGACAGTTGTCCCAAGACATTGATGGTTGAAGCATCTCTCTTTCGCCTGCCTGGGTGTTTGAAACACTTTTCCTTAACCAGTTTGTTGTATATTGGCACATCCTTGATGGCTTGGAGAAGTGGTATTTTCACACACAACTGCTTGAGCTCTCCCAGAAGCTCATCCTCCTCTGGGTTGGTTTGTGTGGTGGCTGTTAGTCTCTCAGGAAAGGGTGGAATAGCCTTTGGTTCACTTTCCTGTTTATCTTCCTCATCCTCTGGGGGAGGAGGTTGGCGATCTGGAAGAGTCTTTCCAGATCGAAGATTGATCTCCTGGATCTCCACAGCATAGGTAGGGCATGAGTTTTCCCCAGTGTATACCTACTGGGCCTGTCTATTGTTGGGGTTCGAGTTCGGTTGAGCAGGCATTTGAGGTTGCCTTGGAGGAGCAGGAGGTAATGGCTGAGGTTGAACTGGTGGTGGAGGCAAAATGGCGGGAGGAATGTTGTACTCGGGCCTCCACCCCGACTGAGGTGCATTCCACTGAGGCTATGGCTGGGCATGTGAATGATATGAATGAGAAGTAGGTTGAGTAGGGTACTGAGGTGGATAAGACCATGGAGGAGGCATGGACCAAGAAGGATGAGCAGGGGGACCCCAGGAAGGCATAGGAGTCGATTGGTTGGGGCTGTAATAAGCTTGAGGTGCCCCTTGCATCCCCTGCTGGTAAGGTCTAGGTCCTTGTGGCCTCCTTTGGTTGAGGTAATAGAGAGGTTCAGTGGAAGCTTTTGTCCCTTGGTACATGGCTTTGAATCCAGGTAAGGTTGGACATTGGTTTGTGGGATGGTCCTCCTCACAAACGAAACACACTTCAACCGAATGCAATGGACATTCGTTCTTAGGGTGTCTCCTTGTACATCTAGGGCAGAAGATAGCCAAGGCTCTCTCAGCTTCTTCCTTCTTCTGCTGGATCCTGAATGTGTCCAGTTGCATGGCGATGGTCTGTCTCACCTCACTCTTAAGATCTTCTAATTGATTTGCAAACTCATGCTTGGAGAAAGGAACACCAGCTGAGAGGAGGTTTCCCCTACCTCGTTTCCGAGCTGCCCTGTAGTGGTTTCTAAACACAGTCTTGATGTCCTCATAAGGCAGTTGGTAAATATCTCCCCCAGCTAACATGTGAAGGGTATCTAAGAGGTCTTCAGGGACTCCTCGGAGCAGAACCAACTTGAGGGATTCAGGGTCAAGTGTGCACTTGGCCCGCTTATAGCTAAGTTGGAACCTCTCCTCATAATCCTCTAAGGACTCATCATTTCCCATAGTCATCCGAAAGATTTCTCCCTTGGTTTCCTTGGACCTACAGTAATCTCGGTACTTGGTATTGAAAGCTTGCTGCATCTGAGCCCAAGTGGTGATACTATTCCCAGGTAAGCCCATGAACCAGCGTAATGCTGCATCCTTAAGAGTGGAAGGGAAGAGTTTTAGCTTCTGCTCATCTTCAGTATAGTCATAGGTTCTACAAAGGACAGCAAACTCAAACACGAAGGTATCAGGATCTTCAGTAGTCAATCCATGGAAGTGAGGTAAAGCGGAGGGGCTAATGTTCTTCATTTTCATCTCTCCATTGGTCTCTCGGATGGGGAAGGCACCTTCTATTCTCTCATCTTCTCTTCTATTGTCAGCCATAGCTTCAGATGGGATGGTCTATAATTCTTCTTCTGCTATAGGATCTTCGTATATCTCAGGAGGTTCACCTATAGGTTCTTCTGGATCACTGTCGCCGAAGAAGAGAGAAGGGTGACTCAGTGATGTGGTGGGGGTGTTGGGTAGGAATTTTCCTGTTTTATCTCGGTTCCTACGAGGCATGAAATGGAAAGACTTTTTGATTGCTTTTGTTGTTTTTTTCTCTGGTACCTGCAAAACTGAAACAGATTGATCTACAACTAACTACCTTGCTGAAATAAAAATGCAGAATTGAAATGAAAGCAGGAAAGGACTAATCTATTTTGCTCAAATGAAATTGCAGGAATGGAAATGCTAATCTACGCTTGCAGAATTGAAAGGCTAATCTATGCTTGCAAAATTGAAATTGCGGAATTGAAATGCTAATCTATGAAAGCAGGAAATGTCTATGCTACTTTTGCAGAATGGAAATGAAATAAACTACTTGGCAGAAGGCAAGAGTAAGAAAATAGAAGAAAAGCAACAATTACTAATACTCTGACGCTTCCCCGGCAACGGTGCCAAAAAGATGGTGGGCTCCAGTATTGTAGCAATAATGCTACAACTCCTGGAGCTTCCTATCTCTAATTTTATCAACCAAATAGTTCGTAACAAACTTGGAAGCGACGGTGTTGTATGCACAAGTACTAGCTCTTGTCGCAGCTGTCACTTGGTCAGCTGGCACAAGTCCGCTAGGGCTCAAGCCAACTTCTATATATTCTCAGAAGAAGCTTTCTAAATGATGGACGAAGGCTATCTCAAAGGAAATTAATCTACTTTGCGAGAATGAACTGAAAGCCAACCAAAACATGCAAACCCTAATAAACCCTAATCTGACTAGCTTAATCTCTATGATGCAATGGTGGGAGTGCAAATGTCTAAAAATGATGCCATTACTTCTAGTGAGATGAGATGCATGAATTTAAACTACTTTCATTGAAAAGAACTCACTTTTGTATTTTTGCTCAAGTGGGTGGAGTTATTGTGATTGTGCTTCTTACTAGGTCTTGACTGTGCAGGGGTAGTTCAAAGGGAGGAAGGCTTGGAAAAGGTCAGGAGGACTGAGAGAGGTCCTAGGGGATTCCTAACATCATTCCACAGAAGTCCACAACGTTCAGGTGCTTGGCAACCGAGCTTGCAGGCTTCTACAGGATGTCTGCAGGGGATCCTACAGGAAACTCGGGATTTCTACAGGAAGTCTGCTAACTTCTACAGGATGTCCTACAGTTGGAGTTTTAGGTAATGGAGGAGTGAAGGAACTGTATGGATGGATGGGTAAGGTGAAGGAGGAGTTTGAGATGGCTCAGGGACAGAGAGATAAGATGGGGAAAGAGTGGGTACAGTTGGTTGGTGGATAGAAGGGTGGAAGCAATGGAAAGTTGAAAAGGTGGAGCTACGTGAGAAGTAGAAGGGTTGGAAGGCTAACGAGATGGACAGAGGATGAGTAGGTGGCTTTAGGCGCGGTTGAGAAGAAGAAGAACACAATCAAGTGATGCTTTGCAGTGTAAAAGAAACAAATCCTCTATGTCTTGCACAAAACCAAGAATTCCATCAACCTATTCTAACTGTGTTATTAAATCAATGAACAGCAATGTAAATTGTGGAGAGAAATCGTGCATGGTGTTGGAACGAAGAAGTATTGCTCAAGATCAGAATGCATGGAAGGTTTTATGACTGAAATGATTGTGTTGCAGCTTGCATGAACGTATAAGACTGCGTTTTTTGGTGGTTGGTACAGCCCACACCCCCAATCTCTAAACAGAGATGGCAGCGAGTGCACTATCAACCTTTTTTGGAGCTCTGATGAATTACAATCCTCCTACTCTAATCTAAGCTGCTGAAAGCACTTTAACCATAAACTAATCCTACTCAATCACATTAAAGAAATTAAATCAGCAGACTGTGTTTTCCAAATGCATGTCAAAACAAAGAAATGAAGTGCTGAAAGGAAAGACAAGTAACAATACAAGGAAAAGGAGGTCTATTTCTCTCAGGTTGGGCCCTAACCTGAGAGCTATAGCTCCCTTAAAAACTCAGAATTGAATCCAAAGCTACCTGCCTTTATTGAATAATCATGAGTCTAACATCATGCCAAAACTGGCTTACAAAAAGCAAAAACCGAGCTGTAGCTCGTGCTTAGAAATTGCAACAGTAGTTCAAAAGTTCAAAAAGCTCCTATCAAAGGCTACGGCCTCCATATTTATACATGATGAGGGCCAAGCTGGCTTCCTCAATTAGTGGAGCTTGGCTGTCCAACTAAAAGTAAACTGCTGTTCCTGTAGAATCCGTTGGCTGCCTTTTAGCTCGGTGGGGAGAGCTGTTGGAGCTCGGAGTTAAGGTGGAAATCACGAGGAAGGTCATCAAGACTGTGGACAACCTCCCTATAAACCCGCAATGCCACCTTGGCTGTCTCCTTGTCTCCATTTGCGTGTTCTTTGCTCCCTTTAATGCCAAAAAACCTGAAATCATCATGTATTAGCCACATAGATATAATGCCTGCCCTTCTTCCTACAAATAACACGAATATACTAAGAAATGAATGCATAAGTGATAAAAGATGAAGGGTTGAGCAAGGTAAGTAGGCCAAATGAGCCCAAATTGTTACCAAAAATTGGGGCTCATCAATTTAATCCACGTTTGCAGTGCCTTTTCAGTGGGCCATAATCCCATTAATTTACAAATGATACCATAGTTCCGCATGTGGTCCCTGTGTGCCTGCAGAGCATGATCATTTAAAACTACTGTCGGTGTAACCTCAACCTTGGGTTTACATGGCCCCTTTTTTGCTTTGTTTTCTGGTCCCTGTTTCTTGTCTTCTTCGTCATTTTCTTTTGTTCTGTTGTCCTCCCTTGTTTTGGTTAACTCTTGATCCTCTTCCATATTTCTTTTCCCTTCTCCTAAAGGACCTCTGACATTTTCTAATGGTTTCTTACCTCGGCTGGCCACGACCTGCCTGTAGGAGGGAGTGGAGCTCCCTCCTTTGCGCCCCTCCATGGATTTCAACACTTGCAGAAGCTTAAAACCCTAGCTCTTCGTTCTCAGCTTTCAGTCTACTTTCCCGCAAAATGATGGTTTTTCATTTTATTGTAATTCATAAATTCTTTCTTTCCAATATTAATATTAATTATTATTAATAACATAAATAATAATAATTATTATTATTAATTATTGACAATAAATATTAATAAGTAACTGAGAGTGATGAAAATTAATATTTAAACTATGATATTAGTTTATTAATTTATTAAAAAATAATAAAGAAATAAATAAAATAAAAGTCAATCTCTAAAGGAGGGAAGTCAAAAATTATAAAAATGAGTCAGTACCCTATTCGACATAAGATCATTTGATAAATAAAAGAATTAATGGAGATAAAATAAATTAAAAATAATTAATGGCAAAATAAATAAAATAAAACAAATATATACACAAGTCAAAAGAAATATATATATCTATATATATATATATATATATATATATATATATATATATATATATAGATATATATATATATATATATATATATAGATATATATATATATATATATCCAAAGAAAAGTAATCAATAAATAAAACAGGGTCAACAATAAAATATGGGGCTGAGGCCCATTAAACAAATAACAAAAATACTAAAAGGAGTTAAGAACGAATATGATGATAAAATACATAAAAAAACACAAAGGATCAATAAAATAAATTATAATGAAGAATAAATCAACAACAAATACTTTAAAAAGGACGCCAATACATACATAGATAAACAAACAAACAAAATAAATCCCAAAAGTAAGCCTAAAAAACTGGGGGGACAAGACAGGGACCCAACTTCTACTAATATTTCAACCATCATCTCTATTCAAATTATTGGGTCATTTTCAATTTGTAGGGCCTCCCTCAATTTACGATTATGGAAATTACTAACTCTAGCAATGACTTGGGCCTCCTCAATGCAGATGTGATGCCTACATTTATCTACATGCTCTGCCAAAGTAGAGGAGTGAGTCCTCCCATGCTTTACATCAGCAACATGCTGACGAATCCTTTGATTAATCGAGTGACCAACCTCACCAATGTAGGGAGTCGCATAAGAGCATGGAATATCGTAAACACCCTTCATATTCTTGGGGTCCACTAGGTCTTTTATAGATCTAAGGGAGCTCCAGATGGTATTTAAAGGCCTAAAGGTTGATGTCGCCTTATGCTTCGTTAGGATCCTCTCAATCTTGTCAGTGGTCCCTTGGATAAAAGGAAGATGAACACCAAAAAATCGATCCTTGCTATGTTTCTTAGCATTAGGACCTTTTTTAGCTCTTAGGAAAGCCTTTGTACATTGGTGTCTACTATACCCATTATTAATGAAAACAAATAGGAGATGTGCTTTCTCTTCATTGAGATGGTTTTCATCAGAAACTCTTGAAGCTCTAGTTACTAAGTGTTGAGAACACTAAGATTTTGAGCTGGAAAATGATGAGAATTAGCATGAAGATATTGTTTTGTAGGATTTTTCTCACGAAATACGTTATGAGAAAAAGAGCCATCATCATTCCTTGAGAGGAGGATGTCAAGGAAGGAAAGGCATTTAAATTCCATGGTGAGCTTTATAGAACTACATTGATTGTTAAGATGGAGGAAAAACAGTTCCAACTTTTCTTTACCATGGGACCACATGACACAAGTGTCATCCAAAAACCTCTTCCACATCTTAGGGAGATGGCGAGAAGAAGTTAAGGCCATTGATTCAAAATTCTCCATGAATAGATTAGCTCCCACAGGGGAGAGGTGGAACCCATGGAAACACCACAAGTTTTCTCATAGAATTCCCCATCGAATGAAAAGAAAGTAGAAGTAAGACAAATACCAACTAAATAAGCCGTATCGGGATGTGTGATGCGCTTGATGACTTCAATGACCTCATTAGACTTTAAGCTTCAATGGCCTCATTGAGAGGGATATTAGTGTAGATGGGGAGCACATCGAATCTCACAAGCTTGTCATCTGGATCAAGCTTGAAACTCTTTAACTCATTAACAAACGATGCAGAGTCCTTGGTGAAGGATTTTGTATGGACAACACAAGGCGTAAGCTTTTGGTATAGATATTTAGCAAGAAGATAAGTTGGCCCCCCTATCATGTTGACAATGGGTCTCAGAGGAGCTCCTTCCTTATGAATATTTGGCAGACCATAGATTCTGGGGATAAGTGGGAAAATTTAAATAAGCTTATGATTGAACAAGCTAACCGAGCTACTAGCCTTTATAGCAAGAGGCACACTTTTGGAAATTTTGTTAAGGGGATCCATGTTACCTTTAGCTCCCACTATTATGGAGGTGCTCCAACATCTTTCGATGGTAATCATGTTTATCAAGAATAATGACATCGCCACCTTTATCGGCTTTGAGAACAACAATAGTCTTATTATTGTTTAACGATTTGAGAGCGTCAAACTCAGGTTTGCTGATGTTGTTCGTGGGAGGATTTTCCTTTCTAAGGACAACCACACAATCTCGATGAATGATATCCTTAGTGACGTCCGGTAAGTCTCTAATACCATATTCAATGTCACAAATGATATCGTCGAATAATATCTTTCTAGGAGCAAGAGAAAAATTTAAACCTTTCTCCAAAAGACTAAAGACAAGAGGATCAAAAGAAAATCTAGAGATATTGACAACCCTATTACTAGAAGAGGAAAGAAAATTAGAAAAAACAATATTATCCAAACCTAGAGTCTTATTACCAATCCTATAATTATTACAATTATCATAATTGAAAACAGACTCACTAACCTCATTATTATTATTATTATTATCATTATCCAAAAATAAATTATTATTGTTATTCCTAATATTATTATTCCTATCTGAGGTGAAAATACAATCACTATTATTATTATTACTATTAAACCAACTAAACCAATTAATATCATTATTATTACTATTAAACCAATTAATATCATTATTATTATTATTATCATTTAATTGAATATTATTATTAATAGAACCACTTCCCCTATTTTCAAAACCAACAGAACCCAAAGAAGAATTAACAGACAAGGAACCTGAGGGAATCCAACACGGTGAATATGAGAATGTTCCATCTTCACCTTTGATGGGGAAAGGGTGAGAAACACCATCAACGCAATATCAGAGAGCAGATATTTGATTAGAATTAATTTTTCTTCTAGAAGGACCACGAAAGAAAGTAGACTCATTAAGCTGCGAGATCAATTTCTCTGAGAGCTTACTAAACTTCTTGGACATCTTTACTTTCCATATTTCTTCCAAACGAGTATATTTCAGTGTCGAGCATGACTCAATCCTTGACCAGAGGGGGACAAAGATCTCATTTGAAAGTTCCAAATGGAGAGACAACAAATTACGAGAAATGAAATCCAAAACCTTTCTCACCCTGCCAATCTCCAAACGAAGCAATGCCATGCTAGCATTAAGAAAAATATGACAGCCACTAGAATTATTGAGAGGGTTCTTAATCTGAGTGAACAAAGGAACAAGGGAAGAGTCTCTACATTGTTTTAGAAAAGCCAGATCTATCATCAACTTGGAAACCCTTATGCAAGACCTTTCAAAGTGATGAACTTTAATAGGAGTGGCCCTTTTGTATAGGGTAGGAATTTCTGTGTTCAAGCTTTTGTGATCCATAATGAATTAAGAAAGGTCTTTGGATAGAAATCACATCAGAGAAATTTTTGGCCAATGCGTTTCAAACCAACAAGTGTGGTTCATCATCAGGACCAAATGAAGAGGCAGACCATGGCAAAGGCTTAAATAGAGAGCAATGTAGAGACAAAATTTCCAAGTAACGACTATATATGAACAATAATATTTAAATTATGATAATTGTAATAATGATAGGGTTGGTAATAAGACTCTAGGTTTGGATAATATTGTTGTTCTAATTTTCTTTCCTCTTCTAGTAATAGGGTTGTCAATCTCTCTAGCTTTTCTTTGATCCCCCTGTCTTTAGTCTTTTGGAGAAAGGTTTAAATTTTTCTCTTACTCCTAGAAAGATCCTGGTCGAAGATATCATCTATGACATTGAATATGGTATTAGAGACTTACCAGACGTCACTAATGATATCATTCATTAAGATTGTGCAATTGTCCTTAGAAAGGCAAAGCGCCCCAAGAACAACATCAACAAACCTGATTTTGATGTTGTCAAATCGTTAAACAATAATAAGAACATTATTGTTATCAAAGCCGATAAAGGTGGTGTTGTGGTTATTCTTGATAAAGATGATTACCGTCGAAAGATGTTGGACCACCTCTATAATAGCGAGAGCTACAGGAAACTCAACAAGGGTCCCATGAAGAAAATTTTCAAAAGTATGGCTCTTGCTATAAAGGCTAGTAGCTCAGTCAGCTCATTCAGTCATAAGCTTATTGAAAGTTTCCTTGTTACCCCCAGAATCTATGGTCTACCAAATATTCATAAGGAAGGGGCTCCTCTGAGACCCATTGTCAACACAGTAGGAGGACCAACTTATCTTCTTCCTAAATATTTAGCCTAAAATCTTAAGCCTCTTATTGGCCATACAAAATCCTTCATCAATGACTCTGCATTGTTTGTTAATGAGTTAAGGAGTTTCAAGCTTGATCCATATGATAAGCTTGTGAGCTTCAATGTGGTCTCCCTCTACACTAATATCCCTATCAACGAGGCCATTCAAGTCATCAAAAGCATGAAAAATCTTGATACGGCTTACTTAGTTGGTATTTATCTTCTACTTTCTTTTCATTTGATGGGGAATTCTATGAGAAAACATGTGGCATCAACATGGGTTCCCCCCTCTCCCCTGTGGTAGCTAATCTATTCATCGAGGATTTTGAATTGAAGGCCTTATATTCTTCTTGTCTTCTGCCTAAGATGTGGAAGAGGTTTGTGGATGAAACTTGTGTCATGTGGTCCCATGGTAAAGAAAATTTGGAATTGTTTTTCCTCCATCTTAACAATCAATCTAGTTCTATAAATTTCACCATGGAATTTGAATGTAATGGTAGTTTGCCCTTCCTTGATGTCCTCCTCTCAAGGAATGATGATGGATCTTTTTCTCATTAGGAATTTCTTTTAAAAACTCGTATGAAACAATATCTTCATGCTAATTCTCATCATTTCCCAGCTCAAATGCTTGGCGTTCTCAACACCTTAGCGACTAGAGCTTTAAGATTTTATGACGAAAGCCATCTCAATGAAGAGAAAGCAGATATCCTAAGTGTTTTCTTTAATAATGGGTATAGTAGACACGAATGTACTAAGGCTTTCCTCAGAGGTAAAAAGGGTCCTAGTGCTAAGAAGGATACTAAGGATCGATTTTCTGGTGTTCATCTTCCTTTTATCCAAGGGAACACTGACAAGATTGCGAGGATCCTAAGGAAGCATAAGGTGGCTTCAACCTTTAGGCCTTTAAATACCATCCAGAGCTCCCTTAGATCTATAAAAGACCTAGTGGATCTCAGGAATATGAAGGGTGTTTATGTTATCCCATGCTCTTGTGGGACTCCCTACATTGGTGAGACTGGTCGCTCGATTAATCAAAGGATTCGTTAGCATGTTACTGACATCAAACATGGCAGGATCCACTCCTCTAGTTTGGCAGAGCATGCAGATAAATCTAGGCATCACATTTGCATTGAGAAGGCCCAAGTCATTGCTAGGGTTAGTCATTTCCATCATTGTAAATTGAGGGAGGCCCTAGAAATTCAAAAAACACCCAATAATTTGAATAGAGATGATGGTTGGAATATTAGTAGAAGTTGGGTCCTTGTCTTGTCCTCTTAGTTTTTTAGGCTTCTTTTTGGGATTTATTTTGTTTATTTGTTGGTCTATGTAGGTACTGGCATGCTTTTTATAGTATTTGTTGTTAATTTATTCTTCATTAGAGCTTATTTTCTTGATAATTCATGTTTTTTATGTATTTTATCATCCTATTCGTTCTTAACTTCTTTTAGTATTTTTATTATTTGTTTAATGGGCCTCAACCCCATATCTTATTGTTGACCCTATTTTATTTATTGATTACTTTTCTTTGTTTGTGTGTGTGTGTGTGTGTCTATATATATATATATATATATATATATATATATATATATATATATTTCTTTTGACTTGTGTATATATTTGTTTTATTTTATTTATTTTTCCATTAATTATTTTTAATTTAGTTTATTTTATTTTATTTTATTTTATTTCCATTAATTATTTTATTTATCAAATGATCTTGTCTCGATTAGGGTATTGACTCTTTTTTTATAAATTTTGAGTTCCCTCCTTCTTTAGAGTTTGACTTTTTTTTTTAATAAATTAATTTAAAAATTATTTCTCAAAAAACTAGTTGCATATTATGGAGGTTACTTATTATTATTTGTTTTTAATAAATTAATAAAATAATATCATAATTTAAATAATATTTTTCAAAAATATTAATAGTCAGTTTTCATAAATTAATTTAAATATTGTTTTTCAAAAACTAGTTGTTTAATATAACCATTACTTATTAATGTTTTTAAATAAATTAATAAAATAATGTCTATTTAAATATTATTTTTCAAAAACTAGTAATATTTGTTTTTAATAATTTAAATATTAGTTTTCAAAAATTATTTGTTTAATATAGCTATCACCTATTAATATTTTTAATAAATTAAAAAATTAATATCATTATTTAAATATTATTTTTAAAAAACTAGTCATTTAATATAGTCGTTACTTAATAATATTTGTTTTTAATATATTAGTAAATTAATATCATAATTTAAATATTATTGTTCAAATATATTCGTTACTAGGAAATTATGTCTCTACATTGGTCTCTATTTGACCCTTTTCCATGGTCCGCCTCTTCATCTAGTCCTGAGGATAAACCACACTTGTTGGTTCGAAATAAGTCGACCAAAAAATTCTCTTATGTGATTTCTACGGAAAGACTTTTCTTAATTCATTATCGATCATAGAAGCTTGAATACAAAAATTACTACCCAATACGAAAGGGCCACTTCTATTAAAGTTCATCACTTTGAACAGTCTCACGTAAGGGTTTCCAAGTTGAAAACAGATATGGATTTTCTAAAATGATGTAGAGACTCTTCCCTTGTTCCTTTGTTCGCTCAGATTAAGCATTGTCTTAATAATTCTAGTGGCTGTCATATTTTTCTTAATGATAGCATGGAATTGGTTCGTTTGGAGATTGGCAGGGTGAGAAAGGATTTGGATTTCGTTTCTCTTAATTTGTTGTCTCTTCATTTGGAACTTTAAAATGAGATCCCTGCCCCCCTTTGGTTAAGGATCGTCACATGCTCGGCACTGAAATCTACTCGTCTAGAAGAAATATGGAAAGTAAAGCAGTCCTAGAAGTTCAGTAAGCTCTCAGAGAAATTGATCTCACAGCCTAATGAGTCTAGTTCCTTGTTCGTTAATTCTTCTTTGGTTTCTGTTGGTTTTTAAAATAGTGGAAGTGACTCTATTAATTGTAATATTCAATTGAATAATAATATTAATAATGATATTAAATGGTTTAATGGTAATAATAATAATAGTGACTCTCTTTTCACCTCAGATAGGAATAATAATAATAGGAATAACAATAATAATTTACATTTGGATAATAATAATAATAATAATAATTTGTATAATAATAATATCACTGGGCTTAATAATAATAATAATATTAATGAGGTTAGTGACTCTTATTTCAATTCTGATAATTGTAATAATTATAGGATTGGTAATAAGAATCTAGGTTTGGATAATATTGTTTGTTCTAATTTTCTTTCCTCTTCTAGCGAAAGGGTTCTCAATCTCTCTAGTTTTTCTTTTGATCCTCCTGTCTTTAGTCTTTTGGAGAAAGGTTTAAATTTTTCTCTTGCTCCTAGAAAGAGCCCGATCAGCAATATCATCTCTAACATTGAATATGGTATTAGAGTCTTAATAGACGTCACTAGATATATCATTCTTCAAGAGTGTGAAATTGTCCTTAGAAAGGCAAAGCCCCCCAGGAAGAACATCAACAAACATGAGTTTGATGCTCTCAAATCGTTAAACAATAATAAGAATAGTGTTGTTCTCAAAGCCGACAAAGGTGGTGTTGTAGTTATTCTTGATAAATATGATTACCATTGGAAGATGTTGGACCACCTCCATAATAGCGGGATCTATAGGAAACTCAACAAGGATACCGTCAAGAAAATTTCCAAAAGTGTGCCTCTTGCTATAAATGCTAGTAGCTCGGTCAGCTCGTTCAGTCATAAGCTTATTGAAAGTTTCCCTCTTACCCCTAGAATCTATGGTCTGCCAAAGATTCATAAGCAAGGGGCTCCTCTGAGACCCACTGCCAACACAATAGGAGGGCCAACTTATCTTCTTCTTAAAGATTTAGCCCAAAATATTAAGTCCCTTGTTGGCCATACAAAATCCTTCGTCAAGGAATCTGCACCATTTGTTAATGATTTAAAGAGTTTCAATCTTAATCTAGATGACAAGCTTGTGAGCCTCGATGTGGCCTCCCACTACACTAATATCCCTATCAATGAGGAAATCGAGGTCATCAAGTGCATCACAGGTTCTGATACAACTTATTTAGTTGGTATTTGTCTTACTTCTACTTCCTTTTCATTGGATGGGGAATTCTATGAGAAAACTTGATGTGTCGCAATGGGTTACCCCCTCTACCCTATGGTAGTTAATCTATTCATGGAGGATTTTGAATCAAAGGCCTTATCTTCTTCTCATATTCTGCTTAAGATGTGGAAGAGGTTTGTGGATGACACTTGTGTCATCTAGTCCCATGGTAAAGAAAAGTTTGAAGTATTTTTCCTCCATCTTAACAATCAATCTAGTACTATAATGTTCACCATGGAATTTGAATGTAATGGTAGTCTGCCCCTCCTTCACATCCTCCTCTCAAGGAATGATGATGGCTCTTTTTCTCATCAGATATTTCGTAAGAAAACTCATATGGAACAATATCTTCATGCTAATTCTCATCATTTCCTCGCTGTAAAGCTTGGTGTTCTCAACACCTTAGCGACTAGAGCTTTAAGTGTTTCTAATGAAAACCATCTCAATGAAGAGAAAGCACATCTCCTAAGTGTTTTCTTTAATAATGGGTACAGTAGACACTAATGTACTAAGGCTTTCCTCAGAGCTAAAAAATGTCCTAGTGCTATGAAAGATACCAAGGATCGATTTTCTGGTGTTCATCTTCCTTTTATCCAAGGGACCACTGATAAGATTGCAAGGATCCTAAGGAAGCATAAGGTGGTTTCAACCTTTAGGACTTTAAATACCATTCAGAGCTCCCTTAGATCTGTAAAAGACCTAGTGGACCCCAAGAATATGAAGGGTGTTTATGTTATCCCGTGCTCTTGTGGGACTCCTTACATTGGTGAGACTGGTCACTTGATTAGTCAAAGGATTAGTGAGCATGTTGCTGGCATCAAGCATGGAAGAACCCACTCCTTTGCTTTACCGGAGAATGCAGATAAATATAGACATCACATTTTCATTATGGAGACCCAAGTCATTGCTAGGGTTAGTCATTTCCGTCATTGTAAATTGAGGGAGGCGCTAGAAATTGGAAAAAGACCCAATAATTTGAATAGAGATGCTGGTTGGAATATTAGTAGAAGTTGGGTCCCTGTCTTGTCCTCTTAGTTTTTTAGGCTTCTTTCTAGGATTTATTTTGTTTGTTTTTTTACCTATGTAGGTATTGGTATCCTTTTTATAGTATTTGTTGTTGATTTATTCTTCATTAGAGTTTATTTTCTTGATCCTTCCAGTTTTTATGTATTTTATCATCCTATTCATTCTTAACTCCTGTTAGTATTTCTGTTATTTGTTTAATGGGCCTCAGCCCCATATCTATATATCTATATATATATATATATATATCTATATTATTTATTTATTTTAATAAATTAATTTAAATATTATTTTTTTTAAATAGTCATTTAATATAGTCGTTACCTATTATATTTTAATAAATTAATAAATTAATATCATTATTTAAATATTCTTTTTCAAAAACTAGCCGTTTAATGTAGTCGTTACTTAATAATAATTTTTTTAATATATCAATAAATTAATATCATAATTTAAATATTGTTGTTCAAATATAGTTGTTACTTGGAAATTATGTCTCTACATTGCTCCCTATTTAAGCCTTTGCCATGGTTTGCCTCTTCATCTTGTCTTGATGATGAACCACACTTGTTGGTTTGAAACACGTCGGCCAAAAATTTCTCTTATGTGATTTCTACCGAAAGACTTTGCTTAATTCATTATGGATCACAGAAGCTTGAATATAGAAAATAAAAATTATATTAATAATAATTAATTCATCCATATAATAAAAAATAAATTAAAAATGAAATAGCAATTTATTAATACATTTATACTATTAAATAATTAATTACTTGATAATTAATATAATTAATTAATTAATATTTAATAATAAATTGATCATTACTATTATTTACTAAAAATATAGATATTGTTTTTTTAATATGATAAACCTTAAATTAAGTATCGTTAACCATGGTTTACCATTGTTGATTTTTGTATTGAGACAATCGTTTTCACCATGTGATGTTGGACCATTGTTGACCATAATTATAAACTCGAGGAATCTATATAAAACCTAGGGATCAATATTATAAATCCTATGAATAATAGTGTACCCTAGGAATATGAACCCTTAGATTAATAAACCCAAAGGATTGATATTATAAACCCAAGGGATTAATACGAAAACCCCAAGGGATTATAAAAAAGGGAATAATATTAAACCCAAGGTATACAAACCCTAAGATATATATTGTAAACCCTAAAATAAACATGGTTGACCATGGTTTATTTTTATACTGAGACAATCTTTGTCACAATGCGATGTTTGATCATGGTTGAGCATCGTTGATTTTCATATTGAGACAATCTTTGTCACAATGTGACATTGGACCATGCTTGACCATGAGTGACCATCATTAACAATAATTGACAATTGATGATGGTTGAAAATGGTTGATTTTCATATTACGACAATCTTTTTCATAATGTTGACCATGGTTGACCATGCTTATAAACCCAAGGGATTTATATTAAACCCAAGGATTAATAGTATAGACCCTATGAATCATATTATATGCCCGGTATATCAACCCTTAGAATAATAAACCCAAGGGATTAATATTATAAACCCAAGGTATATAAACCCTAAGATAAATATTATAAACCTAAAATAAACATGGTTGACGAAGGTTCACCATGATTGATTTTCATATTGACACAATATTTCTCACAATGTGATGTTAGACCATGTTTGATCATAGTTGACCATGTTTGATTTTCATATTGAAACAATATGTGTCACAATGTGACATTGGATCATGGTTGATGATTGTTGATAATGGTTTACTATGGTTGATATTCATATTGAGACCATCTTTTTCGTAATGTGACATTGGACCATGGTTGACAATTGTTGATAATGGTTGACCATGGTTGATATTCATATTGAGACAATATTTGTTGTAATGCGACATTGGACCATGGTTTACCATCACTGATTTTCATATTGAGACAATCTTTATAACAATGCGATGTTGGACCATGGATGATTTTCACGTTGAGAAAATCTTTGTCACAATGTGACATTGGAAAATGGTTGACCGTGGTTGACCATGATAATATTATAGACACTATGAATAATATTATATGCTAGGAATATCACCCTTAGAATAATAAACCAAATAGATTGATATTATAAACACAAGGGGTTAATACTAAAACCCCAAGGGATTTAAAGCCAAGGGGTTAATACTAAAGCCCCAGGGGATTTAAACCGAAGGGATTCATATTATAAATCCAAGGTATATAAAGCTTAAGATGAATACTATAAACCCTAAAATAAACATGGTTGACCATGGTTGATTTTCATATTGAGACAATCTTTGTCACAATGTGACGTTAGACCATGGTTGACCATAATTGACCATGTTTGATTTTCATATTGAGACAATCTTTGTCACAATGTGCCATTCAACCTTGGTTGACAATGGTTGACCATGGTCAATATTCATATTGATAATCTTTGTCACAATGAAACATTGGACTATGGTTGACCATGGTCCTCCATCATTGATTTTCATATTGAGACAATCTTTCTCATAATATGACGTTGGACCATGGTTGATTTTCATATTGAGATATTCTTTGATCACAATGTGAATTTGGAACATGGTTGATCATGGTTATAAACCCAATGGATTTATATTGAACCCAAGGATTAATATTATAAACCCAACAGATTTATGTTGAACCTGAGGATTAATATTATAAACCCCATGAATAATATTATACCTTAGGAATATGAACCCTCATATTAATAAACCCAAGGGATTGATATTATAAACCCAATTGAATATTAAAACCAATGGATTAATACTAAAAGCCTAATGCAATAATATTAAACCCAAGGGATTACTATTATAAACCCAAGATATATAAAGCCTATGATAAATATTATAAACCCTAAAATAAACATGGTTTACCATTGTCGTTTTTCTTATTGAGACAAGGTTTGTCACTATGACGTTGGACCATGGTTGACCATAGTTGATTTTCATATTGAGACAATCTTTGTCACAATGTGACATTGGAATATGATTGACCATGGTTGATTTTCATATTGAGACAATATTTGTGAGAATATGACATTAGACCATTGCTAATAAATATTATAAACCCTAACATAAATATTATAAACCCTAAAATAAACATAGTTTACCATGGTAAATTTTCATATTGACACAATATTTGTAACAATGCAACGTTGGACCATCGCTAACCATGGTAGACCATCGTTGTCATAATGTGACATTGCACCATGACACAATATTTCACACAACGTGACCATGGTTTACCATGATTTATTTTCATTATGAGACAATCTTTCTCGCAATGCGACGTTGGACCATGGTTGACCATGATTGACAATGGTTGATGAGAGTTGACAATGGTTAGCCATGGTTGATTTTCATATTGGGACAACCTTTGTCACAATGTGACATTTGACCATAGTTGACCATGAAGGGATTTACATTAAACCCATATTAATATTATAAACCCTATGAACAATATTATGCTCTAATAATATGAACCCTTATCTCAATAAAATCCAAAGGAATTATAAACCCAAGGGATTAATATTAAACCCAAAGGATTAATAGTAAATCCAAGGTACATAAACCCCCGGGAAAATTTTAAGAACCACCGTAAATTTATTTGTATAATAAATGGGCGAATCCCCATGATACATAAGAAAAATGGGAGGCAATTTCATCAATAATATAATATGTATATATAATTTATTTGGTGAATCTCTCACCAGATTATATTATTTTATAAATTCATGGCAAATCTTTCACTGAATAATAAAACATCATGAAGTCTTGGTGAATGTTTTGTTAATGTATGAAACCATATATGATAATAGGAAAACATATTCATCAAACTATTATATACTGATATGAAAATGAGATCTTAGATTACTTTTAAGGTATTACATACTCATGTGCATGGATTTTCCTATATCACTTGGTGCAACGGATCGATAAGATTGCGAATAATATAGAAAATGCGCAGTTAGAGAAACATAATAGACATACACACATAACACAGCAAAATAATCGAGGAGTTCACCCAAAATTCCTGGGCTACGTTTCCTGGTCCAATCTTAAGTGGTGACCTCTCTATTATGTCTTCAAGAGCAGAGTTTTACAAATTGAGCTCAATTTGAGTCTCAACACAACAGATACAAAACAACAAGAGTTTACTTGAATCCCTCAAGTCTCTCTGAGTACACAGACTCTCCCTCTCACTTTTTGTCTCTGTCTTCTCTCTGTCTCAGCGCTACCTTCCCTGTCTCTGTCATTCAGTGGCTTTAAAGCCAATCAGTATTTGTCTGTTTGTTTTCCCCTTCGGGCTCTATGGCTCTTGGCCTCTGTCTGCTAAAATCCACTGTGAGCTTTAAACAATCATTTTTTAATGTCTTCAGGGAAGGTGGCCACCTGTTCTACAACGGAAGGGACCATCGGTGCAGTCAAAATCCCCGGGAACATGTTTATCTGTTTACACAGAGAAATACACTAAAAACTCTAAAAAACTTGGAAAAATCTTTCTATCAGACTTCAATATTTATCAACTCCACCCTAAATTCCATCGGGTCTGGCTTTAAATCGCTATCGCAAATCGCTTAGTCGTGGTTTTCTTTGTATTTGGGTTTATAGCGAAAAACCCCAAATACAAAGGAAAACCTAACAAATGCCCCCATATCAGACTTCAAATACTATAATATTGCATTCATAAACCCTTTCGGGTCCGGCCATATCGCATTGGGTGCATTCCCTTTGTATTTCATTTATTTAACGAAAATGCGAAATACATAGAAAAACCATGTTTCCGGAACTCAAAATATATTAAAATTCATCCATAACCCCGTCGAGTCTGGCTATCACAAGTCGCAAGTGTATCGGCCCCACTCCTTTGTATGGCTCTGATGTGATAATGCGATGTGATATATTACAATTGCATATCGCACGGTCTTTGGGCCTCCGTAAGCCTTTCCCTTTGTGTTTTTTCAATGCGATATCACGAGTTAACCTGGGCCGTCAATATGCGCACCTGATTGATGGTCCTCGTTGACTCGTGCTGATTACTGTCGTAACTTTCATAGGGCCGCCTCTGATAACCTTTGCTTGCCATCACCGATTGCAATATGCCAATAGGATTTGGACCATTGATCGACCAGATCTGACGTCTCCTATGCATCGTTCTTTTGACCTTCGATAGGCTCTGTTTTCTCTTTTTCTTCATGTTTTTCTCTCCCGATGGTGTTTTCCGCCCTTTTTAAAGGTTCATCCTTTTGTGGTAGTTTTTTATTTTTGAAGGCTTAAAGGGGTTTTTTTGGATCCATTTTGGATCACACCTTCCCACTGAAAAGCTTTTGGACCACCAAAAGTTGGTTTTTAAGCATTGATCAAGTGAGGATGCTGCTTCCTCATTTGTCCAATCTCTATCCATCGTGCACTGCTTGGTTTTGAACCTTTGAGTCCGATTCTGAGGTACTCAACATCCCCTCTGCGCGTAGTCTCACCTTTCTGTTTAGCACTATTTCTTCGTGCAACTCATTGAGATATTCAGGCAACAGATCATCAATAGAAGGCAACCGACTTTCCTCTTCGTGATCTTCAATCAATGAAGGTTCAAATAGTCTCAAGTTTTCTGCAATAACAACTTAATAGATATGCATATAAGCTGGCAAATCAAGGCGAAAAGCATTTTCACCAATTTTCTCAAGTATCTTGAAAGGCCGATATCTTATTGGCTTCAACTTCTTACCTTCACCTTGAATTCTGTCTTTGCTAATGTACAGCCAAACTTGATCACCAACTTGGAAGCTATGCTCAATTTGATGCTTATCATGCCTTGCCTTGTACTTGGCCTGGCTTCTTTCCAGTTGTTCCCGCACTGCCTGGTGAATTTCTTGGATCTGTTCAACGAACTTGGTTGCTTTGTCCACATCACTGTGTCCATCAACTTCTATGTCTCTTCCAAAGACAAAATCCAAGGGAGACTTTGTTGTAAAACCAAAACAAGTCTCAAAAGGCGATCTCTGAGTAGAAGAGTACTTGGCATGGTTGTAAGCATGTTGCACATAAGACAAATGTTCATCCTGTTATCACCCCAAGAAACTCACCTAGGTTGTAAATTAGTGATGCTCGGAACATTACAAACTCAACAAATATGTTGGATAAATGATGGATGAATGAAACAAATGCTGCATATTCAAGCCAGATAACCACTTCTACTATAATTGACCCGAGACATGGGTGAACACCCCGAGACTACAAGGCTTTTAACCACCAACTACTCACAATTTGAGGATAAGGTGATAATGGAGAAAACTGACCACACCAACAGATGCACAAGACCCTGTGATGGCCGTCTGCAACCAGTTAGGAGGTCTGTAAATCTATTATCTAATACCCAGACATGATGACAGCTCTCTGGTATTGAAACAATAGAAACCTGCATGCACATTCAATGATACAGCTAAATCCTAACACAGAGGTGGGATGATAGCCCCTCTAATGCTAAACATTAACATAACATGAATCAATGCAAACAGGCACAGCCTGGAACAAGAAAGAGAAGTGGAAAGTGAGCAATTAACAGTAAAAGAAGCTTGTATTGGCTGGAAATGAAGACCAGACGCTGCAGGTTACAAGGTAGTTACAGTCTCCAGAAGTTGAACCTTACAGCAAGGTAACTTTCATCTAACACTCATCAACCTGATTACATCTCTGTTCTAGGTATATATGGTGTTACATTACAAAATATCTCTGTTAAACATGCGCGGAGGAGCCAATAAATGGTCACCAACCACATTTACATTCAGAAATGGGCCTCTGATACAAATCTGGCTGTGTTGTAAATGTATTTGACCTTCTCTGGCGCTCTGAGGTCCTCCTTTGAGCAGATGGCGTGAAATACAAATGAAACCATAGCCATTGAATGCTCTGACTTGATTGGCGATGTCCTGCTTCCTCCTCGGCCATACTGTTGATTAAATGCAGTCGCCGAACAATAAAATGGCTCAATCATGACTGTTTTGCTTATAAACAGTGAAAACGCTGCCAAACTGAGTATTCCCGCCCATTACTGCTTCAATTTGGACTTTAAAAGGTTCAGGCATGGTTCAATCATCTATCGGGTCCGCCTTTTGGGTTGCAATGCATATCTTAACCGGCCAATCCTATGTTTCTTTATATTTGAAAATACACATAAAACTGCTGCAAAATCATGAAAAATGGCTTTGGTGGACTTGAACAATATATATATTTTACTTCCGAACCCTTTTGGATCCGAGACTCATCGCAATTGGCACCTGCCCAGGCTTCCTTTATATTTTCTTATATTTCGTTATATAAAGAAAATGCGTCCAAAACCATTGAAAACGGCTTTAGCACGGATTTGAAATTTTAACAGAAATCATTCATAATGCCCTCGGGTCCGACCCACTGGGTCACAAATATATATGTGCGAAGGGCCCTACCCCCTTTGAAACCACCGATGCGATACGTCGATGCAATATCGGCGATCGCTCATCGCAAAATATAAAAGCCCAGACCTCTTTGTAAGTCCTCCATTGCAACTCGCCGATGCGATATCGGCGATCGCTCATCGACGATGTCTTGTGCCCTGATCCTTAGTGAAGCGCCGATGCCATATCCGCCGATGAGATCTGGACTGTTGATCGGCCAGATCGAATGACTGCGGTTCATTTGGACCTTTAAGCCTGTAATTCGGGTTTTTTGCATGGTTTTTGAGTGTCTTTGCCTCCTGATAGTGTATTTTTGCTTTCCCAAGGGCTTTTTCTTTTGCAACCAATTCGATCGGTGGACAACTTTTAATCAAAATTTGAAGATTTCAACAGCAATAATGGATCCTTTGGCATGATTTTAAGTGTATTTGCAGCCTTTGAGAGTGTTTTGGATCCACTTTCTAATCCCTTTGTATAGCAGAGCTAACACTGGCTCCTTCTGGGGATGAGATCCTCCCTGTGAGGTCTCAAGAACTACAGACCAATGCCTTCCTACAAAACAATCTTAAAAAGCATTTGCCTAATTTCCATTGGGCATGGAGTCAACTAAGCATACAACATAAAACTGTAAAAGAACTTAATTACAAACATTAAAGCCTGAAAATGTAATCTTCAAAATTTTCCCATTTGCTGGGCCACCAAAATTGTTTCTCCTACTCTCAACCCGGTTCATCATAGATCAGCAGGACAAGATTTATTTGATCCCCTACCTCAAACAGTTTGGGACATTTGAGCTTGATAGGTAGATAGGGATCATATTTCGCTTCCCTTCTGCGTATTTTTCTCCTTGGATGCTGTTCAGAGGAGCCTTTGAACACCTGCTGGATAGCTATGAATGTTGTGTACCTATTTTTATCTTCTGTGGCCTGCAAAATAAATATGAAAGATGCATCATTGTTTTCTTGTGCAGGGGACACAGAGATAACATTTGCTCCTGAATCTTTGTTTGAACAGCCCTCTTCCAAGGAGGAGTCCCATGACTGTGCATTTTCTTCTTCTGCCATCTGGTAAGCTGCCCTTTCATTCCGAGTGTTGGCCATCTGAGCAGGCATCAGAATATCAAGACTGAAGTGATCAGTATCAGTCTTGAGCATTGAATCTTCTCCTGCCTCAGTGTTCAAGGGGAAACTATGAGGGATTGTCACTGGAGCAGGCAGAGAAACATAAGATGATGGGGAGTCTTCTTCTCCCTTCTTGATCACTGGGCAGGGGATGAAAGCAGGCTGGCTAATTTGCATATAGCCAGGAGAAGAAGTGCTGGCTTCAGGTTCAGGTTCTTTGAGGATGGTAGGACCTGCTGCTGACTGTTTCTGCTGATGAGCTTGTTGTTCTGCAGGTACAACAAACTCATGAGCAGTGCCTCTGGATACTGCATTTTCACATGCAGCTCTGGTTAGGAAAGGAACACCTTCCAAACCATGGGCCTCCCCCTCTTCTTCGTATAGCTCTTCTTCTGAATACTGCTCAGCTCTTAACCTAGAAATTTCAAAGGCCAATAGCTCTATCATCCTGGCCATTTCGTCGATCTCATGATCTAATGATGATGAGAGCCCATCCCTCTGCGAGTTTCCAGACTCAGTATTATCATAGAGAAGATCTTCCTTATCCCCCCAGTACTTTAAAAACACATCATCTAGGGCCTCAATGTCTGCAATAGACTTAGGGGCTAGTTCATTGAACCACTTTTTAGCATTGCCCTATAGGCTTTGGACAAAAATCCTCATCCATACATCCTCTTCATAGATATCCAAGTTATCAGCAAAGTTATAAAAGGATTAGAGGTGCTCCTCAGCTGATACTCCTTCTGTACCAGTAAACTTTGGCATGTATTCCTGATAATCTCCTGCAGGCATGGCATTTAGAGGAACAGGAAAGACCAGAGGTCTATACCTAGTAGCAATGATTCTTTCTATTTTTGTGGGAGCTTGCTGGCTTGCCATGACTGAGGTATATGAAAGAATACTGGTAGGCTGAGAGGAATTAATCAATGAAAAGGATGACAGAAACAGAGGAATATGATGGACAACATGGAAATCTTCTTTCAACTGAGGTTTGAAAGGGAACTGAATGGGTAAGGAGCTGAATGAATCTCTGAAGGTGACATTCACTAACAGAGATACATGGAACCTTTGAGGCTTACCTGATCCTGGTGCTCCCTATTGCGACATTTTCTTCTACTGAACGATCTTCTCAGGATCGGGCAATGGTTCAGCTGATATTCTGAAGATATCTTTGTGCATGCTTCAGCAGCTGCGCCAGAACTTCAATTTGGAGTCGCCAAAGGATGGCCTTCCTCCAGTGGAGTTGCCAGACAGATGATCACAACCAAAATCTATGTTCAAACCTTGTCTGTCATCAAAGCTTGAAGCTATGTCGTCTCCCAGTGAAGTTGAGCTTCGATTCTCTTCTCCCCGACAACGACGCTAATTAATGTTATCACCCCAAGAAACTCACCTAGGTTGTAAATCAGTGATGCTCGGGAACATTACAAACTCAACAAATATGTTGGATAAATGATGGATGAATGAAACAAATGCTGCATATTCAAGCCAGATAACCACTTCTACTATGATTGACCCCAGACATGGGTGAACACCCCCAGACTACAAGGCTTTTAACCACCAACTACTCACAGTTTGAGGATAAGGTGATAATGGAGAAAACTGACCACACCAGCAGATGCACAGGACCCTGTGATGGCCGGCTGCAACCAGTTAGGAGGTCTGTAAATCTATTATCTAATACCCAGACAGGATGACAGCTCTTTGGTATTGAAACAACAGAAACCTGCATGCACATTCAATGATACGGCTAAATCCTAACACAGAGGTGGGATGATAGCCCCTCTAATGCTAAACATTAACAGAACATGAATCAATGCAAATAGGCACAGCCTGGAACAAGAAAGAGAAGTGGAAAGTGAGCAATTAACAGCAAAAGAAGCTTGTATTAGCTGGAAATGAAGACCAGACGCTGCAGGTTACAAGGTAGTTACAGTCTCCAGAAGTTGAACCTTACAGCAAGGTAACTTTCATCTAACACTCATCAACCTAATTACATCTTTGTTCTGGGTATATATGGTGTTACATTACAAAATATCTCTGCTAAACATGCGTGGAGGAGCCAATAAATGGTCACCAACCACATTTACATTTAGAAATGGGCCTCTGATACAAATTTGGCTGTGTTGTAAATGGATTTGACCTTCTCTGGTGCTCTGAGGTCCTCCTTTGAGCAGGTGGCGTGAAATACAAATGAATCCATACCCATTGAATGCTCTGACTTGATTGGCGGTGTCCTGCTTCCTCCTCGGCCATAGTGTTGATTAAATGCAGTCGCCGAACAATAAAATGGCTCAATCATGACTGTTTTGCTTATAAACAGTGAAAACGCTCACAAACTGAGTATTCCCGCCCATTACTACTTCAATTTGGACTTTAAAAGGTTCAGGCATGGTTCAATCATCTATCAGGTCCGCCTTTCGGGTTGCAATGCATATCTTAACCGGCCAATCCTCTGTTTCTTTATATTTTAAAATACACATAAAACTGCTACAAAATCATGAAAAATGGCTTTGGCGGACTTGAACAATATATATATATTTTACTTTCGAACCCTTTTGGATCCGAGACTCATCACAATCGGCACCTGCCCAGGCTTCCTTTATATTTTCTTATATTTCGTTATATAAAGAAAATGCGCCCAAAACCATTGAAAACGGCTTTAGCACGGATTTGAAATTTTAACAGAAATCATTCATAATGCCATTGGGTCCGACCCATCAGGTCACAAATATATATGTGCGAAGGGCCCTTCCCCCTTTGAAAGCGGCGATGCGATATCGGCGATTGCTCATCGCAAAATATAAAAGCCGAGACCTCTTTGTAAGTCCTCCATTACAACTCGCCGATGTGATATCGGCAATCGCTCATCGGTGATGTCTTGTGCCCCGATCCTTGGTGAAGCGTCGATGCCATATCCATCGATGCGATCTGGAGCGTTGATCGCCTAGATCGAACGCCTGCGGTTCATTTGGACCTTTAAGCCTATAATTCGGGTTTTTTGCATGGTTTTGGAGTGTCTTTGCCTCCCGATAGCATATTTTTGCTTTCCCAAGAGCTTTTTCTTTTGCAACCAATTCGATCGGTGGACGGCTTTTAATCAAAATTTGAAGATTTCAACAGCAACAATGGATCCTTTGGCATGATTTTAAGTGTATTTGCAGCCTTTGATAGTGTTTTGGATCCACTTTTTAATCCTTTTGTATAGCAGAGCTAACACATCCCAAAGCTTGGGATGCTTGCTGCAATAGCCCTTGAGCAACTGGATCACTATCCTATTGACTACCTCTGTTTGGCCATCTGTTTGTGGATGAAATTCTATGCTTTTCTTAAATCTAGTGTCCATCAATTCCCACAGACTTGAACAAAACTTCCCAACAAATCAAGAATCTCGATCAGATACAATAGAAGTGGGTAACCCAAAATGAACCCGTGCATGCTGAAAGAACAATTTCATTGTTTATTCAGCTGTAACCTGCTTGTTACAAGGTATCAAAATACACATTTTGCTAAACCTATCCACAATAACATATAAATAATCATGACCTTTTCTAGATTTTGGCAATCCCCCAACAAAGTCCATGGAAACACTTTCCCAAGGACGAGAAGGAACTGGAAGTGGAGTGTACAACCCTAATTTTCTATTACTGGGCTTGCTTGTAGCACACATAGTACACCCTTTGATATATCTAGGAACTGTCTCATGCATTCTTGGCCAATAGCAGAATCTTTGCAGCTATGCAACTGTTTTACTTACACCAAAATGACCTGATATTAGAGAAGTATGTGCTTCTCGGATTATGTTACCTCTTTCAATTTTTGGAATGCAAAACCTTCCCAAACGATACAAGAGTTGGTCCTTAACATAATAATCCAATTCTTCTACTTGTTTGCCATGACTTAAAGTTGCATATACATCTTTAAAATCTATGTCTTGAGCATATTGTTCAATGTAGCTTTCATGCATTACTGAGTTATGCTTAAGTATAGTAGATGCATTTATGATTGGTCTGGACAACATATCTGAAACCTTATTGTGTATGGCCTTCTTATATCTGATGACAAGATGAAATTGCTGTAGAAAACCCATCCACCTATAGTGTCTTGATTGCTGCAATTTAGTTTGTGAGTGCAAATATTGAAGTGGTTGATGATCTGTATGGATGATTGTTTCTTTTCCCATTAGGTAATGTTTCCACTTTTTCACACTCTGTACTAATGCATACAATTATTTATCATATGTGGGATAATTAACTACTACATAATTAAATGTCTCAGAATGATAGCATATGGGTTTACCGTGTTGCATCAACACTGCTCCCATGTCATAGTCACTGGCATCTGTTTCAATCTCAAATGGTCGTTGAAGATCTGGCAGTGCTAGTACTGGTGCTGTACTAATTTTTTCCTTTAAGGTATCGAAGGCTTTCTGCTATTTTCCTCCCCACTAAAACACCTTGTTCAATCCTGTTAAAGCATGTAAGGGAGCTTCAATCAAGGAAAAGTTAGCAATAAACTTTCTCCAATATTGTCTTGCTCCTAGGAAACTCCTAACTTTTGTAGCAGATTTGGGTTTAGGCCAATTCACAATGACTTCAACCTTAGAGGGATCTATCTTCAATTCACCACACCCTACAATATGATCCAAATAATTTAAAGATGTTTCTCCAAATTCACATTTTGATAACTTCACATAGATATTTTCTCTTTTCAAAACATTTAAATTCTGCTTTACATGCTTCAGATGTTCTTCCCATGTTTTGCTAAAAAGAAGAATTTCATCTAAATATACAATTACAAAATCATCAATAAAAGGTCTGAGTACATCATTCATAACTCTCATGAAAGTGGCAGGAGTATTATTTGAGCCAAAAGGCATAACCAGCCATTCATACAGCCCTTGCTTTGTTTTTAAATAAGTCTTCCATGCACCTTGTTCTACAACTCTGACATGATGATAGCCACTATGCAAGTCTAACTTGGAAAAGTACACTGCCTCTTTCAACTGATCTAATAGATCATCAATGCGAGGAAGAGGATAATGATTCTTGATCGTTATTTTATTCAGTGCTCTGTAATCAATTCACATCCTCCACGAACCATCTTTCTTTCTCACCAGTACAATTAGAGATCCACATGGTGATGTGCTTGGTCTTATAAACCCTTTATCAAGCGGCTCCTATACCTGCTTCTTGATCTCTGCATTCTCTAAAGTGGATAACCTCTACATTCCGATGTTAGGTAATGGAGCATCTTGCTACAAATGAATATCATGTACTATTTCGCTTTTGGGTGGCAGACCTTTAGGTTCTTGAAATAGGATATCATATTCTGAAACAAATTTATCTAAATCAACTTTCTGTTTAGCATCACAACCTTCAAATACATTGGTTTTATCAGGGTTATTTTCCTTTACAACCATTAGTAAAAATTTCTTGCATGAATTTACAATTCTTTTCATTTACCTTGAGTTTATGAGAGAATAGTTATTTTTGAGTTTATGAGCTCTTACAATATATTTTATTCCAACTTTAGTGAGTTGATACTTATTTTCAGCCCTATAGAAAATGGCTTTTCTATCATACAAGGACTTCCTAAAACAATGCCACATATATTCAAGGGAACTATATCTAACTCAACCTCATCTACAAATGTTGACCCAATAGCAAACCTAAGTTTACATTGTATGGTCACTTGTAGCTTTGCCTTATCACATACCCAACCTAATGGATATGGCTTCTTGTGCGGCATTGTTAGTAAGCCCAACTTCTTTACAATTGTTTTAGAAATCAAGTTTATTTGTGATCCACTATCAAATAAAGTATCAATCTTTTGGTGCTTGGAAATAACTATAATATGAAAAAGCTCATGTTTTTTCCTCTCATTATCTTCATTATCAATAGATTGTGCATAATTACTTGTAGATGCTTCAAATTTTTTACCTTTTATACCTGTGGCTATGACTGTTGTTTCATCACCTGAGTCTGACCCCAAGTCTTTCTGAATAGCAACATCCGCCTTCTTCTTCTTACCACCGAACTTCTTAGGTTTCAGCTCCGGATGAAAAGACCAGCAGTGTTCATTATCGTGCCCATCCTTCTTGTTGTGAGTGCATGAAGGTTTGTCTTTCTGTACAGTGCTTGTCTTCCTCTCCTTCCATTTCAGCTTCTTCCTTTCCTTGTTCTTGCTTGAAGAGGGTTTTGATGATCCCCCAATCTCTGGGTTCACATTCTTGCCTCTAGCTTCTAGATGTGTAGGCTGGACTGATACATCATTTAGGAAGTGGGATTAAACATGAGAATGGTGTGCTTCAAATAGCTATGCAGGCCACCTATATACTTCAACAAAGTTTCAGGTGAGTCTAGAGAAATTCCTAGAGTTAAAACTCTTTTTCTAAATTCTTGGGTATAACTTTGTACACTTTAGCCCTTTAATTGGCGAAGAGTTTTCCAACTCATCATTGCTTGCTACATATAAGCTACTGGATAGAATTGTTTTTTAATGGCAAAAACAAATTCATTCCAGGTAGAAAATTTTTTACCATGTCTCTTTAGATCAACTTGTGTCTTGCCTTCCCACCACACTAGTGCAGTTCCTCCAAGGCGAAGGCTAGCCAGTTGAATCTTTCTCCTTTCTAAATCAATGTTCTGCACCCTGCAATATACATCAATTTGTCTAATCCAGTTATCTATCTTTTCTGCATTTAATTCTCCATCATAAATTGGCAAATCAAATTTCACATCTAATTTAATCAAAGATGTTTTCTTCTTTTTCTTTTCAGGGCTAGTTTTATGTGAAGAAGATGATGAGGATGGTGATGCTGGAGTAGATGGTGGAGAAGGTCTCTATTCTTTTCCTTTGCCTTCTGGATGGGAAACTAGAAGAGGTTCCTCTGCTCCTTTATCTGGTTGAGGTGCTGAAGTGTTTTCACCTTGAACTTTCTTAAACTCTCGATACATCTCTTCCACCATGGCTCACATGAGAATAAAACTTTCCATGAATTGGGCTTATGATTCTCGTGGAGTTTCTTCTGCCATTCTCCTGTGAGAATATACTCTCCCAATCTCTAGATTAGCCTCAAAAATTTCTCATTTTCCATGTTTTAGCTTTGACCTAGTTAGCATACAAAAATCCAGCACAAGCTTGTCTAACCTTAGCAAACCTAAAGCTCTGATACCACTTGATTTGAAAATGCGATCTTAGGTTTCTTTTAAGGTATTATAGACTCATGTGCATGGATTTTCCTATATCACTTGGTGCAATGAATCGATAAGATTGCGAATAATATAGAAAATGAGCAGTTAGAGAAACATAATAGAAATACACAGATAACATAGCAAAATAATCAAGAAGTTCACCGAAAACTCCTAGGCTATGTCTCCTGGTCTAGCCTTCAGTGGTCACCTCTCTATTATGTCTTCAAGAGCAGAGTTTTACAAACTGAGCTCAATTTGAGTCTCAACACAACAGATACGAAATAGTAGGAGTTTACTTGAATCCCTCAAGTTTCTCTGAGTACACAGACTCTCCCTCTCGCTTTTTGTCTCTATCTTCTCTCTGTCTCAACACTACCTGCCTTGTCTTTGTCATTCAATGGCTTTTAAGCCAATCGGTGTTTGTTTGTTCATTCTCCCCTTTGGGCTGTCTAGCTCCCGCCTCTGTCCACTCAAATCCCCTCTGAGTGTTAAACAATCATTTTTTAACATCTTCAAGGAAGGTGGCCACCTGTTCTGCAATAGAAGGGACCATCGGTGCAGTCGAAATCCTTGAGAACATGTTTTTCTGTTTACACAGAGAAATACACTAAAAACTCTGAAAAACTCAGAAAACTCTTAAAAACTTGGGTCCAACTTTAAATCACTATCGCAAATCACTTATTCATGGTTTTCTTCGTATTTGGGTTTATAGAAGAAAACCACAAATACGAAGGAAAACCCGACAAATTCCCCCATATCGGACTTCAAATACTATAATATTGCATTCATAAGACCTTTCAGGTCCGACCATATCGCATTGGCCGCATTCCCTTTGTATTTTATTTATTTAACGAAAATGCGAAATACATATAAAAACCCTATTTCTGGAACTCAAAATATATTAAAATTCATCCATAACCTCATAGGGTCCGGCTATCGCAAGTCGCAAGTGTATTAGTCGCGCTCCTTTGTATCGCTCTGATGTGATAATGTGATGTGATATATTGCAATCACATATCACATGGTCTTCGGACCTTCGTAAGCCTTTCCCTTTGTGTTTTGCCGATGCGATATCGCGAGTTAACCTGGCCCGTCGATATGCATGCTTGATTGACGGTCCTCGTTGACTCACGTTGATCATTGTCACAACTTTCATAGGGCCACCTCCGATAACCTTCGCTTGCCACCGCCGATTGTGATATGCAGATCGGATCTAGATCGTTGATCGATTAGATCCAACGGCACCTGTGCATTGTTCTTTTGACCTCCGATAGGCTCTGTTTTCTCTTTTTCTTCATGTTTTTCTCTCTCGATAGTGTTTTCCGTTATTTTTAAAGGTTCATTGTTTTGCGATAGTTTTTTTTTTTTTTTGTAAGCTAAGGAGGGACCATACTTTTTCCATTAATTCGAATTGAAACTAGTACATTTTCATGGTGGCCTCAACCCGCCCTGAAGGGAAACTGGGTCTGTTGGCCACCTTAAGTTTTTGACAGCCATCCAAAAACAAAAAATACTAAGTCTTCTTGTCCAGGCTAAGTAAACTAAACATTCAAAAAGATTACTACTGATTCTTATTTGCATTATAAACTGATACTGAAACCAAAACCTATCCACCGGCATTCAAAAAACTATGGAAAGCATATACATATCTCCAGATATTAACCAGCCATGGCTTCTTGCTGATCATATTCTTTCTTTATTCCCGGATTGATCTTCTTTATCTGCTGCTGTATCTCTTCCAGTTTTTTTCCTACATTATCAAGGACCTGAATGTTCTGCATTTCTTTCTTCAAATTAGGAATTCCCTGGGCCAATCAACCATCTCCATGGCAACCTACTCCATAGCCTTAGCCAACAACCTTTTCATAACCCAGTATACATGCAAGGCTTGTTTATACAGTGTCATGCGTCCTCTAGTATTCCCTGGATCCGGTAGCAGGTATTCCCAATCTTCCATTTCTGATCCTGACTGACCCTGAGTCGCTTCTTCCTCCAATTGCTGTATTATTCTTCTGATATCCTCATTAGTGTTTTCACTGTAGGCTTGCTCTGCGAACTGTATCCTCTTCTTCAACGTTTTTCTATATCTTCTTGCCGGTAATGGTTCACATTCCTCCCGTTTCCCTTCCGACCATCCTCTTCCTCTACTGCGTCGGCCTCATCCCCATCCTGCTCTTCCTCTAGTCACATAGTTTCCTCTGCCTCCCAGACCTTTCATACCCGAAGTGCTCCCGAAGTCGCCTCCCTCCTCTCGCCCTTTGCCTCTCCTATCTCCATACTTCCTTTCTTCCTGTGGTTTGTCCTTTGATTGCCTCTCATCCTTCCATACACTCTTTCTTGGTTGCTCAGATCTATCGTGGTCAGAATCAAACATTTCCACTTCATCCTCAATCTTGTCCTGAATTTTCTGATACTGCTCTATAGTTTCCCCAGCATCGATTCTTTTCCCTTTCTTTTGTGGGCTTTTCCGGCCTCTTCTCTCCTCGTCCACTTCATTTCTCATTCTTCTCCTTGTAGCCATTTGTTTCCTCCTTTCGGTGCTGCCTAGTTGTTTTCTCTACCTCCTATGCCTTTCTATGGACCTAACTAAAGTTTTCACCACCCTGTCTCTTTGCGAACTCTCTGCAGTTTCGTTAAATGGACTCCTTCCTTTACCTCACCTCCCTCCTTTATGATTTCTCCTCCGCTATTTCTCCTCCTTTCTCTTCTCCCGATTCTTCTGCCACCTACCATTTTCATGACCACCCACCTCCCTTCGTCCTCCTTCTGTGCCATCGTACCCACGTCCAATCTCTGCAGCATTACCTCCACCAACTTCGTCTTTCATTACTTCATCACAAATCCTCCTTGGAATAATATCCTTTCTGCTGATCTTTCTGTCTCCCTTCATCATTATCCAAATCCCATTTGCCTCATCATCATCCCTCACCCGTTTCGTATTAATTTCCCTGATCGTTGCCATTATCACCCCGATCAGGGGTCTTTGGCGATCTTTTTTATTGTGTTGTGGTTCCATTATGGTCCTGAGTGATTATTGTAGTGAGTTCATCCCATCCCGGTTTATTCTTTATTGTTGGCCAGCTGCTGTCGACCCTTCCCCCTGTTCTTTGCATCCCCAGTTTGCAAGGTAGTCTGTAGCTTTGTTTCCTTTTCTCCTGATGTGGTTAATGATTTTTCATTCGATTCTCTTTAAAATTTCAGCCAAGTCTTGAACGATCCCTACCGTCCTCCAACTTCTTGCTACTTGCTCCCAGTCTTTCCCATTGTTGAGATTTCGTAGCATTTCCACTACTATCTGTGAGTCACCTTCAATTTCCAGATTTGTGTAGCCATTCCTTACTGCTATCCTTAGACCCTGATAAACAACCCACAGTTCTGCTTCATTGTTGGTCATTACGCCTCCCCATTCTGCATACACCCATCTTGTGCGTCTCTCACTGTCTCTAAAGATGCCTCCAAAACCTGCCGGCCCTGGGTTCCCTTTGGAAGCCCCATCAAAATTCAATTTAATGAAATTTCGCCCAGGATACCTGAACTGTTCTGGACTCTGAGTCTGGGATCGTTGTTTTTTTCTTTTCTAGGATACACCATGCCGAATTCCATATTTAGTTTTGCTAAGATTCTTCCTTCTTCAGGGTTCGCTTTCCAATCTTCCTCCTCCCAGGTCTCTGCCAGAACGGTCTCTCTAATTGAGTTTTGAATTCCTCTCCAAATCTTTTCTGGAGTATTGGTCTTGTCTAAGAAAATCCTTCGGTTTCTTTCCTTCCAAAGAAGCCATATCACAAATCCTATGGCTAGATTCCAAGTTCTCCTTACAACCTTGCATGAGAATTGTCCCTTACCCCATTGAAAGATGGTCTTTTTAATGTCACTGGGATCTCTATTTGATTTTCTGAAGAGGCTTCTGATCTCTTCCCATTGATGCTGAGCAAATGGACAGGAGTTCAGAATGTGTTCCTGGGTTTCGTTCCCCAGTTTGCAAAGGCTGCATCTCGGGGGTCCCAAGAAACCTCTTTTCTGTATCTTATCCCACGTCAGGATCCTTTCTTTTCCAACTAGCCAAGAAAATATAGCTATCTTCGGCCACCACTTACTATTCCAAATTATTTCCCAGTCTAAGGTTTCTCCCTCCCTCTCCTGGTGGGTTGTTAAATAATAAGCTTCTTTGACTGTGAAGGCCCCTCTTGTGGATTTTCCCCATCTAAGAATATCCGGTCCTAGTCTGGCTTTGATTTTCCTTGACTCCAATTCTTTTATATATATTCCTTGCTGCTCTTGATCTATATTTTCATCCCATTCTTCTGGTTTTCTCCATGTTCTCCATATCCCATTTGGCTCCCCTTCTTTCCAATAATCTCTTACGTATTCTCGCCCCTCCCTTACTGCCTTTTGATGTATGCTTTGCAGGGCTTGTATACTGACCATTTTGTCTCTCTGTTGCCATTCCTCCTCCCAAAATATAGTTGTACCTCCTCCTCTTATTTCCCAGAATGCATAATTGTTTATGATGTTTCTACTATGGCTTGCCAATTCCCATATTGTAGATCCTTTTGGGGTTTCTTCTACTCTGAGGATGCCTACCGTTGTTGCGAGCATATTATATTTCTGTGTCCATATTCTCTTCCATAAGTCATTTCCTCCTCTCATCCACCTCCACCACAGCTTCGCTCCTAGAACTTTGTTCTTTTATTTTTATCAAGCTTTTCCATGAAACTAGTGCCCATTTCCTCTGTTGTTTTGGCCCTCCCCATATGAATTTTCCAAAGATTTCCTTCATTTTAGTGCAAACCCCTTTGGGGACAACCATGATTGATAGAGGGTAAATTGGTATAGATTGAAGAACTGATTTCAGTAATACCAATCTTCCTGCTATGTTCAGCGATCTAAAAGACCAACTTGCAAGTCTATTCTTGAGCTTTTCTATGACTTGCTGCCAGTTTGCTATTCTTGTAGGGTTTATATCTAGTTGATTCCCCAGGTACTTTGTTGGTAGTTCACCATGTCTGAATCCTAGCGTTCTGGTTAAATGAGCTTTGATCGTGTCTGGAGTGTTGAAGATGAAGGTGCATGATTTCTCTTTGTTTATTTCCATACCTGATGCCTCCATAAACAAGTCCAAGATCCTTTTAACGCCCCTTACCTCCTTTATTGAAACTTCACAGAAGAGCATGATGTCATCCACGAACTGCTGGTGGGTGATGGGCAAATTGTTTCCCCATAGCCTTAATCCTTTAATTTTCCTTTCCCTCAGTTCTTTTTTGAAATACCTTCCCAGACCCTCCGCAGCCAGTATAAATAAGAAAGGGGATATAGGGTCCCCCTGTCTTATTCCTCTAGTGGCATTGAAGGTTGATGTTGGCACCCCATTTAACATGATAGAGAAAATAGGAGTTAATATTATATTATAAACCCAGTCTATCCATCTACTGCTAAATCCGAAGCCCACAAGAATTGCCTTGATATATTTCTAGTTTAAGCGATCGTAAGCTTTGGACAAATCTAACTTTATCATCATCTCTCTCTGTTTTTTCTGTTTTAGTGAATGGATCGCTTCCTGGGTGACTACTAATCCATCAAGAATTTACCTTCCCTCCACAAAGTCGGTTTGCTCCGGTGAGATAATGCTAGGGAGGATGGGTTTTAATCTTTTAGCCATCAGAGTAGCGATTATTTTGTAAATTACATTGCAAAGGGAAATTGGTCGAAAACCCTGGGCAGTTTCAAAATTGGCATTTTTAGGAATCAAAGTAAGGAAAGTAGAATTGAGACCCGGCCATACCTTCTGTTTTATGTGAGATTCCTCTACTGCCTCCAGTATCTCTTGTCCAAGAAAATGCCAGCCTGCTTGATAAAACTCCGTTGTATATCCATCTGGTCCTGGCGCTTTGTTTTTCTTCATACCCTTCACAATTTCCTCTACTTCCTCTAGAGTGGCAGCCCTCATCAATGCCATATTTTGTTCTTCTGTTATTATTCTAGGGATCTCTTTACAGATAAGGTCTGTAGCCGCTTCTCTGTCTACTTGTGGTTCTGTCAATATGTCTTTATGGTATCCTACCAATACTTGCTCAATTCCTTCATATTCTATTATCCTTTCTCCTTCTTCGTTTTTGATGGAAAAGATCTTATTCCTTTGCCTATGCTAAATCATAGCTTGGTGAAAAAACTTGGTGTTTCTTTCTCCTTCGCATAACCAGTTTATCCTGGATTTTGTTTCCATAGGATCTCTTCCTGTTTCCTCCACTCCTCAAGTTGGCTAATTATAATTCCTTCCTCTTTACTTCTTTCCTCATTTCTGCCTTCTGTAATAATTTTTTGTTGTATCTCTTCCATTTCTTTTTCTAGCTTCTATTTTCCAACCATTATGTTCCCAAACTCCTCCTTATTCCATTTTCTGATTTTACTTTTGTGTTCTTTGAGTTTTAACTGAAAAGTATGCATCTTACCTTTTCCTTTTTGTGTACTTTGAGTCCACCATTCCTCTACCTTAGATAAAAACTGAGGATTCATGAGCCAACAAGCCTCAAACTTAAATGGTCTTTTGAGGGGGTTTTTCTTAATATTTATTTCCAACCTGATCGGCCAATGATTGGAACCCATCACCGACATTATTGTGGCTTCAACAAATACATCCCTATTCATTATTTGTTCTGATATAAGGAATCGATCTAATCTGGAAGCTATTTGGTTTCTTCCTCCTCTTCGGTTATTCCATGTGTGGATGTCGTTAATTGTTGGGATGTCTACCAGTCTTTGTTCTATAATCATCTCATTGAACTCCTCCATGTTTTGATCTGGTCTACTTATACCACCTCTCTTTTCTTCCATTGTTCTGATCATATTAAAGTCTCCCCCTACTATCCACGGTATTCCTGGAAAGATCCTTCTTGTGGTTTGCAGATCCTTAAGGAAATTTTTCCGCTCCCTTGGTATGTGCGGCCCATAGACTCCTGAGATGAGAATCCATTCCGATGATCCTATCATTCTGAATAAGCCTGTAAGGATTCTAGGTAAGCTTATCCAGTTTTCAAACAATACCTCCTCAGGGTTCCAGAGGATTGCAAGACCCCCCGCTGTGCCACTCGCATCCTGACCCATCACCTCGTATTGTATTTTTTGTTTTTTTATTATACCTTCTAATTGTTGGGAGCTAATTTTTGTCTCCTGGATTATCATTATGCTAGGCTTATCTTTCTTTATCCTCTCCTTTAGATACCTCTGCTTTCCTTTGCTGTTGAGTCCCCTAATGTTCCAACTTGTGACTATCATTTTATAACTTTTTGGATGGTTGTTGAAATACCTCTGAAAGAGGTATAACCCTGCCTGAGTTGACCAATATTTCTCCAACCACTTGTATGGTTTCATTCAATGTCCATCTACCTCGTTTCCTGCCTCCTTTGCCAGTACTGTCCATTCCCAGACTTTGGGTTCCTTGCGTTCCTGTTTGATCTATCTAATTTTCTATCGTAATTCCTTTCTTTTCCTTGTATTTCTAGAATGTCTCTTTATACAATTGCTTTTGGGCTTCCGGGATAAATCTTTCATCAAGATTTTTCTAGTCCTGTAATAGTCTTTTCATGATTCTTTCCTCCTCGTTTTCGCTGTCCTTCTGTGTATCTATCCCCATCTGGGTTTGTTTTGTTGTCATCTCCATGCTCTCCTCTGCTCCTCCTTCTGCCCTACTATTTTGGTTTAGTTCTGGTTCCTCTGTATCTTTTATAATTTCCATGGGTTCCTCCGCATTTTATTGTTTTCCGGACTCCTCTTCTTCCTCCTGTAAAGCCTGAAACTTGTTCTGGCATTCTATTGTTACTGGTTTTGCAGGTTGTTGCATCCTTGTCATTTCCTTTCTTGGCCTTTTTTTCCTATGGATTTCTTGGAAATCCGTTTCCCCTTCATCTGTCTCTTCTGTCAACCTTTTCTCTTCTTCTTATTTCCTTGGTGTTTCCTCTTCTTTATTCAGTGGGCATTGTTTGAAGAGATGTCTGTATTCATGGCACCTTCTACATCTGAAGGGTATATGCTCGTAGTCCATTGGTTGCTGCCATATTTCATCATGGTACTCTAGCTCTATGTACTTTGGCAGTGGTTCTGTTATATTCATATAGACGCATATCCTTGCATAGGATGTATACTTCCCTCTTTTTGTTGACTCTGCTACTTTGACAAAAGTCCCGATTGTATTGCCTATGCCTTCCAGGATATCAGGGTCCCAGAACTCCATTGGTAAACCAAATAGTCTTACCCAGATGGGTGCTGCTAGCATCTTTTCGTGGTCTGGATTATATCGGTCCTCCCAATGCCTCATAAATAAACCAGCATTATTCATAAAATATGGTCCTCCTTCAAAGGTTCTTTCCTTGTCCTCCAGATTTGCAAATATCACTGTAAAGAAACCCTTTGCCCCTAACTTTAGATCTATATGCCCTTTCGGCTTCCATCTTTGTTGTATCCACTTAGCTAGGTCCCTTTCCGATGGCCAAAAACCTACAAAATTGCATATCAAAGCATGGTCTCTCATATAACATCTGTAGTCTTCAAGTTTGTTGTTGGGTATAACATACCTTGTTTTTTTCTGAGCTTTGGGAAGACATCTACCCCCAAGTTTTGTTTGCCACCGATTCCCTAGTACTAGCACATCTTTGTTGTTCTCCTTTGGGTCTCTTTGCATCCCACCCCCACTTGATTCTCCCGCCACCATATTTTTGTAGGAGGGGATCTCTCCCCTCCCCAGCTCCCCTGCCATGGTGTCTTTCAGTCCTTTCTTAATTTATTAACCCTCCTCTTCTTGTTATGTCTTCGCAGGTCCATTTGCATGCAGAAGACTTGCCCTTCTACCCTTATCGTCATCGGTGTTCCTCTTCTAGCCCTGTCTCTGTTAACCATAGATTTTCAAAACCCTAGCTCGACCATCATCGCTCCTACCAGCGCACCAGTTTGCAATTTTCTCTTGGATCGCATTTTATGCCATATTGTTTCAAATACAACCCTTTTGCGATAGTTTTTTATTTTTGAAGACTTAGAGGGGTTTTTTTTTTATGCCTTTTGGATCATATACTAACATACATGTTTGGAAAAAAGAAACATAATTTTCTCTTCCTATAAACAATGTTTCTAGTTTCAGTGGCCATGTTTGTCAAGGTTCTTACTGTACACTCTTTCATATCCTTCTATTAGTTTTGATAATATTCCAAAACAAATTTCTTGTAGGTGTTAATCTTGACCGCCAGTTCTGTCAAGGTAGGAGACATTAATATTTTCTATACCACTTTTGTCAAGCTATGAGAGATTAATGTTTGTACAAATTTTGTTTTACTTTTCTCCCAACCTTTGTTTCCTTGAGTGTTTCCATCACTACCTTGTCGATTCCATATCAAACAAATTTCGAAAATGCCATACTAACTATGATAGAGGACTTTCTTGCTTCTACAAATTTGCAGCCTCATTGTAAGGAAAAGTTGTTATATTTGCAGGGGAAATTTATAAACACTTTAAATTTCTCTTTGGGTAGTTTTTAAGCCACCGACCTTCAGGTAGTTCATCCTTCCATATGATATTTGGTCATTACACTCTGTTCTTCAAGAAATATATAAGTTATGAAATTTATTCTACCATGTCATGAAGTGTTGAATCGAGGGAATCCCATACCCATGAACCTTATCCGTGGTCTTACGATGCAATATTCTATTTTGAGTCATTTTGTTAAAGTCCCTCCCCTTCAAGCCTGATTTATGCAACTAGGAAAATGAAACAGGGCCCTTACTTATCGACCTTCCTTTCTCTTACCTAAATAGTTGTATCTTACCCAACCAACAAATGGTTCCTACAATGAATTATGGAGTTTAATAGACCAACAATAAATGATTTATGTAACTCTGGCCCCCACCACCTGAACACCTTATGGCCTAGCACAAATGAAGGCATGTTAAGGATTTCTTCATTAGTCTTTGTAAAGATCATTTCAATTCATATTCATCATGGATTCCACTAACCACTCATGTAGGGTCACTTAGTTTGGCAATGCAAATTTCTCATTAATGCTTCCCATCACTCAACCACCTTCAATCATATTCATGTCAACAATTTCATTTTGATTATCATTTGTAAAATTTGTATGTGGTTTTTTCATCAATAACTACTATTTTTTCTTGAATTTCTCCATCATATTCTTAAGTAGCATTTCCATTTTCATCATCATCACCTAATAGATGGTAACATCCTTGAGGTAGACTCAACATGTTTATAACAAATTTTTCATCTTTATCACCAGGTATTTCAAAAACTTGGCTACAAACATCATCATTGGTAAGAGCATCATAATTAACTAGCCAAATTCCATTGCACCTACATTCCACATTAATATTAGAGGGTTTCAAGGTCCTTTCAATATATATGCTAGCAATTTCAACTGTTTCAAACCTTTTTACCTCCCTCCATGGGTTCTTTTCCATCCAATTTATTCTTTCAAACCTTAAATAATTCTTAAAAGGCCCAAAGACACTTCTAGGTGTTGCAACTTATGAGTAATGTTTAAGTAGTGCCAACACTATGCATGCTTATCATGTTTGCCTCTTTGGTTTGTAAAACTATGTTGTTGTGATGGCCATAAAAAATTAACAAGTATATGTTTGTAAGATAGATGCCTCTAGGTAAAAAGTGACAAAATGATATAGCCAAATCATAAACAATTATTTAGTCATCCATGCATTAGGGTGTGCAACGACAGATATTCCTTGCTCACAATTCTTGACATGGTTCTTCATATTTTTATTTCCCTAAAACAAATATAGCCTAGACATTGATAAACAAATTATTATTGAAAAACAAAATATATTTATCCACGATGTTGTTGGGAAACACTTTGGCACATTTTCACTCATTCTCTTGGCATTTATCCACATGCCACAGTTCCTTCCAACTTGGAAAGGAAACTCGTCAAAATTGCATATATATTTTGTAAATTGTATGAATGATCTTTGTATGCCTTGGATAGAGTGTAATAGAAATTGGTCAGAATTGTAGGGTGTAAATCCATAGCCTCGTCTCTATTTAGGATTTCAATTGTTCATAATGCCAGCTCTTGATATATTTTCTTAACTCCTGCACACCCTGATTTCCCCAAAATCCATCTTTCAATGGACTCAAAGTGGAGCAACATTAGCCTTAAGATGTATCAACTCTAGGTCAAGGTCAATTTCAAGTATCTCCTTACACCAATCAACTATTCCTCCTTTTGTTCAATTAACACTGTAATAACCCCTTTCTTCTTCTTCCTTGCATGAGGTATTTAGCCAATAATGTATTTATGCTGGTCAATTCCATATTTTCTCACTACAACTCTTATTAAGCATCAATTGAAGTCAACATCATCAATTTCCTTCAGCATATCCTCTTTATTTTGGCCTCTGTTAATACTAATATTCATGGTTAAACTTGCACCTTGCACTATATTTCAGGTAGAAGCACCACCTTCAACATCTACATCATATGCTCTTCAACTTTTATATCATTATGCTCTGCAAAACCTATCGAATTTAACTCCTCATTTGAGGAAGAGTTTTGTATATGATCAACTCTTTCACTTGCATTCTTACCCTCACGAGAGCAATAATATTTCCTAGTGCATGACATAAAAACATTAAACAAACAAATATTGTAGAATAATAGAGGTTGATGCAATGCATAGCAACAAGGAAACGAAAAAATTAAGGTAAACATAGGTGAAAAGAAACAAAAATTTTAAAGGATAGATTTTAAGAAATAGTGTTGATCCCTAACTAAAGATTCGTGGTGAGAGAAATGTTTGCAGTGACCTATAGAGCAGTATTGTAAACTGAGTTCAAGAAATGGTGCTTCCATTAATGATGGTTTAGATTTATAATGCTCCATTGGAAATATTTATTGATAAGTTCCAAGAATAAAGATACAATGTATGAAATTCTGACAGCGATGTAGAGAGAAGTATTGTAAACTGACTTTCCACAATGGTGCTTCCATGAATTAGATTAAATGTATAACAATTCATTGGAAAGTTGAGTGGTGTATGGTCATAGACATGGATTGCATATGAATAATGATGATATCTGTGTCTAGGATTGATTTTATTATGATCTAGGCACTCTTAGTTTCTCCTAGCCAATGTTGGTGCTTCTAAAATGTTTAATGGCCCTCGCAGATTGATTTGATTAATGGTCATTTTGAACATAGTTGAACAAGTTACTACTTTGAATTATAGATTGTAAACTTAGGGGTGGGTCATGGAAAGCATTGAATGATAAGCATTACCTATTCATGTCTGATCAAATACACAAGGGAGAAGAAGCATTGGGATATATATGTACTTGAGGTTATACATATTGGAACATCATTTACTGTAGACATTCTCGAGCAATCAACCGCTTTCTCAGATGTGATAGGTAATCTATACATCAAAGCTAAACCTTGTTGGACTAAACATTTGATGGTTTTTAATGTCTAAGGATTTTAAGTGTCTTTACATTAGAGAATTTAAATACATGGTAGTGAACTAAGAGTCACTTTCTAGACAATTGTATGCCTATTGATTTTATGGACTATTTTTAAACTTGTCAGCATTCTTCATTATTTTAATACCACTTTTATAATGTGTTGTCGGTGTGTTGTGTTCTGATTTGTTATAGCTTTAGAGGTCAAGTTCTATCTCCACTATTGGTCCCCATTCCACTACTAGCTTCCTTCCCCTAGTTTATCACCTGCTCCGGAATCACAAACTCATGAGGCATTGATTACAATTGAATAGAACCAATGAGAACTTGAAAATAATATCAATGGAGTTGCAACAATAAAAAAAACATAATTAGGTCACTATATGAGGATAATACATTAAGCATGCAATAATGCTTGCGAGAACGATCTCCATTACAGCAGGAACAATTGGGGATCTTAACATCAAATACAAAAAGATTCAAAGCATTGATCAACAAGAGGTGTTGCTTAAGAATAATGTATTACCCCACAAAAAACACCTCATGTTTAATTTAAAATGTATTATTACACCAAAAACCTTCTTGCGTGAATAAGACATGGAGACAACTCTTTGCTCCTAAATGCAACAAATGTTGAGTTAAAAAAAAAAATGGTTGATTTTGTACTGAGAAACAACAAAATATACATAATTTCCTTTTGGCGGAGTTGCTAAGATGGAATCTTCATCTACAAACATTTACCTATCAGGATGAGAAAATGAAAATCAAATTTCTTTCTTATTCCATAGACTCTAACTACAAGATAAAAAATAACACATCAAGTTTGTTTACCCCAACACACCAACAAGTAGCAAGCCCCAACTATATAATATAAGAAAGTAGTAGGTATCCCAAAGGCTTGAAGGGGATCTAATGGAAATAAGTGATTGTTTTCAAAAGCCTTCCAATCAATATACAAATATATAAATATATAAATGTAGATTTATTATTATTTTAATTGGAAATGTTATGAAACCAGGTCACAAAAAGATAGAAAAGATAGATCAACGCCTTAGAATTCAGCCTCTTCGATGGGTCAACCTCCTTTACATTACACAAATGAACAATTCTTGGATGATACAAATGACAAGACCTCCTTTCTATATATAGGATTCTAAGGAGTCATAATATAATCAGAGGTGACATAACAATAATAATGTAAGGGCACAATAATAACAATAGTGGGCTTCTATGGGGCACAATAGTAACAATATGGGGACTACATGGGTACAACAATATAATAAGGGGGTTGTACTAATAACAATAAGGGGTTACACTAGTACTATAGGGACTTAACATGCCCCTCTCCTTCAAAAAGTGTTGTCCTCAACGCTTGAGTAGTTCTTGATGCTTCTGTATAAATTCTTGTCCTCCCATGTGGAATCTTCAATGGGTAAGTTCTTCCACTTGATTAGATACTCTGAAATTGATCGATTTCCTAGCGGTCAGGTTCTTGTTTCTGTGACTGCTCTAGGTTCCAATATGATTTTTCCTTCCTCTTCAAGTTCTGGCAATATTGTTTGAATTGGGATGTTTTGCAACTTTTGAATGAGTGGCCACACTTCATTGTCCTTCTTCCATTCATCCCTTGCTTCGTTAATCCAATCTAGTTGGATAATAGAAATAGCCCAAAACAATGTTCCACATCCTCATCCTTTCTTGAGAGTGCATCTGCAACAAAAAATTTCTTCCCTTTTTTGTAGATGATGTCAAAGTCATAACCCAACATATTTGTGACCCATTTTTTATGTTCTTCTAAATATAATATTTGTTCTAAAACATATTTAAGACTATCATGATCCATTTTTACCTTGAAGTGTCTTCAAAACTTTTTTCACTGCGATGTTGATCTACCTGTTGTTTCATTCGATTCTGCACCAAAGTGGAGTTATCCTTTAAAAGTTGGAGAGCTTGTTGTTGATGCTCGATGTGATCTTTCATTGCTTGAACCTTTTTCTTCTTGATATGTCCTTCTATCTTGAGAGTTTGAGGAGTGGTAATTTCTTCCAATGCTTTACAAGATATGGTCGGATTCATTTCTTGATGCTCGATGTGATCTTTCACTTCTTGAACATTTTTCTTCTTGATATGTCCTTCTATCTTGATAGTTTGAGGAGTAGTAATTCTGGCCAATGCATTACAAGATATGGTTGGATTCATTTCTTCTTTCTCAATGTGATCTTTCACTTCTTGAACCTTTTTCTTCTTGATATGTCCTTCTATCTTGAGAGTTTGAGTGGTAATTCTTGCCAATGCTTTACAAGATATGGTCGGATTCATTTCTTCTTTATCTAGGGTTGGGTCCTGGTGTATATCCTCTTCTTTTGATGTTTCTTGATCCTTTTCTTCCTCCTCTTCATACTCTATGTAAAATAATTTCTTCTCAGCACACTTATGACCTTTAGTGCATTTTCTATCACAATTGTAACAAAGTCCTTTTTCTCTTTTTTCTTCCAATTGTTGTGGTGTAAGCCTTGTAGGTTGTGGAAGGCTAGGAGAAGAAACACTTCCATAATTATAGTCATGAGTGGTGGGATTCCTTATTTCCAAAATTTCGATTTCAATTTTTCTTGCCAACTCGAATGCCTCCTCCAATAAGTCAGGTTCCCAAAAACGAACCTCATGTTGAATGTTATCCTTTAAAGTCCCTATGAAGACATCAATCCTTTACTTCTCTGGAATATAATTTACCCTAATATTCAATTTTTGAAAGTCCTTAATGTGCTCTTCTATTGAACCCTTTTGTTTGAGATTTATCAATTGGCTAAAGGAGGAGTTTCTCTTTGTATCCTCATAATGTGCTATCATTTCCTCCGTGAAAATTGACCACATAACAAGTGGTTTACGAGAACAAAGCCCTTTATACCATAAAAATTGATCTGGTTCTAAATATGAAGATGAAATACGTACCTTTTGTAATAGTTTCACCTCATGTAGATTGAAATATTGCTCCATCTGTAATATCCATGTTGCGGGATCCTTTCCATCAAACTTCCTCATATCGATTTTTCTTGATTTTAGGAGCTCGGTCTTGAAACGACTATAACTCAGTAATTTCAGTACTTCCAGTTTTGAAATAGCGACTTGCAGTAGTCCTCTGCGTCCTCTTTCTAATGCCACCAGTCTAATTGAAATTGGATTCTCCAAGAAAGAGTTATGCACAATCTCCCAAGATGACCTGATTATATACCTTTTGAGACGAGAAAACTTGTATGAAGTTCCACGTGTCATTGTTTTGACCTTAGGATCTAAAAAATATACACAGGAAACTACAGTCCATCCTTCTTCTGTAACTTCTTACGAAATTTCAATCTAATGCTCAAAACAAAAGTTATGACTCTTTTCCCAAGGTCACCTGTTTGGAATGAAATTCAGGAGTTTTCAAAAAGACCAACTTCCTCATATCATATCTCCGCAAATATAGCATGAAAAGATTTGAAATTTGGACCCTAGGTTTAGTACGATTTCGTCTCAAATGGGTTGTTTTTTTCACTTCTGAAATGTCACATAAAAAAAGTTATAGTGAAAATACCACAATGACCTATTTGGAGCAGCAAAACCCTAGAATCCAAAGCTCTGATACCAAATGTTATGAAACCAGCTCACAAAAAGATAGAAAAGATAGATCAACACCTTAGAATTCAGCCTCTTCGAACAAATGAACAATTCTTGGATGATACAAATGACAAGACCTCCTTTCTATATATAGGAGTCTAAGGAGTCATAATATAATCAGAGCCGACATAACAATAATAATGTAAGGGAACAATAATAACAATAGTGGGCTTCTGTGGGGCACAATAGAAACAATATGGGGACTACATGGGTACAACAATATAATAAAGGGGCTGTACTAATAACAATAAGGGGTTACACTAGTAGTATAGGGGCTTAATAGGAAATCTGTAATTAAATGATAAAATTTAATTACATCCCTCCCAATCTAAATTTCTTATTAGCATAATTCACTACCTTCATATGTCTTACATTTTTTAACAGCGTTGTAACAAGTTGATTAATTTCCTTTTTGGTGCATAATCTCTACCTTTTAGGACAATATGGTGTAGTGGCCCAACCCCTATAGATCATTATGACAAACTAAGAATAACAGAGAATATGAAAGGTTGTACAAACCACCATATTTTTCAAACTACTAATCCAACATCAGTACCTTAACTTTTTCATGAAGATATCATATTGAGAACATTTGAAAAATGGTGGGAAGTCTGGACAACGAATATCCCTCTTTTGCGAGGGTGATGCAGAAAGACTGACAAAATATTGGTATTTTTACTAAATTTTGTGGCGTGACTAAATGTAGCTTTAACCATTCACCTTAACATGTTTTTTACAATATAATTTCGTAAGTCTATTTAATATCTTCCTTATCATAAAAACCAACATATATCCATCTTAACTCCATATCTACCACTCTTAGAGGGATGAAATCTATTTATCCCTCTAAACACTTGGTAGACATGGAATTAAGATGGATCTAAGCTAATAGAATTTCCCCTTTAAATAGTCTATGCTCACATTAATACCATGGTATTACCATGGGTCAATACCATGGGTTATCATAAACCTAGAGCTTAAAAACTACTATTAGTAATTTATAAAATTAATAAAATTAATAATTTATTTTTATTTTTATTTTTTATTTTAACCAAGTTAAAATGTTTAAGTGACATTAAATTACAAGATCCATTTTGACTCTTGATCTACCAAGCCCCCCAAGAGGGATCAAATATTTTTTCAGCACTTAGTAGATCCAGAGTAAAGATTGATCTATGCTGGTTTAATTCCCACCTTTAAATAGGCTACATTCCTCGTGAATACCATGGGTCAATACCATCTTTATTTTTATTAATACTAATATTAGAGTTAATAATGTTTTTTTTCCATGGTATTAATAATAATTTGGCCAATGGTATTTGGCCCATAGGCTTCACCTAAATATAACGCATTTTTTGAGTGTTCATAAATATAAGGTGACTTATGGAGTAAATATAAAAAAAATGTTTTATTTATTTACCGTACCTCTCATTTATTTATATTTTTATTAATTTACCATACCTCTTTTATAAATATGGTATTTGGCCCATAGGATTCACTTAAATAAAATCTCTTTTTTGAGCCTTCTTAAATAGAAAGAGGGTTATGGACTAAATATAAAAGAGGTTTTATTTATTTACCATACCTCTAGTTTATTTATATTATTATTTATTTACCTTGTCTTTGGAGTAAGTATAAAAAGAGTTTTTATTTATTTACCACAAGTTAACTTTATTTATATTTTTATTTATTTACACCCTTGCGTGTTCGTAAATATAAGGTGACTTATGGAGTAAATATAATTTTTTTATTTATTTATCTACCATACATCTCGTTTATTTATATTTTTATGAATTTACCATACCGCTTTTATAAAAATGGTATTTGGCCCATAGGATTCACTTAAATTAAACCTCCCTTTTTAGCCTTCTTAAATAGAAAGAGGTTTATGGACTAAATATAAAAAGAGACTTTATTTATTTACCATACCTCTAGTTTATTTATATTTTTATTTATTTACCATACCTTTGGAGTAAGTATTAAAAGAGGTTTTATTTATTTACCATACCTCCACCTTATTTGTATTTTTATTTATTTACACCCTTGTCATCGATGAAAACCATATTTGAAAATACGGAGCTGTTCATAGAAGAAATGAGGGCGATTGGGACCAAATACAACCTCCCAAACCACCTCCCAAACCAGAAAATGGGCGATTGCAAAGTAGAAAACGAGCGATTGTAATGGAATATAACCTCCCAAACCAGGCGAATCGGGTCAAATGAGTCTTTTCATAGTTTATCCACCCCTTCCGTTTTGGGCTAAAATGAAAAAAGTAATTATTATTTAAATAAAAGTTGGGCTAAATATATGAAATGGGTGTTTTATAAAAAATTGCCCCTCTAAAATGAAAAACCCCTTAAATTTCACCCTTGGAATAAAATTTGCCCCTAAAATTTACCATGATAAACCCTTAGATAAATATTATAAACCCTAAAGTAAACATGGTTGACCATGGTTTACCATGGTTGATTTTCATGTTGAGATAATCTTTGTCATAATGTGACATTAGACTAAGGTTGATCATAGTTGACCATGTTTGGTTTCCATATTGAGACAATCTTTGTCACAATGTGACATTCAGCCATGGTTGACCATGGTTGAATGAACCCTTAGGTTAATAAAACCCCAAGGGACTATAAACCCAAGGGAATAATATTAAATTCAATGGATTAATATTATAAACCCAAGGTACATAAACCCTAAGATAAATATTAAAAACACTAAATAAACATGGTTGACCTGGTTGATTTTCACAATGCGACATTAGACTATGGTTAACCATGTTTGGTTTTCATATTGAGACAATCTTTGTCACAATGTGACATTTGACCATGGTTGATGATGATTGACCATGGTTGACAATGGTTGACCACATTTGATTTTTATATTGAGACAATCTTTGTCACAATGCAACATTGGACCATGGTTGACCAGGATTGATTTTCATATTAAGACAATCTTTATTACAATGCGAATGTTGCATCATGGCTCATATTCATATTGAGAAAATCTTTGTCACAATGTGATGTTGGACCATGGTTGATTTTCATATGGAGAAAATCATTGTCAAAATGTGATGTTGGATCATGGTTGACCATGATTATAAACCCAATGAATTTATATTCAGCCAAAGCAGTAATACTATAAACCCTATGAATAATGTTAAAGCTAAGGGATTAATATTATAAACCCAAGTATATAAACCCCAAGATAAATATTATAAACCCTAAAATAAACACCGTTTAACATGGTTTACCATTGTTGATTTTCATATTGAGACAATCTTTGTCACAATGTAATGTTGGACCATGGCTGATCATGGTTGATTTTCATATTAAGACAATATTTGTTACAATATGACAATGTACCATGCTTCACCACCATTAATCATGGTTGACGATAGTTGACAATGGTTGACCATGGTTGATTTTCATATTGAGGCAATCTTTGTCACAATGTGACGTTGGACTATCGTGGATAAATATTATAAACCATAAGATAAATATTATAAACCCTTATATAAACATGGGTAACCATGGTTTACCATGGTTGATTTTCATATTGACACAATATTTCTAACAATGTGATGTTGGACCATTGTTGACCAACATTGACCATGGATATCATAATGTGACATTGGACCATGAGAAAATATTTGACACAATATTACCATGGTTATTGACCATAGTTGACCATGATTGTCCATGGTTGACCATGATTTATTTTCATATTGATACAATCCTACTCCCAAAGCAACTTGTACCATGGTTGACAACGGTTTTCCATTGTTGTTAATAGTTTACCATTGTTTACCATGGTTGATGACGGTTGGAAATGGTTGGTCATGGTTGATTTTCATATCGAGACATTCTCCATAACAATGTGATGTTGGACCATGGTTGACCATGATTATAAACCCTAGGGATTTATATTAAACCCAAGGATTAATATTATAAACGCTAAGAATAATATAATACCCTAGGAATATGAACCCATAGATTAATAAACCTAGGGGATTGATATTGTAAACCCAGGGGGTTCATACTAAAACCTGAAGGGATTACAAACCCAAGGGAATAATAATAAACCTGAGGGATTAATATTATAAACGAAAGGTATACAAACCCTAAGATAAATATTGTAAACTATTAAATAAACATGGTCAACCATGGGCCAATGTCACATTGTGACAAAGATTGTCTCAATATAAAAATGAACAATGGTAAACTATGGTCAACCATGTTTATTTTATGGTTTAGAATATTTATCTTAGGGTTTATATACCTTGGGTTTACAACATTAATCTCTAGGTTTATAATCCCTTAGATTTTTAATATTAATCGCTTGGGTTTACTATTCTCTTGGGTTTATAATATCAATCCCTTGGGTTCAATAATCAAAGAGTTGAATTTATTAGGGTATAATATTATTCATTGGGTTTGTTATATTAACCCTTAGGCTCAATATAAATTTCTTCGGTTTATATTCATGGTTAACCATGGCCAACCATGGCCCAACATCACATTGTGATAAATATTTTCATAATATAAAAATTAGCCATATTAAACAAGTAATATTGGGATTATAAACCCAACAGAATAATATTAAACCCAAGGGATTAATATTATAAACTTAAGGTATGTAAACTCTAAGATGAATATTATAAACCATAAAATAATCATGGTTAACCATTATTTACAATGGTTCATTTTCAGATTGAGACAATCTTTGGCACAATTCGAAGTTGGACCATGGTTTACCATAACTGCCATTAATTATTATTATTATTTTAACAAGTTTGGGTAGTTGATATATTACCAAAAGATTTGTTGGAGCAAGCTCCTATTACAAACGACTGTAAAATGATAAACACCTAAGCCATGAGATAGGAACGTAGTCTCTTCTCCTAGGTTGGTGTTCAAGACTTCATGTATTTTTATGAGCATTCTAGTGTACTGCTTGGTGAGCGCCAGGATTGCAGCAAGAATGCTACAACTCGTGGGCTGCCAACTTTACTTTTATCAACCTGGTAGTTCGTAACAAACTTGGAAGCATCAGTGTTGTGTGCACAAGTACTAGTTCTCATTGCAGGTTGTCACTTGGTCAGCCAGCGTGAGATCACTAGGAGCTCAAGCCAACTTCTATAGATTTCAGAAGAAGCTCTGTGTGTGATGAAAGCAAAGAAAGATTACTCTATAGGAGCTATTCTAATTGTAGAAAGGAAAAATACTGGAATGCAAAGCAAGACCTAGTAAACCCTAATTAACAAGCTAATTCTACTTTTGCCAAAAACACTATGAAAACCATGAAAGCAATGCCATTAACCACTCAAGAAAGTAAACGAAATATAACCATGCTATATCTGGAAGTAAATGAGCAAAAAAAACATATTTTTGGATTTTTATGTGTTTTTATATGAATTTGATATGCATCTAATTTATTGTGTGTGAGTGTGGCAGCGAATAGGTGGCGTTAAAGGGAGGTTCTGGAGCTTGGGAGGATGTAAGATGGTGTGGATGGGTCCTAAGAGGTCTTAGGTGGACTTCTAGAGGCTTTTCCCACACTCGGCCTTCAAAAGAAAGCTTACAGGAAAAACTACAGGAGGACACAGGGAAACTACAGGAGGAAAACAGGGAAACTACAGGAGGCCTACAAGAGGAGGCCGAGAGCAATTTCTGCTATTTTGAGGGTGTGAGAGTGGGTGGAAAAGGTGTATGAAGGTTGGGGTGAGGTGTTAGGGCACCTAAGGTCTACCATGAACCACTAGGAGAGAGAAAGATGATTGGGTTTGCTCAAGGAGAGAGGAAGAAGTTCTATGAAAAATGCAGGAAACTAAGGCAAAATTGAGGTGAGGTTTGGGAGATCTGCAGGGCATGGATCAGATGGGGGATGTGATTTTTGATAAGCCAGCCTACTGCTGGAAGAGATCTGCTGCATAGAAACTGACAGTCAACCAAGAATATCAAGCAAGCAATGGAATGAGTGCATCTAGAAAAGCAGATTTTTGCATTCCAATGACATAAACTATGCTAAATAGAAGGAAATGCTGGGAAATAATGTAAGAAAGGAAAGCATGAAAAAGGAATATTATAAATCAGGAAGTGAACACGATAACAAAGATCCGAGGTAAAGAAAAACTGGACTATCAACCTACTAAAGAGCTGCAAACACTAGAAGTCCTATGAATGAGGAAAATCTATGTTTTGGGGGGCAACAAGAGAGTCTTTGCACAAATCATGGTCCCAGAGGGAGGAAGAGAGGCCAAGGCACTGTTGCTAGCCTTTTAAATCTTTTCTGATCACTGCTTAACCTGCTATAGAAAGCACAAATGAAAGCAAACTCCTAAATCACCAAAAGTGTTACCGGAAAATCTAGTGTCTATACAGAATTGCTAGTCCCACTAATACAGGTAGCTATCTTAGAAAAAAATAGATTAAAGTCACTTGTTTTTCCTTTATGAGAGAGAGATGAGAAAGAAGCAGAGAGTACCAACCTCAGTCTTCCGCTTGGCTCCTTGCTTGTTTCTTTTCCCCTTTGACAGAATCTCGCCACTGCTTCCTTACTTATCCAGCTTCAGAGAGCACCTGTAGATTCACAGCAGCATAATACCATCAAAGCATAGAGATATTTCACTATAAAAAATATAGGATCAGATATATATTGACCATATAAGTGCATATAACAACACAATATTCAGAGATACACAAGAATATGGAGGAAAACTCAAATAGCTTTATTAGTAAAAGTCATAGAAGAGAGGATTACAACCACTTGGTCTGACCCAGCACCGTCCTCCCAGCTTGAAAGCCCTCTTCACCTCACACAAAGCAAGACCACCTAACAATGTCTTCAAAGAGAAACCAGCAGCACCTCTTTGAAAATTACCAAATTCCAACCTTTTGATCTCTTGGATGAGGGATCCATTTATAGATATTTGCAGGGGGGTGAGTCAACTTCTGGGATTTTGATTAGTGTCATATCTCTAGTAGTTCTTGGTTCCACTTGGAGATTTTAGATCTCTTACTCATCCCTGGGCGAACTCAGAGATGCAAGTGTCAAATGAGAAGTTTCTAGAATATTCTCTAGGTTTCCACCTAGCAAACTGCTTGTGCCATTTTTCTGCTCTCGCCCATCGCACCCTATAGAAGGGCTTTCCAGTATGCATTGTACTTTTTGCATGTGGCAGGTGAGATGCATCGCAACTTTAGCACTGGGCAGCCTGTATGGTCCTGCTTTGACCAGTTCTGAGTAGCTTTTCATGGAGAACTTCTGGGAGATGATGTAATCAGCTGACCTTACTCCTTTATGGTATGAAACAACACTTTTAGGGACTTAGAAGCCCTTGGTTTATGGACATATGTGATTGGGGTTGCAGTGCCCAAATATGTCTATAACAGTTTCCCCCTAAAGCATGAGGTCGTAAATCTTTTGATGTCGGGTGAAATGCTTTATAATGAGGATCCGAGGTTTTTCGCACTGGAAGGTGACCTGTAATAAGATACAATACAATACATTATCTTCACAATATTTTCATGATCCAGCTGAGGCGGGCATTCCCATGCTCAGCTTGATAAATTCATTTTCATGTACATAGGACAGACAACCCTCTGTATGCAGACTAATGATTTTGGTAGAGCCATCATCCCTTAGTTCGGATGATTATCTGTGCAACAATTATGTACATTTGATGTCTTTAGTTTCCTAAATATATCGCAGCCCGGATGGATGAAACTAGATCCAGGGTCTTCAAAATTCGTTCAATCTTTGCCTGAAGTACAAGTCCATCCATGTGAAAAGATGTTTTGATGTCGAACATGGAAAGACATCACCTAATTACCAGTCATTGATGTAAACTGTTAACAGGCGCGAGAGCAATCACCGATGATGATGATGACCCTCAAGGTACTGCAGTACAATTCATGTGGTGTGAATACATGATTTGATGTTGAACACCATGCAAAATCTTTTGGTCGAAGGCCATTAGTGTAAACTTGTCGCCAGAAGTGAGAAACTTGCCATTGAGGCATGCAAGCTTCAAAGTACTGGAAGGGTTGTCCGTAGGTCAACTTCTTGGATAATGAGTTGATGTCGACAAGAAGTGACTTGTCGTAGGAGCGCATTAATGGATCCCACATTTACGACACGGAACAGACCAAATGATTTTGTGGAGGTGAAAATGATCTTATGATACAAGGTTCAGGGTGGCGGTCATGAAAGAATGAAGCGTGAAGGTATTATAGTGGATGAGACACAAGCTGGGTAGGTGAATTATCTGAGTGACTTCTCTTGAACATATCGGCGGCACTAAAATGGATTGGTAGCGTTGACCCCAAAAGTGGATGGTACGGTGGACCAAAGGTGATATGACCGGTGAACGAAATAACCCAACCTGATTCAATCATGGTGATTGAGTGACAGTGTCATGTTCAAGAGCAACTTGCTACCAATAAAGTTTCTTTAAGTTTTCTTCCCAGTTTTCCCTAGTCATTTCTGACCAGTACCTCTTTATTTTTGTCAAGCTTGAGGAGGATAACATATGCTTGTTCTATAATTTGCCCTTCATGCAAACCCATCACTATGTTTTCACAAGCCTAGTGACAGTGAAACTTGCTTTTTTCTGAATGGACAAGTTTGTCGCTATTATTTTAACGAGTTTAACGACAAGGATAACTCGGTCCTTTTCAATTTTAGAGAGTCTGAAAAGAGACGGAAAGAAGACTCCAATATTCCTTTTTCATAATATAATCCCTTAAGTCCGAAAAAGTATAAAACAATGCGAAAGGGATGAATTTTCGATAGTTTTAATGAGCCGAACAAGACAAACGCTCGATCTTTTTGTGTAATAATCCCTTAGGTCCAAAAAGATTAAAATCTAGAGGATGGATATCACTTCCAATCACTTTAACGAGCTGGAGAGGCCAATCACTCGGCAATCTTTTCATATTTTACGAGTCAGATGAAAAGAGCTTAAAGGAGACTCGTTTTTTGAGGAACGAGTGATGTTTTCAGATAGCAGCTGGTTCCAGGTAAGTTTTGGAACTTTCCAATCACGACAGTGTAAAAAGGTGGCTAATAGGATAACTCGTCACAACTGTTCCTCAAAAGGGGTAAACAATCAAATGGAGGTGAATGATCGACAACAATAGAGTGGAGGTGATGCTAAGAACACGACCAAGGCTCAAAAGCTGATGAAAATGCATTCACAATGGTTATTTACTGGAGATGGGTTCCTTTTTTAATGAGCTTAAACTCTAGTGGAACATATGCTCATTGCTAGGTTTAATTTTTAACGAGCTTGAACTTCACGTAAAACTGCTCATGATAATGGTCATTGATATTTGATTCACCGTTGACACTACGTTCTTTGGATGGTCGTACTACCTGTTCAATTTCTCCATCAAACTGATTAGAAATGAGGACATATGCTTGAAAAATGAGTTAAAAATCTAATACCCTACTTAAATTACGTGAAAAGTAACTTAAAAATAGTTTTTACCCCTCATTTTACCATTTCATTCAGAGTTGTGATTGTTGGAGCTCTGGAGGTGCTTTCCCCTTTCATTCTCACCAGCTGATTCTAGGAGATTCTATGGACGATTTTCGGCGCCATCTGGATCAGGTAGGAGCTAAACTTGAGCTCTTCAATTGCATTCTTTCCTTTTTGAATTCTGAGCATGTTTTCCTGCTTTTCTAGGCCCCTAGGGTTTGAACATTTCATTCTGACCCCATCGCACCTAGTGTATATCGAAAGGTGCAATGCATCTTAAGCTATCCACTAGCCAAAATGTATGCATCGCACTGTGTACCAAGCCAGGGTGTGATGGGTGCAAGGAGGAAAACTTTTGCATCGATTTTTCATGGAAATTTTGCCTGTTTTTTGCCAAATCAGGACCCTAACTCTTCTTTTGTTTGTTTTTAAGATATTCATCGGAGCAAAATGGTCGTTACATGGTGTGAATGCGAACATGAAGAAGAGGGCATGGTTGCCCTACATGATCTAGGTATGGTAACTGCATTGTGGAACTGTGGCTTGCTCAAGTTCTTCCGCATTTCTAGCATGGGGCAACAAATCAATTTGTTGCAATATTTCCTCAATGCATGGGATCCTACCAACCAAGTGTTCTAGATAAGAGGCAAATCCATCCCCATGACTGTTGAGGACATCTACTTTTTGACCGGTTTATTGAGGCGTGGTGCCCCTCTCTCACTTTCAGGTTCTGCCCGTGGGGGTGAATCCATGAGGGATTATATTTGCCGATACTGCAGGGATGGTAAGATCAGCATCTAAGATGTCACTGACCGGCCTTTGAGGACTATTTTATTCACTTTTTCTAGATTGGCTGGCAGTGCGGCCCTTCACTTGGCCAACAGGTCCTATATGTAGTATGCTTTGGAATGCGTCGAACCCAAGTTATTCAACTGGTGTGATGTAGTACTTCCAGTTATCAAAGAACAACTCACCAAGGTAAAAAATGGAAGATCCAAGCTATGGTTCTATTTTGACTGCTTTCGCCTTGGAGAAGATCCCACTGATGCAACCACAGTACATCTCACTTGGCCTACCACCGTCAGCTGAGCCACAGATGCAAAGATGGGTCGACCTTATGGCTAGACATGTTGGTCAATCGCAGGTTTCATTCTCTGATGCCTTCTTTGAGTGGTTCAACCGTCAGTAGATGGTTTATGCCGAGTATCCATATGCTGGGAGGGATTTTCGGGGTGACCCGGATTTGGTGTTGCCGACTGGCGAGCAGTAGGGTGTCATAGGTAAATTTTTTTGACCATATTTCTATTTATTGTTTTCATAATGTACTTATGCTCTTTAAATGTTTATCAAGACTAATCAAAACTCATGTGATTATGCAGATATTGGGCCAGTGCGACCAGCAACACGTCTGAGAGGAGCAGCTGTCGTTCCAGTAGGAGAGGTTGTAGGGAGGGCCATTCTTCGCGACCTGGATGTATCCAAGACCCTTGCAGTGTTGCCGGAGCAGATTGAGGGTCTCACCCTTAGTATTCCAGATGTGAGGACCGATGAGCTTCCTCTGAGATTACAGCACCATACCATTGTCATTCCAAGCCGATGGACCAGGATCTTACGCATGATTGCACAGGCGGTGACTAGTTATCACGAGCATCATTAGATTAGGGTGTCCCTTTGCATTCTGAGTTTTTGGGTCATGTGACTGATTTTGTCCTGGACATAGAACACTATGTACAAACTATAAACAGTTATATATCTATATATATATATATATATATATAGATATATATATATATATATATATATATATATATATATATATATTATTGATTTTCGGAGCTTTATTTTGGTTAAGTTATATTATCTTGATGCAGTTTATTGATAAAATGCTTCTCTTTCACAAATGATGCAAATGTCTATCTAACACATAATTTTCTAATGAATCGGTTAATGTGTTTAAGTTTCTGGAAATATGTTGATATTGAATAGAATCGAACTGTCTTTCCAAAATCTTGACCCTTAGGAACATGCGATATATAGCTAGATTTCGAACAGAATAGATGCATGTAAGCTGTAGAATGACGAACTGTGAGTCTAGCCTGACAACAAGTCGGCATATGCCATGCGCGATAGCATCAGAAAGGAGTTCTATCAACATGAAATATTCAGCGATGTTGTTCGTTGATTGACTAATACACACCCCTCTAAAACTCACTAACTCGCCGCTTGGATCAAATATGGCCCAAGCTGCAGAAGGTAGGTTCCGCATACTACGACTTGCCCCGTCGACATAACCAACAAATGATTCCAATGGGTTCGACATCTGCAAAAAATTGCAAAAGTGGATTACCTAACCAAAACGATCACTCTTAACGAAAACAAAAATGTAACAAAAGCATATGAAGAGGTTACCATGTTGAGTCAAGCATAGTAACGGTTAAGGTACAACCCATTTCGGGGTTGCGACAATGGAATCCGATCATAACCTACTAGCTCGTAGGCTCCTTTTGCTAATACACGCTTAACAATATAGGGACCCATCCATAAAGACTGGAACTTACCTGCTCCCAATTTGTCGGATTCCTGATCATAGATCAAGACCAAGTCACCTTCTGAGAAAACACGGGGTTTGACATTCTTGTCAAATTGCGCTTTGACTCGTTTCTTATGCGCTTTGTTAGCCAAGGCGGCGTCATGGCGAGTTTCATATAGTTGGATTAATTCTAAGAAACGAGCTTCTTTCTCTGAAGTTTCCGGGAGGAGGTCAACTGCGAGCCTGAGAGATGAAATCTCACACTGAACTGGTAAGATCGCTTCCAAGCCATACACCAGTTGAAAGGGTGTAAACCCGGTCGCATTTCTTATTGATGTCTGGTATGCGCACAAGGCTCAGTACAGGATTAGCTGCCAACTCCGTTCATGGACTCCAATCATCTTTTGCAGCATGTGTTTCAGGACTTTGTTGATCACTTCAACTTGCCCGTTCGCTTGCGGATAGTATGGAGTAGAGCTGTCGTGGGTCAGTCCTAATTTGGTGGCCAATTCAACCATCATGTGATTGTGGAAATGCGATCCATGATCTTTGACTATAACTTGTGAAATGCCAAACCTGGCAACTACATGATTGAAAAAGAAAAGAGAGGTCGTTTCGCTGCTGTTGTTTAATGTAGGCAGCACCTCGACCCATTTCGTAAAACAGTCAATTGCGACTATGATATACCCATGCCGAGGTAGGGTTACATTGCATGAAATCTATGCCCCATTTGGTGAATGACCCAACAACAAGTACTGGTTACAGAGGAGCGGGTGGTATTCTGGTTTTGCAGTCGAAGATTTGATAGGCATGGCAACTTCTGACTACGGTTATGAAATCTTTGAACATTGTTGGCCAGAAGTATCCTGCTCGTAAAATATTTTGTGCCATGGAATAACTAGATTGATTCCCCCCACATGCACCTGAATGACAATCATTCAGTACTTTTTCGGGCTCCTCATGGGTGAGGCACCTTCACAGAACTGTACCGACACCACGACGGTAAAGCGTATCACTGACGATCATGTAGTATTTTTCTTGGTATCGAGTACGTTGCTGTTCTGAGCAAGAGGTATTAGATCTATATGTTTAGGTTTGGAGGTAAATGATTATATCTCCATACCACAAATCGCTTGAAGATATCATAAACAAATATTCATCCATGATTGTTGCTTTGGATGTTGAATCGTTGGACGATGATGGGAAATCACATAGTAACTCTGCAAAAACTAGAGCTTTCTTTGATTTGGATTTTACGAATTCTAGATCAAACTCTTGCAAAATTGCTATCCATTTTGAATATTTGCCCCTAAGCAATTGTCGCAACAAGATGTAAGTCATGGGGTTGCAATTTGACAAAACGGTAGTTTTTCGAAAGAGGATATAGTGTCAAAATCTTTGTATTGCTTGAATGACAGCGAGAGCTAGTTCTTCAACATATGAGTACTTGCTTTCTATATCATTTAATTTTCGACTTAAATAATAAACAGGATGTTCGATTCCATTGTCTTCTTGTACTAAAACCATTGCGATGGTCATATTTGCTGCAGCGAAATACAGGTTAAAGTCTCTTTGATAAACAGGAGTGTACATTAATGATGCTTTTATTAGGGATTCCTTTAGAGCATCAAAGGAAGCTTGCACGACCTGATCCCAATCGAAGTGTACTTCTTGTTTCAAAAGAAGCGTATAACCTTTAGCAAGTTCGGCATAGTTTGGAATGAACCTCCTCAGAAAGTTTGCTTTCCCTTGGAGTTTTTGAATCTGAAGCAAATTTGAAGGTGGAGGCAAATCGATGATTGCATGAACCTTGCACGGGTCAAGAAAAATTCCATCTTTAGAAACTACAAATCCAAGTAAACGACCAGAACTGATGCAAAACACACACTTGTGCAGATTGAGTCTTATTTTGTAGTGTTGACAACATAGAAATATTGCTCTCAAATGTTGAGGATGATCGGTCCGCTTTCATGAGTGAGCCGGAAAATCGTCAAGGTATCATTGAATGATGTTCTTGATGTCATGGAAGGCATAATTCATTGCCCTCTGGAAAGTTTCCCTTATGTTCTTTAAACTGAAAGGTAGATTACGGTATGCGAATGTGCCCCACGGATAGATAAATGCAGTCTTTGAGGAGTCCTGTGGGCGGATATTTATTTGATTGTACCCAAAAAATCCATCCATAAACGAAAAGATTTTGCATCCGGCGCATTCATCAATTATCTGGTCGATGAAGGGTGTAGGATAGTTGTCCTTTGGACAAGCTTGGTTTACATCCCTGTAATCGATGCACACGCTTTGTTCCTTGCTTTTTCATCACAGGAACAATGTTCAATGCCCAATCAGTTAGCGGAACTGGGTAAATGAAACCAGCATGGAGAAGTTTTTCAACTTGCAGCGGCTTTCTTTGGGTGCACCTGCCGAAGCCGTTGTCTTACTAGTTTGACACCTGGATACATCTTAATTTCGTGTTCAACTATGCTCGAGTCAATGCCTGGCATTTATTCATATGACCATGCAAAGAAATCTCTAAACTCGCAAAAGAGAGTGTAATATATTTCCAATTCTAAAGAAGAACAAGATTTGCCAACATGAATATCTTCTACAACATCTGGTTTTGTCGAGATATTTATGGCGATAGTTTCTTCAATATTGGATAGATTTCGCTTGGAATCCACCATATTTATAGTATTTGATAGAAAATCAAAAACTGATGGATGATTAAGGTCGCTGGAGTAATATTCGTTGTAATATGGAAGATGGGAATGATGGTGGTAATCTTCTCATGGTGCCCCCTATATGTTCATTAACTGAACAATTCCTTCGTGTGTCGAATGCACATGTGACCAAGGATCTAAAGAGGTACCATACTCCTTAGACCTATCTACCCAAATGCTTGATGAGCATTCCTTGGGGTTTGCCTCCCATGCAGAGAACATTGATTGCTACAATATTTCTATTAGGCTTGGAGGCAACACCTGGTGACGATCCATGCTAATATCGTTTTCGGACATCTTCTGAATGGAAGATACCATATTGTAGGTTCCCACTGGTGCAACTTCTGCCAATTTGTTTGGAGGCGGTAGTGCAAAAGTACCCATCAACGTAGGGTCTTTTAGTAAGCCTACTTTGATATTTTGAAGTGACTGAGAGCTTCCATGGATCATCGGGATGCTTCCCGTAACTTGTGAACTGTTGGGGAGGAATGTCTGTTGGTTGATGATCGTAATTCCCCCTTGGAAGGGAAATGCAATCTTCCTGAAGTATGTCAACACAACAGCAGTCATAGCATAAATCCAGGGCCTTCCAGTAGGATGTTGTAATTGAGGTTTCCATCGATAATTTCCACATCAATTTCTATTGTTTTGCCCCCAAGTTTGACTTGCAAGTTACTTAAAATCCCGTATGGAGTGTATGTTCGTCCATCAAATTCTTTTAACATCGTTAACGATCGCGACAAGGGTGGTGAGCCTAAAGTTTTCCGGCAGCTCATTGACATAATGCATGTAGATGCCCCCTCATCAATAATTGTTCGATGAACAATTTTGTTGAGGGCTTTCACTTGAATGAGGAAAGCAAGTTGAGCTGGTAACTGCGGGTCATATCCTTTATGATTAAAGGCCACAAGATTGGAATCCACTGGGTCAATCCCACCTATTGCTGATAATAAAGCTTGCTTTTGGGAGGGGCAATTTTGCAGTACCTCAAGTGTCGACATAGCAGACGGCGATTGGGCCAGGTCCTCTACTATATTATAATTCTATGCCGCTCTGGCACAAGGATTAAATGTCGATTTGTGTACAACTCCCTTTGGTGGCTTTATCGTTAGCTCAAGAATGATGGGTGGCACAACTTTGGTCGAAGTCATTGTCGAACTACTAGGTTGATCAGTAGCCTTGTTGTTCGACAGCTGTGGATTCCCGTAATCTTTATTCCTTGTCGATATCAAAGCATCATTTTGTTGTTTTGAAATGGACAGCATAAGGACTTGGGATGGGGAAGCATTGTCACTAGCAACCAGATTGGTTCCTGGGTTTGGAAACGGATCAGTCAATACTGCTGAGGTTTTTGAATTCTTAAAGAATTTCTTAACTTCAGCTTTATATGGACAATCTCTCATCCAATGATCCTCATCGCATATGAGGCATGGCTGAGTAGGTTTCTTTTGCCCATAAGGGTTTGCAAAAGATTTTTCAGGAGACGAATCATCTTGTTTCTTCTTTTTGCTCTTCCCTTTCTTCTTACCCCCTGGTTGCTTCGGTTCTTTACCTTTGTTAGTCGACACGGCATTAACCTCCATGGCTAGAATTTATTCATTTGCATTTTGATCAGAAATCTTATGGGCTTTCTTAGATGTAGCCTTTGTCAATTTCGTGCTCGTCATACCTATCACGCCGTCGCCAGCGTGAGAGTCTTTGTTTGATTTAGGAGGAGGAGGAACGGAAAACTCCGGTCTGGGAGCATCGAGGATTTTGTCGTAGAGCATTCCGCACTGAGTATAGATCAAGTCTAGATATTGCGCACGAGCAATAACCTACTCTTAAGTGATGACCCCTCCCTTTGCCACATCTTCTGTAATAGAAGGTAACAATGAACTTAATAAACCATTCAGCTAGCAGCTGATCAGGAACATATGTTTTCACCATTCTACGACAACGTCGCCATTCATGAATATGATTGGATATGTGAGTGGTCGTCATTTGCTTGAAATTGGTAAGAAGCTATGTTCCTGTTTCATACCTTATTGGTAATTGAAAATGGGTTAAAAAGGTTGTGGCAAGGGCACTGAAGTTATCAAATGGAGCTCTAGGCAACTCGATATACCATTTTGCTGCCGGACCAGTTAACATTCGTTGAGAAAGGCGAAGTCAAATCAAATCATCATTGAGAGTGTTGGATGAACACCACAGATGAAAGGTCATCACATGATTCGACGGGTCTTCACCCGGATTCCCATTAAATTTAGGAATATTTGACGAAAGTTTATGAGGAATTACCGGCCACCAAGGGGCATAAGCGATTGGATCGTTCGTTAGCCAATTTAGATCTGGTAACTCTAGAGTCGCCATAAAGGGCAACTGTTGATTCAGGTTCGGTGAAGCATACCTAGGATAAGATGGGATCGCCTGAGCAGTGGGTCTTTGCATACCAGCATAATGCATTTGATGCTGATAACTTTGATAAGGTGGTTGGGCATAACCAATTTGAGACCATTGGTTTTAACCGTTTTGAATATACGGCTGCCCATTACTTGCAAAGTTTTGCTACTCAGGTCCTTAGTAAGCTTGTTGGAATTGTGGTTGTTGATATTGCACCAGCCATGGTTGTGAAACCATTTGTTGTTGCCCAATATTGGACATTTGACCAAGATGAGGGGTAATATTACTTGTTTGAGCCTGAGTCGCTCTAGTTAAGGAGCCACTAACTAGCGATTGCAGTTGTGCTGCGGAGACAAGAGGCTATTGTACAACGACCTGAGAAACTTGAGGTTGGCATATAATAGGCAATGCTTGTACTTGTGACACTGTCACAATAGCTGGTGTAGTGGAGATGTTCGACAGAGGGAGACTCGGTTGCATTGAGTATACAACTCTTGGTTGTTGAGGCAGTATTGGCACCCAACCACTAGATGTGATTCCAATTTGACCTGAATTCGGTTGTGAACTCTCATTTGGTGGCAATCTAGTGCTCAAGGGAACGATTGGCCTTTGGAGACTAGACTGCCCAAATTGATGTAGTGAAGGATCAATTTGTTGAGATTCAACATAAGAGATTCCAGATACTATTCCGGATGAACAAACGGGAACAGACCATACTGTCGAAATAGTCCCTGGGTGGACTCCTTCTAGTGGTTGAGAGCTAGTTGGGACAGTTAGTATACCCGCGAACATCGTCGGAGTGGTGGTAGGAGGTTCTGCTACCGCTGTATCAGATGAGACAATCCTAGATGTCAATGGTTGCCCAGACATATCGAGTCTATCCAAAATACTTCCCAATGCTTCTACAGGAACTTGCGATGAAGGTGTATTAACTTCTGAAGTAGAAGGATATAGGTGGATCTCAGCCCCAAAATGTGATGGAGTACTAGATGGAAGATCCTCCATAATCGCTTCTATAGCAATCAATCTAGGTGGAGGAGGCAGACCGTCAGGTTCGTAAAATATTTCTGGTGCTGAAGAACGTATAGATTCTGCAGCGATAGATGTTGGAGGGGTAACACCTTCTAAATCAACCCTGGATGGAGTTGGTTCAAAAATAGAAGTGTTTACTGTTACACTAGGATCAGTTCTAGTGTCCTCTTGTAACTGCGGAAATTCTTCTGTAGAGGCAGGGATATCAGAAATGGTTGGAATAACTAGAGTCTCAAAGGATGTTGAAACACAAGTTTCAAACAAACTAGGAGACTTTGACCTAGTTAAACGAGTTTGCTTGACCCAGAATGGCTTGGTTTCCGGAATCAAAGATAGTTGACTCGTCAATCTCCGTGAACGACGGGGTTTTGATTGACTTTCTTCCATGATTGCGGATTTATTTGATCAACTCAAAATAAGAGGGGAAAATGTTATTCTGTATTAAATGAATTCTAGACACTTTGACACACCTTGCTTTTTCACTTTTTAAGAGTCGAGAAAAAGCTAAAGATGACTTTAGTCGCCTTTTGATTTTTAATGAGCCTGAAGTCACAAGTGCTCATATGGACCTTTTCCTTTAAGGAGTCTGAAAAGGAATGAAAGAGACTACTCTGGAAATCTAGATAGAGGGATTACCAAACCAATTGCAAAACTACAGAATACCTTTTATGGGACGACAGTCAATCTTCCCGAATGCTGTGTTCAGTGCATTGCGATCGATAGGGCGGCAGATACAGCTTCCTAAGGATAAAGGATGTAGCCTATTGTGGTCTCCCAATATATACTCGACGGTAAGTGGAAGCACAAGTCCGTACTAGCACTTATCATCTTAAAGAGGAGGAATCACCCAACCTACGATGAATGCAACAGTTACCAGGATTTACGATGGCGGAATACATCTCTAGCCTAGACTTCTAGATGTTGTGCGTTAGGTTCCAAAGCGTTTTTATGTTCATTAAATTTATTTTACAATTGATATTTCTTAAGAATTTTTCCTTTCAGGTTCACCGCGTGATGTAAATATACAATTCCTAAAATGCAATCTAAGATGATAAACAATCATTTAATCTTCTTTATGCAATGAAAATCCTAGCTACTAAGGAAAAGAGAAATGAAATATTTTCAACATAGAGCAGAGAGCGCACACTAGATGCACTGTCCTAAATCAAAATCAATAAGCAGTCTAAATTAAAATGCACATGCATGTATTTGTTTTCACTTTCTTAATGTGTGAATGACAAAAAGAATGCTGAGTACAAATCTGAACTATTCCTTCTTTCAAAGCGACAGTACTAACGATTTTCTTTTCAAAAAACGAAAAGGAGACAAGACAAAACTTTACGATTTTGAATTTAAAACTGCTTTCGACAATTGAAATACTACTAATTTAGATCAAATACAAGAGTAACAGTACAATCAACTATCAAGAACAATAGGATTCTTTTCTTTGATTGAAAACGACTCTTGCGACACTTCCAAATCAAAAGACGACAGTTCGATTAAGCTACTATTTTGTAAAAGAGAACTGTAAATGGCACACAATACATAAAAACATTCACAATTATTTGTACAATAGAGGTTGTATGATGCAAATAAAGGGGGTTTCTACAGTGGTCTGCTAATCACAGACAGCAAAACTCCTGAATAAAACTAGACGCACTGAAGAAAAAACCAAAATCTGGAGGCAGATTTAGTCTTGTCTGATCATCGCACCTGTAACACAGGGAAAAAGGGATGCATCCCACCTATTGCACACGGGAGGTGCAATGCATCCAAATTTTCAAGAAGACAGGGTGCGATGGTCCAGGGACGAGACTTCAACTTGGTTCTTTGTCACAGTTTGCAGTTTAGTCCAGGGATTTAGGCCGAGCAAATGATAGTCAGTAACTACAAAGTATAGGGCTGATCTAATGAGGTCACTCAAGCTACCTCTAGGGCACTTAGGATGTTTGCAAGGGAATTGTTCAGTTCATAAACAAACCCAGAGATTGAATAACTAGCGTTGATCTACTTTGCACTTGCATAGCAAATGCAGTTCGAAGGCTAGTTGGCTTATCTTCAAGCTCCATCTGTGGTTTATGAATCAAACAAATAGAGATAAGAAATCAAACTAATCGCTCCCCAGCAGAGTCACCATTTTGTTACCGGGAAATCTAGTGTCTATTTAGAATTGCTAGTCCCACTAAGACGGGTATCTATCTTAGAAACAAACAGATTAAAGTCACTTTTTTTTCCTTTACGAGAGAGAGATGAGAAAGAAGCAGAGAGTACCAACCTCAGTCTTCCACTTGGCTCCTTTCTTGTTTCCTTTCCCCTTTGACAAAATCTTGCCACTACTTTCTTACTTATCCAACTTTAGAGAGCACCCGTAGATTCAAAGCAGCATAATACCATCAAAATATAGAGATATTTCACTGTAAACAAAATAGGATCAGATATATATTGACCATATAAATGCATATAACAACACAATATTAAGAGATACACAAGAATATAGAGGAAAACTCAAATACCTTTATTAGTAAAAGTCATAGAAGAGAGGATTACAACCACATGGTCTGACCCAGCGCCATCCTCCCAGCTTGAAAGCCCTCTTCACCTCACACATAGAAAGATCACCCAACAATGTCTTCAAAGAGAAACCAGCAGCACCCCTTTGCAAATTACCAAATTCCAACCTTTGGATCTCTTGGATGAGGGATCCATTTATAGATATTTGCAGGGGGGTGAGTTAGCTTCTGGGATTTTGATTAGTGTCATCTCTCTGGTAGTTCTTGGTTCCACTTGGATATTTTAGATCTCTTACTCATCCCTGGGCGAACTCATAGAGGCAAGTGTCAAATGAGCAGTTTCTAGAAGATTCTCTGGGTTTCCACCTAGAAAACTGCTTGTTCCATTTGTTTGCTCTCACTCATCGCACCCTATAGAAGGGCTTTCCAGTATGCATCACACTTTTTGCATGTGGCAGGTGAGATGCATCGCACCTTTAGCACTGGGCAGTCTGTATGGTCCTGCTTTGACCAGTTCTGAGTAGCTTTTCATGGAGAACTTCTGGGAAATGATGTAATCAGTTGACCTTGCTCCTTTAGGGTATGAAACAACATTTTTAGTGACTTAGAATCCCCTGGTTTATGGACATATGTGGTTGGGGTTGCAGTGCCCAAATATTTCTATAACAAAAAGCAACCTATTCTTAACCATAAAAGAAAAATACATCTAACAGCAAATTAATCTACAAACTGAAGTAAAGCATACAAATACAAGTAAAGAGAAGCTTGGCTTCTTGGATTGGGCCCTAACCCAAGATCTTCAGCCCTCTGAGGTAACTAAGTGCTAGCTCAAAAACGATTCCATCTTCATTATCAAAACAATATCAAGATTACATAAAACTGTCACCAAATAATAAGCTCGAAATTTGAGAAGATTTTACATAAGAAAAAATCCCACCCTAGTGAGGCCCTAGGCATCTCTACTTATACATCTAAAGCTACCAACAGCTTCCTTAAAATCAGGATGCTTGGCTCGCAAAACTCAAGATAACTATCAGTCATCCTCCACTTGCTCGGCTGCCTTCTAGTGCATGATTCGGCTGCTTGTACTCCGAGCTGAATGAAGGGGAATTCGAAGTGAGGAGTAATAAATGAGGGGAATTCCCTCCTATAAGTCCTCTCCTCTATCTACTTTGAGTTATTGCTGCAATTTGACCACTGGATCCTTGACTTTGACCTCGAAATCCATCAATAATCTGCATTAAATACATGTTAGACCACATGGCATAATAACTAACTCAACTCACTCTATAAGCATAAATATAATCAGAAAATCATACAATAAGCTAAGAGAATGGTTGATTTGACTAGGTTAGGAGGTAAAATGAGCCCATATAATTACCCATTTATGAGGCTCATCATCACCCCCCTACTGAAGGTGTTGCTCATCCTCTGAGCAACCTAGTCAATCTCCTCATATTTTATGGCCCTGGTGGCCTCCCTAGCATCCCAGGCTTCTGATGTGGTCTACTCATGTTTGCCATAAAATCCTACCTTTCTGTCTATGTCCTTCCATTGCTCCTCCTCTTCTTCTTCTCTTCTTCCTTCCAGCATGCCTAATAGGAGTGGGGGACTCAGTTTGAGGCCAATCCAGTTGACCTTTAGCCTTTGCATGGAGCGCTTGTACATTGGCACTCTTTTCAATGCCTCCTTCAGCCTCATGGGGGAATGGTATTCCTTGATCTGCAAACTGTGAGGTAAGGTGTTCCATCTTCTCATGCATGCATGCACACAGTCATCCCCAAGTAGCCTTTGCATATCTTCAAAGTTTGCAATGGCTTGTGCCTGATTGGCTAGATATTTAAGGACAATCTGAGGGTCATTGACAAGTAGGTTGTGTTTGTTGATGAGTGCCATAGGATCTGATGGCTTAAATCTTATCATTAATGGCTCATTCTTCTCTCTTATCATCAATCTTTTCATTTCTGTTGCCCTCAATTCTTCATAGTTCATCCATGAGGCCATGGCCATTAATTGCAGGTCCCCTAGCTTGGTATTGGGGTCCCACTCATTCATGTTTGTGAGGACCATGTTGTGTAGGTAGAACTTTTCCATATTTTCTTTATCCTCCGAGGTGCTTTGGTCACACAGGTCCATGAATTGCCTATAGTCTTGGAAAGGCATTGTGCCTCTTTGTGCCAAAGTCTTTATTTGGAATTGAAGCCATTGGTGCTTCAGATAAAGGCCATAAGATTTGGCTGGTGTTCTCAATTGTAATGCTTCCATGGATAAGCTGGCCACGTATGCCAACTGAGTCTCTTTCTCTTGTAGCTACCTCCTTAGGATTTCATTCTCATTTTCAAGGTGGCTTCTTGTGATGGATTCTCTGTCTCTGAGAGCACTCAATTCTCTACCCATTTCCCTGAGTTTGTTTTCCATATGGCCAACATCATCAACTCCTTTAGATCTGGCTATCTGCATCCACCTATGTGTTCTCACTCTTTCTTTCTCCAACTCGAAAAATAGTCAAATTGGAAATTTCTGTGGGATGATCCTATCCCCCTCAAGTAGATTGTAATAGGAGGCAAGACTAGGCTGGGGGTCAGGTTCTTGTAGCTCTTGTGCTTCCTCCTTCACCTCTGGCTATCCTCCTATCCTTTCCTCAAGCTTTTGTGTCTCCTGTAGTTTGGACAGTGTCTCCTGTAGGACTGTTTCAACATCTTATAGGTCTGGTTTTAGGTCCTATAGTACTACCTTTCCCTTCCATGTAGAAGATCTTGGAGTCCCCCTTTCATATGTTATAGGTGTCTTGGAAGGAGATTCTTTCACCTTGGCAGATGGTGAATCTTCAATGGTAATGGGAACTTTTGAAGAGGGCTAAGGTTTGCCTGTTTTAATTCTTGTGCTCTTCCTTGCCCTGAAATACATGGAGGTCTATCTTTTCCTCTTCTACTTTGGCTTGACTGGTGTACTGAGGGTAGTGAGGGCAGCTGCTACCTCTCTTTCCAAAGTCTCAGGGGACTCTTCTCCTTGCTCTGCCTTCTCTGCCTCTTTTTCTCCTTCTTCTGTCTCATTTTCTCTCTCTTCAACTTTTACTTCTCTTTCTTTTCCTTCCTCCTTCCTTTCTTGCTCTGCTATGTCACCACTAGCTTCATCTTCTCCTCCTTGTTATTCTTCCTCCTCACTGCCAGTAGGACTAACATCATAGGTTAATGCTTTTATGTCATCCTCAGCTGTCATATTTCGGAAAACTTCCCATGCTATAGGGAGTGTAAAGGTATGGAGGGCTTCCTCTACTAGGATTTTGATTAAGCCATGGTGAGCTTACTGCCCTGAATTTCCTACTTTTACCTTTGTGCTGGAGTCAATGAGGGACTCAAGGAGAAAGTAAGGGATACTAATCTTTTGAGGTGTTGGAGTATCGATGCCATACCTCAAGTCATGGAGGATTCTGAAATGATATCCATAGGCAATGGTGTGCCTCCCCTCACAGGAAATGTATTTGACTACTTGGTAGCTAACCTCATCCTAGGGATATGGTAAAATAGCACTTCTAATTCCACTTTTATCTTCAATAGGGGTTTCATTATTTTGGAAACATTTCTTCTTAGCATCCTGGCCAATTGGTTTCTCATCTTTACTCCAAGGTAGCCCAAGAGGAAGGGTAGTGACCTTACTGATGAATTCAGGGGTTATTTCCATGGATAGGCCTCTAATGATTACAGTAGGATGAGTTCTTGTGTGAGGGACCAGAGAAAGCAAATTCTTGGGCAGTCTCATCATCAAACCCTCGAAATTTTTCAAAGAAATTCATCCAGTTTTACCTTGTGAATATGTCTACCACTTGAGGTTGTGCATGGAGCCTAGTGGAGTTAGTGGGCTCCTTTCTCATAAAACCTCTTGTCATACTGTCGATAATTTTTTGGAAAACCAAATATGGAGGTGGAGACAAAGAATTTTGAGAAGAACAGAGAAATAGAGGAGACTGTGTTTTTTTAAGTAAACAAAATTTTTTTATGTTTTTTCTGCTCTCCTAAAGACTTATTTCATCCTCAAATTGAGACCATTTCATTTATATATTGATATTCAATAGTGGGCATGCATGAATCCTACCTCTTCAGACTAAAATTCGTGCCAAAAACCATGTTTTCTCCCTTCAAAATGACTCACTACCCCTACTGTAGAAGCCCGCTGTCCCTCCTGTAGATTTCTTGTAGGTTCTCCTGTAGATTTCCTATAGGTGCTTCTGTAGGTGTTCTTGTAGAAAATGATGAGAACAAAGATAGGGAGGAAATCAATGGAGGATGGTGGTTACGAGGATGTGGAGCCACAAGAAGATTGATGTGGATGAGTTACGAGGAGCAAATGAAGAAAAGGTGGTGGGAATACGTGGGGAGGAGTGCTCATTGCTTTTTATGGCTATTTTCAGTTATGAGTGCTGAGATGGCAAGGTGTACGTTGGCCATATTCAGACTGTTGGTCCCCACCTACTTGGTCATCATGGCCCCTCGTCGTAATCATCCCTCATTATTGCATCAGAGTTCACTCTTTCTCCACTACCTGTCCTTGGCATCTTTTTCTTGAGTTGACTGTGCACACGTGTGGGTGACATTTCGAATAAGTGGAGTCAACTAAATGAAGGTGGCCAAGTTAAATGGCCACCTTTCCCTTGTTCAATCTCAACCATCTCGTTGCCTTCGTATGACTCCTAATTACACAAATGCAAATAGAGGAGTGACTTAGTTACTTACCTGTGATCCGAGTGTATTGGCTGTGAGGTGCTGTGGCTTTCTCTGCTGCATGCCTTCGTTTTTCTTCATGCATGCTATCTCTGCTTACTCATGTGTGGTTGTGTACTTTTGCATGTTCTTCTTTTGCTGGAGCTGAGTTGCATGTGCCTTTCCAACCTTCAAATGTGCACACTTTTGTTGTTGGTGCTGGATTTCTATGGGATCAGCTACTACAGGAATTCCTACAGGAGCTCCTATAGCTGCTTCTTCCTTGGAAACTTCAGCTTTTCCCTTTGCTTGGAGCTTGAAAATAATGCCAGAGGTGTCATGAATGATGGAGGGATGGTAGGTAAGTTTCAAGTAAGGTTATTGGTGCCTTTTCCTCTTTTTGTTTCCTTTCAAAACCTAAAAAAATTGTTTTTCTCTGTTTTTTTTTCTTGGACAGGAAGAAAAAATAATGATGCTTAGGGTGTGATGTAGGCTTGGAAATGATGGCAAGGAGGTTTGAAGATGGTAGGAGGGGTTATAGGTTCCTCATGAAGCTTTTTTGTCCCTAAAACTACCTTCTATAGACACTTTTGGCTCTCTGTAATTCCTACAGGAGTCTCCTGTAGAAACCACAGAGCCTCATGTAGAAAACACAGTTTCGGAAGAAAAAGGTACAGTGGAGTGAGGGAGATGCCAAAAATGATGGAGGAAGGTGTGAAGAAGATGAGATGGATGCTGGTGTGAATGTCAGGGTCCCCTTGGCACCTTCTTCTGCTCCCTGTAGTCCTCCTGCAAACCTGCAATGCAATAAAAATTCATATTTTTTTTTTTTTGAAAACAACTAGGGCGCCTCAGAGAGGTTTTCACCTTAATTGCCTGCCCTGGGCACCTCCAAGGGAGGTTTTCACCTAGGGATCTTATTCTTTTTCCTCTTTTTTTTTTTGACATCACTGGGCCACCTCAGAAGAGGTTTTCAACCCAATGATGGGACTCAAGCGCCTCATGGAGGTTTTCACTTGAGTCCTTATTTTTTATTTTTTCTTTTCTTCAGTGAGTGGGTGAAGTGGAAGCTAAGACATGCTCCACTACCATCACTTTTTTATTCAAATCTTCAATGAACTCTTGCTTGGAGAGGGGTTTCTTGTAGACTTTCAACCAATGTCAATTGACAAGCATGGGGATGGCTTCATCATCAATGGTTCTGATTAGAACTGAACCATTGTCATTGCATTTCTCCATAGTTTAGGGTCCCAGCGATCTTGTCCTCAGCTTGCCTTTGAAATCTTTGTATCTTGAATCATAGAGTAGTGCAAAATCTCCCTCTTGGAATTGCTTCTCCCTGATATTTCTGTCATGCCATATCTTTCTTTGAGGCTGAACTACCTCTATATGGAGAAGGGCTTGCAATCTATATTCATCCAATCAATTAAGCTAATGTAATCTCTCCTTCTGTGCATGGCTGAGGTCTAAGTCCAACTGAGCTACCATCCTTAGGGTATTTAATTCAAACTCTATTGACAGCAAAGCCTTCTTCCCATAGACCAGTTCATAGGGTGTGAACCCAGTGGTGGTCTTCCATGTTGTATTGTAGGCCCAAGTGGCCTCAACTAATCTATCCACCTAGTCTTTTCTGCTACTTCTCACTACCTTGGTGAGGATCCCTTCCAATGCTTTGTTAGTAACCTCCACTTGCCCATTGGCTTGTGGATGGTAAGGGGTGGAAGTTCTGTGCTTGACCTTATGATGTGTGAGCTGGTCTTCAATTAGGTAGAATATGTTTTCTCTCAAAAACTTAGCTACTTTTTCTTCTGTTGCTGCTTTGATTGATTTTGTCTCTGCCCACTTTGTCAGATAGTCGGTGCACACAATGATGTACTGCTTTTGCTTTGAAGGGGGGTTGATAGGCCCCACAAAGTCCATGCCCCATTTCTCAAATGGCTCAAATATCACTTGAGGTTGCATGGGTATTTCATCCTTTGACACTAATCACATTGGCTTGTGTATCTCTTCACATCCTGATGAAGAGTGGGCTAGTAGTAGCCTACTTTAAATATCTTCAAGGCGGTTCTTTTTGCTGCAAAATGACCTCTAGAAGGCCCGTCATGACAGGTCAGGAGGATTTCAAAGACTTCCTCCTCCCTGAAAAATCTTCTCAAGATCTGTTTTGGGCCAAGTTTGAAGAGATTGCCTCCAATCCAGGTGAAAGGGGCGCTTTTCCTTACTATCTTTCTCTTCTCTTTTGAGGATAGGTGTGATGGGAACTGTGCTGAAACCAAGTAGTTTGCTATATCAGAAAACCATGGAGAGAGTACTGATATAGCAAATAGGTGTTCATCTGGCATCTGGTCATCCACCATTCCTTCTTCACCTGTAAGCAAATTTACTCTGGACAAAAAGTCAGCAACAACATTCTCTTTACCAGGCTTATTAATAATGGTCAAATCAAATTGCTGCAGTAAAAGAAACCATCTAATAATGTGAGCATTTACATCTGGTTTGTTCATTAAATATCTAATTGCAGCATGATCAGTGTGCACAAAGGTTTGATAGTCTGTGATATAATGTCTGAATTTGTTTAAGGAATGCATGACAACTAGGAGTTCCTTCTCGGTCACTGTATAGTTTAACTTTGCCTTTGAAAAGTTTTTTCTTATAAAGTATATGGCATAAGGTAACTTTTCATCAATTTGTCCTAACGTTGCTCCTATTTCTTTGTTTGAGGCATCTATGTGAATGTGAAAGGGTAGGGCCCAGTTTGGGCCTTTGAGAATTGGGGTAGTCACTAGCTTGCTCTTCAAGGTATCTAGGGCTTCTTGACAATTTTTCGACCATATGAACTCAACATCTTTGCCTAAGAGACCAAACAAAGGAGAGGCTATCTTGTTGAAGTCTTTAATGAATCTCCTGTAATATCTAGCTAAGCCTAGGTAACTTCTGACATCTCTCACTTTTTGAGGAGGTGGGACCCTTTGGATGATGGCAATTTTGTTGAGGTCCACCTGCAATCCTTATTGAGATAGTGCATGACCTAGCACGGTCCCTTAATTCATAAAAAATTCACATTTTTCCGGACTGAGGGACGGGTTCATCTCAATAAACTTATCTAAAACTTTTCCTAGGTTAGATAAGGCTTCCTGAAAGTAAGAGCCATAAGGAGTAAAATCATCCATGTATATTTCTACTGCATCATGAAGCAGTTCAGAAAATATACTTAATACCACTCTTTGAAAAGTGGTTGGAGTGTTGCACAAGCCAAAAGGAAGGACCCGGTATGTAAAGGTACCCCAAGGACAAGTGAAAGTGGTCTTATCTTGGTCTTCCAGGCTGATTTGAATCTAATTGTACTCGCTAAACCCATCTAGGATAGAGAAAAAAAATTTCCCTGCCAGACCGTCTAACACTTGATCTATGAGAGGTAAAGGAAAGTGGTCCTTTTTAGTGGCTTTATTCAATTCCCGATAGTTGACACAGATTCTCCATTAACCATTTTTCTTTGGCACTAGCACCAAAGGAGAGACCCACTCATTGTTACAAATGGGATAGATGAATCCTTCATCAAGCAATTTCTGCAGTTCTTCCTTAACAATATCTTTAAGTGTTGGGTTCATCCTCCTTTGAGGCTGCCTGACTGGTTTTCAATCTTCCTTGATGTATATATGATGAGTACATATTAAAGGGTGCACTCCCTTCATCTCCTTATAACTCCAGGCGTAGGAATCTAGATGTTTTCTCAGTAGGTTGCATAGCTCCTTCTCCTGGGAAGTAGATAGGGATGGATTGATTTTCAATGTTCTTCTTCAACCAAACTCTACATTTTTAACACGGAGAGAAGTAGGTTCAGCCACACAGAGATTAGTTGAGGGGTTTTTTTGGGTTTCTTTTACTATGTCTTCTAATGGTGATGCACTAGGAGATGGATTCTGAATCAAAATTTCAATCATATCATCCTCATCTTGCGGTTTTCCTCCCATGGTGATTTCCAATGCAAAAACTGGTGTAGAATAAACTTCATGCTCATCCTCCTCCTCAAACTAGAGAGGTAGATCATGTTCTAGCAAGGGTTGGGTAGGAGGATATAGGGTTAACTGCTTGGACATGTGACTATTCTTTATGGTCATGTTCCTAGCTCGGCAACTGATATAGGCATCGACTGTAGCCAACCACGGTCTTCCCAGAATGAGAGGATACCTAGTGAGCTTTGCCTTTGGCTGGAGAACTAAGAAATCAGCAGGGTACTCCCAGGAATAAATGGAGACCATCACATCCTCCACAATCCCCTCAGGGGTCACGGTGGAGCGGTCTGCTAGCTGCAGCACTGTCGTGGTCTTCCTCATGGAGTCTTGGAGATTAAGTTTGAGCATTGTGTCATTTGTCGTCACATTAATGGCAGATCCTAGATCAATCAAGGTATGTGGGACCATTGTGCCATTGATGTGGACATCAACTACTGGGCTTCCACGATCCAGATATTTTGGACAGATTATCTGCCCCAACATTAGTTCGGACAGTTGTCCTATGACATTGATGGTTGGGGCATCTCTCTTGTGCCTTCCTGGATGCCTAAAGCACTTCTCTTTGATAAACCTATTGTAGATAGGCACATCTTTTATGGATTGGAGAAGTGGCATCTTCACACATAAATGTTTCAATTCTCCCAGGAGTTCAATCTCTTCTGGGGTAGGCTACATTGTCATGGATAGTCTCTCAAGAAAGGGTGGATTTACTTTAGGTTCGCTTTCCTCTTTATCTTCCTCAATGTCCCTGGGTGGAGGCTGGCTATCTGGGAGAAATTTCCTAGATCGAAAGTTGATTTCTTGAATCTCCACAACATAAGTTGGGCATGATGGTTCCCCACTATACACTTGCTGAGCCTGTCTATTGTTCGGGTTCGGATTTGGCTGGGTAGGCTTTTGGGGTTTCCTTAGTGGAGCAGAAGGTAACGGTTGTGGTTGGGCAGGTGGTGGAGGTAGAAGAGCAGGAAGAGAGTTGTATTGGGGCCTCCAACCCTGATAAGGTGCATTCCACTGAGGTTGCGGTTGAGCATAGTATTAAAATGAATGGGTGGCTGGTTGGGCATGATATTGAGACGTGAAGGACCAAGGAGGAGGCGTGGACTAGGAAGGATGAGTTGGGGGCCCCCAAGAAGGTATGGAGGTGACTTGGTTGGGGTGGTAGTATGCCTGAGATGTCCCTTGCATCCCTTGCAGGTATGGTCTAGGTCCAGGCGGCCTCCTTTGGTTTATGTAATAGATCTATTCAGTGCCTCCTTTGGCCCCTTGGTATATAGCTTTAAGATCGGGCAAGGAAGGGCACTTATCTGTAGACTGATTTTCTTCACAGACTGGAAAGACCTCTATAGAGTTCAATGGGCATTCATTCCTAGGATGCCTCCTAGTGCATCTAGGACAAAAAATGGCCAAAGCCTCTCTGATTCCTTTTGTTTTATTTTGATATGTAAGGTATCCATTTGCATGGCAAGATTCTGCAACATCTCACTCTTGAAGTCTTCCAACATGCTTCCAATTTCCCCTTTAATGGATGAATTGGAAGAAGAGGTACTGGCTATGGGTTCCCCTACCTTTCTTTCTGGCTGCTCCAGAATGGTTTCTAAAAACAATCTTTATGTCCTCATAGGATAGTTGGTAGATGTCTCCCCCAGCCAGTAGATGGAGGGTGTACAGAAGGTCTTCCCGAATTCCCCTAAGCAGGACCAACTTCAGAGACTGAGGGTCAAGTGTACACCCGACCCTTTTGTAATTAAGTTGGAACCTCTCTTTATAGTCTTCCATGGACTCATCACTTCCCATGGTCATTCGGAAGATTTCTTCTTTAGTATCTTTTGTCCTACAATAGTCTCGATACTTGTTGTTAAAGGCCTACTACATCTAAGCCCAAGTTGTGATGCTATTGCCAAGTAATCCCATGAGCCAGTGCAGTGCTGCATCCTTGAGAGTAGAAGGGAACAGTTTCAACTTTTTCTCGTCTTCTACATAGTCATAAGTTCAACAGATGACAAAAAACTCGAACAAGAAGGTGTCAGGATCTTCTGTAGTCAGACCATGGAAATGAGGTAGTGTTGAAGGTCTTATATTCTTCATTTTGGTGTCCCCATTGGTCTCCCGAATGGGAAAGGTACCCTCTATTGTTTCTCCATTTCCCCTTGCATTTATATTTTCAGCCATTGGCTCTAGAGGAATGTTTTCTTCTTCTTCTTCCCCTATAGGTTCTTCAAATATGTCTGGCTATTCACCTAAGGGTTCTTCTTGATCACAGCCACCAAAGAAGAGAGAAGGTTAGCTGTGTGAAGCAATGGGGATATTGGGAGAATAATTTCCTGAGTTGTCTCTATTCCTACGAGGCATGAAAGGAAATCTTTTTGGTTGGTTTTTTTGTTTCTTTTTCCCCACACTGATAGTACCTGCAGAAATTGGAATTCTGATTGAACAAAACAAATTGCAACTAGCTAAAATGAACTTGCTGAATGGAAACTTGCAGAATTGAAAAGGAAAGCAAGGAAATGCAGAACTGAAAGAAAGGAAATGACTAATCTACTTTTTCTGAAATGAAATTTGCAGAATTGGAAAGGAAAGCAAGGAAATTCGGAACTGAAAGAAAAGGAATGACTAGTCTACTTTTGCTGAAATAAACTAGTTGCAAAATGTTGCAAGAAGAAATAGAAGAAAGCAGTAATCACAGAAAAGTCTGACACTTCCCTGGCAATGGTGCCAAAAAGTGGTGAGCACTAGTACTGCAGCAAGAACGCTGCAACTCCTAGGTGCCAACTTTACTTTTATCAACTTGGTAGTTCGTAACAAACTTGGAAGCGTCGGTGCTGTATTTACAAGTACTAGTTCTCACTGCAGGTTGTCACTTGGTCAGATGACGTGAGATCACCAGGAGCTCAAGCCAACTTCTATAGATTTCAAAAGAAGCTCTGTGTGTGATGAAAGGGAAGAAATATTACTCTACAGAAGCTATTCTAATTGCAGAAAGGAAAAACACTGGAATGTAAAGCAAGACCTAGTAAACCCTAATTAACAAGCTAATTCTACTTTTGCCAAAAACTCTATGAAAATCATGAAAGCAATGCAATTAGCTACTCAAGAAAGTAAACAACATCTAACCATGCTATATCTGGAAGTAAATGAGCAAAAAAAACATATTTTTGGATTTTTATGTGAATTTGTCATGCATCTAATTTATTGTGAGTGAGTGTGGCAACGAACAAGTGGCATTAAAGGGCGGTTTTGGAGCTTGGGAGGATAAACGATGGTGTGGATAGGTCCTAGGAGGTCTTAGGTGGCCTTCTGGAGAATTTTCCCACACTCGGCCTTCAAAAGAAAGCTTACAAGAAAAACTACAGGAGGACACAGGGAAACTACAGGAGGAAAACAGGGAAACTACAGGAGACCTACAAGACGAGGCCGAGAGCAATTTTCGCTATTTTTAGGGTGTGAGGGTGGGTGGAAAATGTGGATGAAGGTTGGGGTGATGTGTTAGGGTGCCAAAGGTCTACCATGAACCACTAGGAGAGAGAAAGATGATTCGGTTTTATCAAGGAGAGAGGAAGAAGTTCTATGAAAAATGCAGGAAACTAAGGTAGAATTGAGGTGAGGTTTGGGAGACCCGTAGGGCATGGATCAGATGGGGGATGTGATTGCTGATAAGCTGGCCTACTGTTGGAAGAGATCTGCTGCATAGAAACTGACAGTCAACCAAGAAGATCAGGCAAGCAATGGAATGAATGCATCTAGAAAAATAGAGTTTTGCATTCAAATGACATAAACTATGCTAAATAGAAGGAAATGCTGGGAAATACTGTAAGAAAGGAAAGCATGAAAAAGGACTATTGTAAATCAAGAATCGAACATGATAAAGAATATCTGAGGCAAAGAAAAACTGGACTATCAACCTACTAAAGAACTCCAAACACTAGAAGTCTTATGAATGAGGAAAATTTGTGTTTTTGGGGGTGGCAAGAGAGTCTTTGCCTCAAATCATGGTCCAGAGGGAGGAAGAGAGGCCAAGGCACTGTTGCTAGACTTTTGAATATTTTCTGATCACTGCTTAACCTGCTACAGAAAGCACAAATGAAAGCAAACTACTAAATCACTAAAAGCAACCTATTCTTAACCATAAAAGAAAAATACATCTAACAGCAAATTAATCTACAAACCGAAGTAAAGCATACACATGCAATTAAAGAGAAGCTTGGCTACATGGATTAGGCCCTAACCCAAGAGATTCAGTCCTCTGAGGTAACTTTTTGCTAGCTCAAAAAGGATTCCATCTTCATTATCAAAACAATAGTAAGATTACATAAAACTGTCACCAAATAATAAGCTCGAAATTTGGGCAGAGTTTACATAAGCAAAAAGTCCGACCCTAGTGAGGCCCTAGGCCTCTCTACTGATACATCTGAAGCTACCAATAGCTTCCTTAAAATCAGCGAGGCTTGGCTCCCAAAACTCGAGATAACTATCAGTCATCCTCCACTTCCTCGGCTGCCTTCTAGTGCATGATTCGGCTGCTTGTACCTCGATCTGAATGAAGGGGAATTCGAAGTGAGGAGTAATAAATGAGGGGGATTCCCTCCTATAAGTCCTCTCCTCTATCTACTTCGAGTTATTTCTGCCACTTGACCACTGGATCCTTGACTTTGACCTCAAAATTCATCAATAATCTGCATTAAATACATGTTAGACCACATGGCATAATAACTAACTCAACTAACTCTATAAGCATAAATATAATCATAAAATAACCTAAGAGAATGGTTGATTTGACTAGGTTAGGAGGTAAAATGATCCCATATAATTACCCATTTATGAGGCTCATCACTGCCTAACAAACTGATCTACTAGAAAGAGAAATTTACATGTCATGGATTCTCTGACAGTTTTTCATGGATTGTAGACTGTTTTCTCCTGAGTTGGCTGGTTCTTCTTTTCATATTTGACCGAGTTCTCTCCTTCATTGCTTGTGCTATTATTTTTGTAATATGCCACTGTGATTCCATTTGATTTGTTTTCTTGTTCTTCCTTTGGCTTTGCGTTCTACTCCTTGTTTTGTTGTGCTTCCTTGAATTTGTATTGTCTGAGGTACTTCTTCTTCTGCTGATGTTGATCGCTTTCCTTTTGTCGTACATAGAACCATTGGAATCAGCGAACGAGGTTAACAGATTAAAAGAAGCCAAGATTAAGTCGCATAGTTCAGAATCATGGGATGGATGATGGAGATTAACCAAAGGTGCTGATGGAAGAGGAGTCTGAAGGAACAATCACAACTGTCAATGATTGAAATCTACGGTCATCAGGCGCGAACAAGTCCGAACGATAACCAAGGAGAGAGGCAGGTTTATAAACGGAGATGGTATTTTGGGCGGGGAAAAAACCGTGAGTGGTAAAAAGGGGGGGTCACCCGATTCCACTGACCGGGCGACACGTAGCAGTGGAGGAGAGAGAGAAAACTACTTTTCAGGTGGGTAATCTCTGGGCTTGATGTCGGCCCGATATCAATGTGAACTGTTAGATCCAATGAGGACAGATCGATGATGGAGGAGAGTCACACAAGTTTGGTTGGACGGGCTGATCGACAACCATCGAATCGAGCTCGAAATCAACAATCCAAATTTTATCGGAGATCGGAGAGAGGAGAGAATAGTGCTGCGGAAAAGGCTTGGGAGAGTGGACCTGCTGATAGATATAGATGCGAATGAATGCTTTTTTGAAGTGCAGTTTAAGCGATGAATCATGATTTTCCTTTATATTTCGATAGGAATGAGGTCCCGGAGAACAACAAAATTGAAGGAGGACCGAAATCTAGACTTAACATGGAAGGTGAAGATTTCTTCACTAAGGTTGCTTCTGCGGTGAATGCCCCCTCTATTCTTATAGTGCTTTAACGTCGCCTGAAACCTACCTTTGATGAAATATTCTTGTGACCATGATTACAATCTTCCTTTCTGTTGTTTCTCATTCTAAAGTCTGAAATTTCGTAGATTTCCCTTTGCATTCTGGTGAATTTTTGGTTGTTATTGCAATGATGAGTCCTTTGTTGCTTTTTGACTGTTGTTTTTTTATTTATTGCTTTTATCCTTGTGATTTTTCCTTGATTTTGGTGAGCTTTATACTTGTGATTTTTGTTGCTCATTAAAGAACAGAGTTGTGATATTCTTCCTGGTTTTCACGAACATGCCCTTCATTTTTTTCCACTGCTTGGTTTGCAAAATAATCTGCCTGTTGATTGTGGATTCTCAAAACATGTCCGAAGATTACATTTCTAGAGCCTTCCAAGTTCTTCCTAATTCTTCTAATAATTTTGTTCATGAACTCATTGCTTGGATCTTTGTTTCTTGCCATTGCCTCTATTATTATGGCCGAGTCTCCTATTATGATAGGATTTTGAATTTCTCTTTTTTAATTATTCTTGTTCCCATTAGCAAGATGTATGCCTCTGCCTTATTATTTGAGATTTGTCCCAATCCCCATTCATATGTGACATTTTCTTTCCCATCAGGATCTGGGATTATTCTCCCTGCCCCTGCCTTTCCCGAGTTATGCTTTGAGGCCCCATCAAAGTATAGACAGTATCTATTCTGATTTCTCCTCCAGATTGTCAGTACCTCTTCACTCATTCTTATTTTCCATATATTTCCTATTGCCATTAATTATTATTATTATAATTAATAATAATCAATAAAAGATAATAATAACAGTAATAATTTAATTAATAATTTATTAATTTATTAATTAATAAGAATAAAAATAAGTAATAGTAATTAATGTTTGCAAGTCCATAGGGCCTTGGATAGATAGTGATCAAGTGCTCTGTTAAGGCACTCCTTGAAGTGAAGTCACTGATTCAATTCCCCACCCCGATCGGGATGATATATTGGACATGATGAAGATGTAGTCTTGTGAAACTTACAATATCTATATATATATATATATATATATATATATATAGAGAGAGAGAGAGAGAGAGAGAGAGAATTAATTAACTATTATTAATTATTAACAATAATAATAATTATTATTATTAATTACTAATTTATTAATTGATAATTAATTATCATTATAATTATAATTAACTAATATTTATTACTAAAAATGAATGAATTAGTTGTAATTATTAACCAATATTAATTCATTAGTATTAATAAATTATTAATTATTAAATAATAATTATTAATTAAAAATGAATAATTAATTAATTAATTAAAAAAACCAAAGCAATTAATAATAAGTAATAATAATTAATATTTACAAATTATTGATTAACTATTATTAACTATCAACAAATAATTATAATAATTATTATTAATTATTAATTATTGTTGGACACCTAATCTGCCAAGGGTTAAGGTGTGGGAGTTGAACGGTCAAAGGGAGTCCAAAAGACGTTGGAATATGAATCCAAAAGTCACACCAATGTATTATAAATGTACATCTATGTTAATAAGAAATGTAATTTTATATTTTATCATTCATATCTCTTCACATTCCATGTGCATCTGACATGGTATGCACAGGTCCTAATTTAGCATTTTCCTGCTTTGTATGTCCTCTAATCTCTACTCTCCCTTGATTGAAAATCTGTATTTTGTCTCGATTCCCTGAAGTTCTCTACCTTGACTATGCTCCTTGAAACGTAGACCCTCCTTATTGGAGCAATGAATATGTTGAATGTAGCCTGATACATGTGCCTCTGCGTGTGATACATCTTCCTCTCTATTCTCTACGAAGGAAGGTCAAATGATTGTATTGCGTTTGAACATTTTGAACGTAACATTATAAAATGGGAATGCAGCGTTGGATACAATGTTGAATACAACAATGTAGTTCCTTGGATTTCAACTAATGTTTGTCCCTTTGCTTGCATAATAACCGATTACCTACTCATCTCTATGAGAAGTTTCAATTTGTTGTCTGTCCCTCTTCCTACCTAATGACTAAGAATCTACCCGTACCAATCCAATGGCATATGCATTTTACGTTGGTTTTTAATACCTCCCACCGGTTTACATTGGTTTTTAATACCTTTCCACACTGGTTTATGTTGGTGATACACTGCCATACCTGGTATATGTTACCATATGATGCCATGCATGTCATATGTGTTTAATATGTTGTTGTGCCAAGAACCATTGAAAAATTTCCAAACCGCTTCTATTGTGGCTAAGCGCAATACTAGAGGGAAAGAGGAAAATTTTACTTCGTCCAAATTGTTGTTCGAGTTGTCTTTTGTGGGCAGAGTTTATCACTATCGATGATCTAAAAATGAGATCTTAAATCAATATAAAGGTATTACATACTCATGTGCAGGAATGCCTATATTACTTAGTGCAACGGATCGAAAAGATTGTGAATAATATAGACAATGAGCAGTTAGAAAAGATAACAGTCACACACATTAACACAACAAATAATCAAGGAGTTCACCAGACTTCCTGGCTACGTCTCCTGGTCCAGCTTTCAGTGTCGACCTCTATATTATGTCTTCAACAACAAATTATTACAAGTATGATCTCAAACCGAGTCTCGACACAATAGTGACAAAACAACATGGATTTACTTGAAATCCTCAAGTCTAAAAGAGTACATAGACTCTCCCTCTTGCTCTTTTTCTTCTGCTTTCTCTCTGTATCAACAAATGCCTCCTCTGTCTCTGCCATTGAATGGCTTTTAAGCCTATCGGTGCTTGTCTGTTCATCTCCACTTTTGAGCTTTCTAGCTTCTGGCCGCAGTCCCTTCCTCTCCTTCTGCAACATTTAACAATCATTGCTAAACTCCCTAAGGTATGGTGGCCACATGTTCGTAACGGAAAGGACCACTGGTGCGGGTGAAATCCCAAAAAGTTGTTTCTTTGTTTACAGAGAGAAATACACAGAAAACACTAAAAAATCCGACAAAACACTTTCTATCAGACTTCAAATAATATTGAATCCACCCTATAATACTATCAGGTCTACCTTTGGTCGCTATCACAAGCCCACCATTGATCTGTGTGATCTCTGATCCAACTACTAATATCCATTTCGGGCAGCTTATGTGTATGGAGATTACTCGCTAGAAAAGGCGGTTTTCTCTCTCCTGCACCAACCCACGTGTCGGCCAGTGGATGGGTTCAGGCGAAGCCTGTCCAATACCACTTACCACCTGAGGCCCGCCCGAAATCCCGCTTACCATGGAACTCAAATAATATAAAGGTGCATTTACAAACCTTTTGGGTATGGTTTTATCACTTCAGGCGCATTTACTTTGTATTTCGGTTTTTTAAAAGAAATGCGTAAATACATAGAAAAACCCGGCAAATCCCTTTTTATCAGAACTCAAAATTTATCAAGCCACATTTATAAATCCCGTTGGGTCCCATTATCGCAAGTCACATGTTTGTATCGACCCCGCTCCTTTGTATCACTGCGATGCGCTATATCGCAATCGCATATCGCATGGTCTTCAGGCCTCTGATAAGTCTTCCCTTGTGTTTTAGCGATGTGATATTGCGAATTAATCTGGGACGTTGATCTGAGCGCTTGATCAACGGTCGTCGTTAAATCGCACTGATCGTGATCATGATTTCCATAGGGATGCCTCTGATGTATGCTGCTAACTTCTCCCGATTGCGATATTCCGATTAGATCTGGATCGTTGATCGGTCCGATCTGATGGCTCCTGTGCAGCATCACTTCCACCTTAGCTTAACTATGTTTTCCACCATTCTTTCACTGTTTTCCCTTCTGATAGTGTTTCCGATAGCTAATATATATGAAGACTTAGAGGTTTTTTTGGATCCATTTTGGATCACACCTTCCCACTGAAAAGCTTTTGGACCACCAAAAGTTGGTTTTTAGGCATCGATCAAGTGAGGATACAACTTCCTCACTTATTTAACTTCTATCCATCATGCTTTGCTTGGATTTGAACCTTTGAGCCCTATTCTCAGGTACTCAACATCCCCTCCATGCATAGTTCTCACCTTCCTGTCCAGAACTGTATCTTCCTATAACTCATTGAGATATTCAGGCAACAGATCCTCAATAGAAGGCAATTGACTTTGTTCTTCAGGATCTTCAATCAATGAAGGTTCATACAATCTCAATTTTTCTACATTAACGACTGAATAAATCTACATATAAGCTGGTAAATCAAGACGAAAAGCATTTTCACCAATTTTATCAAGTATCTTGAAAGGTCCATACCTTATTGGTTTTAGCTTCTTATCTTCACCTTGCATTCTATCTTTGTCGATGTATAGTCAGACTTGATCACCAACTTAGAAACTATGCTCAACCTGATGCTTGTCATGTCTTGCCTTGTACTTGGCTTGACTTCTTTCCAGCTGTTCCTATACTGCCTGGTGAATTTCCTGGATTTGTTTAACAAACTTGGTTGCTTTATCCACATCACTGTGTCCATCAACTACTATGTCTTTACCAAAGACAAAATCCAAGCAAGACTTTGGTATAAAACCAAAACAAGTCTCAAAAGGAGATCTCTGAGTAGAAGAGTGCTTGGCACAGTTGTAAGCATGCTGCACATAACACAAATGCTCATCCCAAAGCTTGGGATGCTTGCTGCAATAGCCTTTGAGCAACTGGATCACTGTCCTATTGACCACCTCTGTTTGACCATATATTTGTGGATGAAATGATGTGCTCTTCTTCAACTTGGTGTCCATCAACTCCCATATATTTGACCAAAACTTCCCAACAAATCGAGAATCTCGATCAGATACACTAGAAGTGGGTAAACCAAAATGAACCCATACATTATGAAAGAACAACTTGGTTTTTTGTTTAGCTGTAACATGTTTGTTACATGGTCTTAAAATACACATTTTACTAAACCTATCCACAACAACATACAAATAATCATGACCCTTCCTAGATTTTGGCAACCGCCCAACAAAGTCCATGGAAACACTTTCCCAAGGATGGGAAGGAATTGGAAGTGGAGTATACAAGCCTAATTTTCTATTACTTGGCTTGCTTGTAGCACACATAGTACACCCTTTGATATATCTAGAAATTGTCTCATGCATTCTTGGCCAATAACAGAATTTTTGCAATTGTGCAACTATTTTACTTACACCAAAATGATCTGATATTAGAGAAGTATGTGCTTCTCAAATCATGTTAACTCTTTCAGTTTGTGGAATGTATAACTTTCCCAAATGATATAAGATTTAGTCCTTTACATAATAATCTAATTCTTCTACCTGTTTTCCATGACTTAAAGTTGCATATACATATTTAAAATCTACATCTTGAGCATATTGTTCAATGTAACTTTCATGCATTACTGAATTATGCTTAAGTATAGTAGATGCATTTATGATTGGTCTTGATAACATGTATACAACTTTATTGTGTATGCCCAATCTACATCAACGAAGCCATGAATATCCAACACTCTGTCCAATCTTGGTCTTCCTTGGTAGCACAAACCATAATCACTAGGGCCACGCAAATACCTAAAAACCTGCTTCACTCTTGTCGAGTGCTCCTTCCCTGGTTTTGACATAAACCTGCTCAATACTCCCAATTCATGTGCAATGTCTGGTCTAGTATAGGCCATCGCATACATCAGGCTACTGACTGCACTTGCATATGGAACACGGGACATGTCCTCTTCCTCTTCTTATGTCCTGGGACACTGTTCAGTAGATAACTTTACACCTACAAGAATACTAACCTTCACCGGTTTACTATCCTGCATATTAAACCTCTGCAATATTGTCTCGACATACTTCCTCTGGTTTAACCAGAGCTTCTTCTTTGTCCGATCTCTTTTAATTTCCATGCCCAAAATATAGTTTGCAGCACCAAGATCTTTCATGTCGAATTTGGAGGACAAATGGGTCTTCAAATCCTGGATAATTTCTTTGTCATTTCCAACCAGCAACATATCATCCACATACAAGACCAGATAAATAACACTGTCACCAATCAATTTAAAATACACACAGTGATCTGCTTTACTTCTGGTGAAGTCAATTCCCCGTATAAATGTATCAAATTTCTGATACCACATCCTTGGTGACTGTTTTAACCCATACAGAGACTTCTTTAACTTGCATACCAGTTCTTTCTTACCCTTCACTGCAAAGCCTTCAGGTTGCTTCATGTAGATCTCCTCTTCCAGATCCCTGTGAAGAAATGATGTCTTCATATCCATCTGTTCTACCTCAAAATCAAAAGCAACGACAACAGTTAAAAGTAATATAATAGAAGCTACCTTGGCAACAGGAGAAAAAATATCACTAAAATCAATTCCCATCACCTGGGAATAACCTTTTGCTACCAATCAGGCTTTGTATTTCTCCACCTTTCCTTCTGCATTTATCTTCTTCTTGAACACCCATTTGCTGCTAATGGGTTTCCTTCTAGTTGGAAACTCCACCAGATCGCAAGCCTCATTTTTGTGCAAAGATGCCATTTCATCAACCATGGCCTCTTTCCAGAGTTTCCCATCCTCTGAATCTACTGCTTCCTTCATAGTTCTGGGATCATCATCAATAATAGATAAAGAAAAATTTGAATAGAAAGCAGATGGACTATACCTTTCTAGCTTCCTTCTTTCTTGAACTGATCTTCTCACACCCGGAGTTTGTGGCTCTTCATCTTCTGATTCCTCCTCTGTTGTAGAGTCTAATTCTTCCTCCTTTAGCTCAAACTATATCTTCTTTGGTTTCTTTGGTTGAACTTCATGTTTAATAACATCTTTTACCTCTCTGAACACCACATCTTAGTTGTACACAACCTTCCTTGTTTTTGGATTCCAGAGCTTATAACCTTTTAAACCATCTGTATACCCAATAAAGGTGCACATTTTAGATTTACTATCCAACTTGGTTCGTTTTTCCTTTGGAACATGTACATATTCATCACATCCAAATACCCTTATATGTGAAAGAGAGGGTTTCTTACCAGTCCATACCTCTTGTGGAGTCTTATCCTCCAACACCGATGAAGGTGATTTATTGATCTGAATTGGATCCTAGAACACTCTCTAAGTATTCATGAACTCTTTAAAAATCATGACAAAGTTTCAAAGTCTTATAAAGATCAAGCTTATCAGAGATATCCTCATAACAGTTGCAATTTGTGATCAGCACGGAGCAACAATGACCGTCGGTCAAGCGCACAGACCGTCGGCCCATGGTAACGCGCGTTGTCACAAATTAGCAAAACCAGGGGTCAATTCAAGAAACGGGGTTAGTTTCTGATATGCGATTAGCGACAAGTCTCTATCACATACCACAAGGCAAACCCCTCAAATAAGGAAAATCCCCGAGCGCCCGAACCCGAAATAATTGTAAAATGCACAAAAATGTCATTCTAATTCTGTCAGAAGCGGGGTCCCACAAAAACCAGCAGAATATCGGAAGGGCTTCGAGCGGTAAGAGATTTCAACCGAGTCCCACCCGATGCCACACAATGGTTGCCACACGTCCGGCGGAAGAAAGAGAAAACCGCTCACGTCGGACGGGTAAACATCATGTTACTTACCCACCCGATATGGACGATGACCGTAGGATTTGAAGGCTCTAGATCAATGGCAGAGACATGTTCCGATGGATGACTGGATTTGACAAGGTTAACAAGCAGAGTTGTATAGGATTTGAAGTCCGATGTGGACGATGCATTGGCAGAAGGTCGTGCTCGCAGGCATTCTTGGAGTTAACGGAATAAACAACCATTTCCAAGAGAACTGACACTCAGTTTGTTATGAAATATGTGGCGACCTCCCTGTGAGGCGTTATACGGTGATGATTACGCAGAACACAGGGATTCAAATGGATAGAGGCAAGGGAACCGGAAATCTGGGAAGCGGAAATGAACAGTCAGGAACCAGATTGGCTTTAAAAGCCATGAACTGATAGAGAGAGAAACAAGCAAGTTAGTAAGTGAAGAGCAGAGAGGAGAAGCCGAGTTGACCTACAGAAGTAAAGGCATCATCGAGCCAGAGATAAGACAGAGCCAGAGAGAGCCAGAGAGTTTGTGTACTCCAGAGAAGGTTTGAGAGGTTCAATCAAAATCCTCTGTATATGTCTGTTACGTATGAGTCTTAGATTGGGCTCATACTTCTATGACCAATAGAGAGGTCGAGTTCCAGTAAGGAGAATCTATGTACTCCAGAGACTTGGGGGATCCAAGTACAGTCTTATTGATTTATATCTGCTATGTGAGACTCGAAATGAGCTCACTGTTGTAAAAAAAACTCTGCTTTGAAAACATAATAGAGAGGTCACCACTGAAGGTTGGACTAGGAGACATAGCCCAGGAGTATTGGGTGAACTCCTTATTAAACTTGTTGTGTTTATATGTTTACATGTTATGTTTTCTTTAACTACTTCAGTGCATGTGTATTTCGTAATCTTATCAATCCGTTGCATAAAATAACATAGGCACATCCATGCACATGAGTCTGTAATACCTTAATTGTTTGTCTTAGATCAATTCCAGATCATCTATTGACTAGGTAACATGGTGTCTCCACCGCCTCTTCCCAGAATTCCAGTCCTAACCCAGCACCACTGAGCATGCTTCTTGCCCTTTCCATCAATGTCTTGTTCATTGTTTTCGTAACTCCATTTTGCTGAGGTGTATATGGAGTACTCTTTTGCCGTGCTATACCACACTTCTTACATAATTCTTCAAATTACTTACTGCAAAACTCTCCACCATTATCTGTCCTCAAAACCTTTATCTTCTTCTCTATCTTGTTTTCCACCAGAGCCTTAAATTCTTTAAACCTGTCAAAGACTTCAGATTTCTTCTTAAGGAAATATATCCATGTATTCCTTGAGAAGTCATCTATAAATGATACATAGTACACAGACTTACCCAGTGATGGAACTTTCACAGGTCCAAACACATCACTATGCACAAGCTCTAATATCTGTTTCGCCCTCTTACCACCAGAGGGGAAACTCACTCGATTCTGCTTCACATATACACAATTTTCACAGAAATCAAAATCAAAAGAGCTATTACTCATACCTCCTACCATACCTCTACCATGAAGTATTCGAAGACCCTTCTCTCCAATATGTCCAAGCCATTGATGCCACAACATGGTCTTCTCTCCAGAGACCACTAGATTTTCTGCTCCACTTTCAGGAACCACAGAAATGTTGCACCCATCAACAACAGTGCTACCTTGCAACTTGTACAGAGTTCCAATCCGAACTCCCCGCACCAATACAAGTGCTCCATGAACTATCTTGTAGGTATCCTTCTCGAACACTGTTTTTACACCTACATCATCCAGCTTGCTTACAAAAATCAGATTTCTGGGTAATGCAGGAATATGTAGAACACCCGAAAGTGTTCTAACCATTCCACCTTGCAACTTCAGCTTTACTTTTTCGCAACCAATGATTCTCTAGTCTTCCTATCATCCCCTAAGAAGACCACCACCATCGTACTTCTCATACTCGCAGAACCACTCTCTATGGGTAGTGAAGTGAAAGGATGCACCTGAGTCATTCAACCATGCCTCATGATATACATGTGTACTTGAAGAAGCCAAGTACACATCCCCACCTTCATCTGAGGTGGTTTTCACTTCTGCAAAAGAAGCATCATCAGATCCCTTTCCTTTGTCAGGAGCTTCAGATTTATAGTCCCTTTTGTAGTGCCCTTCCTTTCTGCATTTCCAGCACACCATCTTTATAGCTTTTGCTAGAGATTTAGATCTCCCACACGATGACTTATTTTTGTTTCTGTTCTCGGACCGTCCTCGTACAGACAAGGCATCATTACTTTAGCTCTCCATATTTTTCCGTCTCATATCCTCTGTCAACAAGGATGAGACTATTTCATCAAACTGCAAGGTAGTTGCATTGCTACCTATTGCAATAACTAGACTATCCCATGAATCTGGTAGAGAACACAACAAACTAATGCACTTATCTTCATCTAAAATTTTGATATCAATAGACAATAACTGACTTACCACAATATTAAATGCATTCAGATGCTTTGTGACCGAGTCTCCATCTTTCATCCTCAGGTTATACAACTTTTTTTGTATGAACAGTTTATTCACCAGAGACTTAGAATGGTACAAAGTCCCTAACTTGTCCCACAAAGCCTTTGGCGTAGCTTCCCCTGATACATTCAACAATATTGAATTTGAGACACACAACCATATTGTGCTATTTGCCTTCCGATCAAACTTCTTCCATTATTCATTAGAAACCCCTGTTGGTTTAGTACCCGGATCTATCGTGATCCACTAATGTTTATCCACCAACAGATCTTCCATCTTGAGTTTCCACAACTCAAAACTCTAACCATTAAATTTCTCAATCACTATCTTTCTACTTCTCGCCATCTTCTTCCACTACCATAATCGATTCCACAGATCTCCCACTTAACAGGGTCTACCACAGGCCTAAGCGAAACCCCTCGGCAACAAAGGCGTCCCCTTGAAGCCAAAATAGCTCTGATACCAAATGTAGGTTTTAACCCCATACAGAAATTACCTGCATACGATTCTAGAACACATAAAATAAACAATGCGAGAGCATAACACATAAAACACATATACACAGAGATTTTCCCCTGGATCCCAAAACCAGGACTACTAGCTTTATTTTTCATTATGTCCCTTTCAATGTTACAATACATATTTATACATGCTAAAGCATCCAATACCATGGACCGAAAACCATCGCGTCCAAAACCATGGACTGAAAACCATCGCGTCCAAAACCATGTGTGAAAGACATGCACAAAACCATAGGTAGGTCCACCCAACCTAATATAGGGTTCGAAACCAAAATTTTCTGGGGCGCTACCCCAGACCCCATAGAGTGGGGTTACCTGCACCCCTCAAACCCCTTGTGACTCCCCCCACTACACGATCGGCAAAACGAAGGGTGGGCTCTTCCCCCTTCTAACCCCCCGGTTAACTACGTGCGCTAGTCATGGAAAAAATATAACACAACTCAACAACAATGACATTAGCTATTAAGGTCATGGTTTCAAAGAAGAAGTATTTTTTAACCTAAAAAGGAAAAGTGATATTGTTAACACCACCTTTTGATTTAGGGGTTGCTTTAAGGGTTTTTTTGGTAATGTTACAAGGTTGTCAAGGTCATGATTATAAAATATGGAAATTTTAACCATGAAAAAATTGATGTGCTATCATTAGTACCACTTTCAATGACAATGGTTGATTTTAAGATTTTTGTTAGTAACATCATCGAGAACTGAGGCTGTGGTTGCAAAATATTGTAATTTTTAATGCAAAAGAAAGGAGTCCTACCAATAAGATTATTATTTTTATCCAAAGGTTTATTTTGACATTTTTGGCTAAGAAGTATGGGTTTTAGAGTTAACCTTCTAAATTTGACTTCACGTTTCTCATCAAATTTGTAATTATGTCTATATTGTCATGCACTACTCTACCTTTTGTTGTTGTTTTGTCTATTTTCATGTTTTTATTGTCAACATAGGATTCGATACGTAGTGTTGGGCTCCAAAAATGTTACTCATTACCATACATTTTTGACCTATGCTTCCATTATATCGCTCACTATACATTTTTCACCTATGCTTCCATTATATCGCTCACTATTCACCACCTTGTCACTCCATTTTCCCTACTATTCACCATTAATGGGTCTCATTTATATTTTCCAAATATTGTTTATTTTTAAGCTTTTTTGAGAGAAATTCTTGATTAAATATTAGAAAATAATATATTTTACTTTATATAGGGAAAGTGGGTTGTTTTTGTGACATGTGTAGGTTCCAAGGAAGCTTCCAAGACACCTTTATGTGGCCTTGAAGGATCAAATTCGAATTTGAGAAGATAAACCTCATGGAAAAGATCATGATCTCATGGAGAAGATCAAGGACAAAAGGGGGTTATGTGTCTAGATGGTTGAGAAATGTATGGAACTAAAGAGAGATTAGTGGGTCATCATTATGAGTTTGTTATCTCATCCCATTGTATAAATAGGAGTACCTCCTCCATTCCAAAGGGAGGACTCTTGGAGCATGTATCCAACTTATGATGGAATAGAATAAAGCTTCATTTTACATAAATTTCCATTATATAGTTTTAGATATAAGTTGTCTTAGTGTAGTATATGGAATAACTTGTCACTTTGTTCTTAGGATAATTTGAGCTCACTCTAGAAGGATGAAAGGAACATGTTATTTCATATTATATCTTATTTCATTCAATTGCTTAGATGTTTGAGGATTTGTTTGTGATTGATGAATGAGTTTTAAATTAGAATCTTATCAGCATATGAGAGGACAACCAAGGGTCTAAGTTAGGCTCTCTCTCCATTTGATTTGTATGATAATTGAAATTCATTCTTTTGCTTTTATGTTTCAAGTCATTTCATTTCTTATGCTTATGAATGAATCTTAGTTTAGTTTGGATTAGTATATGATGGGACAATCAAGAGACTAAGTTAGTCTTTCTCTCTCTTTGAATTTGAACAACAATTAAAATTCATTCTCTTGCCTTTATTTCAAGTTTTGGTTTTATGTAATCATTGATTTCTTTTCAATCTATGATACTATAGGGAAGGACAACCAGGACCTCCTTAATTAGGAGCCTCTTCCCTTGCATATTATATTGAATCGTAAATAATTCAGTTAGACATAGAGTTAGTTGCCTACTCCTGCATATATTTTTCTGGCACCATCACAAGCTTACGAGTTTCCCTGGTTGATAATTTAATGAAAGCAATTTAAGCAATTAAATTGCCCAACATTTTGGCGCCATTGCCGGGGATGGTGCTAAGGGATCAGGCATTAGGAATTTAATTCAGTACTAGTAATTTTCTTTAGAAAAACTAACTTGTGAAACCTGGTGACAGTAGGATCTTCATAAGGAAGTTCAAGTTGAGTTTTCTGATGTTTTAGTATTTAGCTAGTTTTAAATTCAGTCTTTTTTTAAAAACCCCCCCTGCATAAATAAAAACGAATCAAGCGATTAGTATGCTCTCTTCCTGCGCTTCGTGCGATCAGGAAGATCATAAAATCCATTGATTTAGTTCGAATAAAAATACTCTTGCTGGAGAACTAATCTGCAATGCGACAATAAAGAATTTTGTGAATGAGAAAAAGATCATCTTCAAAACGCAACCCCTTAAAAACGTCAGTTTTGAAAAGCAGTTTGTGACCCAACCAGGGAAACTCTGGACAAACGAAGACATGGGTTTTTTCCATAATAGAATGAATTATATAACCCAGAAATCGTTTGCTTAAATTCCTAACGGTATAAGAGTAAATCGTGGTTCTTCGGGACCCTATTTTGGTAACTACGTGAATAAAAACGGTTTTTCTTTACATTCATTGTGCTTTTCTACTTCTCCACATTACATATTTCTGCTTTCCCATTCCAATTTTTTTTTCCATACCCAATTCCTCCCCAAAATGTTTCAGCTACAAAATTTTGGTTTTATTGTTAATTTGCAAATCATTTGTAGCTGAAAGTGTCTCTCGCTTGCAATTGATTGCATTTTCTGGCCATACTAAAACCTGCAGCAAGCAATTAGATGATAAAAAAACGCGCAACCAATTCAACAGCACTTAGTTTCAGATTCAGATTCAGATTCAAGCCACTACTCCGGCCTTGGCCTTTATAACCTACAAAATATTTAAACCAAGGTTAAAGAGTTGAACTTTGAAATTGAAATGCAAGATTCAGATATCAATTTGCTGCAACAATTTAATTTTCTATTTAAATTCACATCATATTGAAATAAATTAATTGCATGAACATATGATTGTTTGATTTTGCAAATTTTTTTTTTTTATCTAGTTCCGGCTTCTGATTTAAATCTATTCTTCCTGCGCCATAAAATTGCTTATGAAAACAAAAACTGCTCTTGACTGAGGTTTTCTTCCTGCAATGCATAAACATGTAAATAAGGTGCTTCTATTGGGGGTTCTGGGTTTAAAATAAAAATTGTTCTGCCCTGAACGAGATTGGGCATCGAAAAGCGACCCAAAATTTGCAGTACCCAACCTCATGAGTTCAGCCACTGCTGGAGATGAGAACACAGAATTAAGAATAGGAACCTCTGACAATGCCCTCAAATGATATGTAGGATCAGAAACCTTTCTCAACGCCTCCAATAACGGTTCCATCCCTTCATACCTCTGCTCCGCGGGGGCTGAAGATCTCTCTGAATTCGACGGCTTCGTTGCCAATGAAACGTCGAGACGCAAAGCGTTTGAACCCTGACGGGCAGCGCCTAAGAAATCCCCATCGTCTGCCATGGTGACCACGTCACCGTCTTCATCTGTGTATGTGATGGAAATGTCTGCGTTAGGGTTTAATTTGAAGAGCTTGCGGATTTTGGATTTGAGAACATCGAAATTTATTTCTGGAACATATTCTTCCCTGAGTTGAAATGTAAGAGTCCACCAAATCCCACTTTTTATTGTGCGTTTTGTATTTTTAGCTTTATTTTGTTATTGTATTTATTTGTTTTGATTTCGTTATATATAATTTCCTCATGTTTGTTGTAATTTCTTAATGTTTGTTATTATAATTAATATATTGATATATTAATTGTATTAATATATTAATATATTAATATAATTGTATTTTGTTGTTATTTATATTTTTAAATTCATTGTATATATTAATATTTGTTAATTGTAATTTGTTATATTTTTTTTTTATAAGTTGTTGTATATGTTTGTTAATTATTTTATTTAATTATTAATTAATGTTTGATGTAAAAATTGTATTAATATATTAATTATATTAATATATTAATATGTTTTATAATTGCATTAATTAATATAGTTATAATTTCTTGTTATTTGATTATTGTTATGTTGGTTATTGATTTTTTTTATTATGTTGTTATAATATATGATTGTCTTAATACATTGTTAAAAAATAAAAATAAAAAAAATTGTTAAGTGTTTTGTGATTGTTTTTGGCATAAAACAAAACTTTGGTGGCATGTAAATTGAGAGAATCATGAGAATTACAAAAATTGGATGAAACTACAAGAGTTGGTACAAGTACAAAAATTAAAAAAATTTAAAAAATTTCCACAAAATTCACGCAGGTTTGAAAATAAATAATGGAACATTTGGAAGAATAATTTAAAAGAACATTTGGTGGATTATTTAAATGCTGATTAACTTGCTTAGAGTTGGCAATTTGATATTGTTGTATGCTTTTATAACGTACTAATCTGCAGGACACAACAAATCTATAATGCCAAACTTTTCGCCATGCACAAAAGTCATCTGACACAAACAGGGAGTATTACTTTTCATGGTTATTTTAAAAAATGGATTGATATTAATATCATGATTAAGTCAATTTTAACACTTTGTCTGTCCTTAATTTGTTTTATTTGGTATGAAATTTTTGCGTAAGAATCATGAAGAAACTGGCCATTTCTTCTAGAGCACACTTATGTTTTCTTTGTACCATGTTTTTTACATGTTACAGGATACTCAAGTGATCATAAGGAGATTACATTGTGACGACAATTGGTCTTCCAAAGACTAAAGTCATGAAAAATTCTAAAGACAAATCGAACACTACAACCACTCCTTTGCAACTCCCTTTTTGAAAAAGATGTTGAATTCCACCAATTGTTAAACCATAAAGCATGACCTTTCCATATCCATTTTTCACAACAAGAGTTCTTATTCATACACCATGCATTTCCTTACATCCATTCCTTACAAGCTTATTGTCATTTTCCATGTCATTACCATTCCCCTTCATTTCCGCAATAAAACCCTGCTTGAGTCAAAGTCCTAGAGTCTAAGTATCATTCAAAAAACACCTAGAGGCTTGCATGCCTTAATGGCAAGTACTCTTGCCAATGAACAATGGGAGTACATTAATATCCCTTGTTCATTGGATCTTGTAGGTGACTTGACCACGACAAATTTATTCGTACCTACAAAGATGTGTTAGTCATCCTGACTCCCATTGGAATCAATGGTGGGAGCTCTTGTGTTGGCTAGGGGCATTCATTAATGGCTACTAAGTCAACAACTTCTTGCTATGTTCGACATCGACACATTTAATCGCATAGTAAGATTTGTGCCAACGAGCGTTGAAGACTTGAAGACCCATATTTTGTAGCAGATGAAGCCGAGTTCCTTTCATTGTTTTCAGTTTGTTATGACTTGAGGACAAGTCAATAAATAAGGTTGGGGGGAGGAAAATGTAACTTATATATTTTTTATACCTTCCAAGCCTTATAGATTTTCAGCCATATTCAGCAGACTCATCAGATTCATCATCCAGCAGCAGAGGATCTAGCAGCAGATACGACTTTCAGCCATGTTCAGCAGACTCCTCAAATTCATCATCTAGTAGCAGAGGATCCAACAGCCGATACAACAATATAGATCCATCTTTCATCCACAACTTGAAGAAGAAGCTTCAGATCAGAATTGTGGCAGCTGAACATGCATGATTCATCCACTTCCTTAGGTAAGTAAGGTATGATGTTTTCTAACCTTTAATCTTGAAATTCTTTTTAGATGCTAAAATGATGATATTTGGAAAATATTCCACTATGTCACTATTTCCTTTCTCATTAAAAATTGCCAAAAACCATCAGTTGGGGAGGGGGGAATTTCACACTTCATTTTTTTTTCCTCATTCATATTACATCTTAACCCACATAGTCTTCCCACAATAAAAACTACTACAAAATGATGAGCATATGATTGATCTCAACAAAGTAAATAATGATTGTAAACACAAGAACCAATCATTAAAAAGAGATCTCAACAAAGTAAATAATGATTGTAACACAAGAACCAATCATTAAAAAGAGATCAAAGTAAATAATGATTGTAACACAAGAACCAATCACTAAAAAGAGATCAAAGTAAATAATGATTGTAACACAAGAACCAATCATTAAAATATGTAAATGCTTTGCAAACAAATAAAAGTTATCCAAAGATGTGCAAAGTTAAAAGGAAGTCCCTGATTGAAAGATGTTTGTTACACAAGAACCAAAAATCTTGTAAAAGGAAGCTCATTTAAGAATCAAATCAAAGCAGTCATTGTAGTAGTTTGCATGAGAACATGCAAGAGCTTCAGTTGGGGAGTATGTTGGGCTCCAAAAATGTCACTCATTACCATACATTTTTCACCTATGCTTCCATTATATCGCTCACTATTCACCACCTTGTCACTCCATTTTCCCTACTATTCACCATTAATGGGTCTCATTTATATTTTCCAAATATTGTTTATTTTTAAGCATTTTTGAGAGAAATTCTTGATTAAATATTAGAAAATAATATATTTTACTTTATATATGGAAAGTGGGTTGTTTTTGTGACATGTGTAGGTTCCAAGGAAGCTTCCAAGACACCTTTATGTGGCCTTGAAGGATCAAATTCGAATTTGAGAAGATAAACCTCATGGAGAAGATCATGATCTCATGGAGAAGATCAAGGACAAAAGGGGGTTATGTGTCTAGATGGTTGAGAAATGTATGGAACTAAAGAGAGATTAGTGGATCATCATTATGAGTTTTTTATCTCATCCCATTGTATAAATAGGAGTACCTCCTCCATTCCAAAGGGAGGACTCTTGGAGCATGTATCCAACTTATGATGGAATAGAATAAAGCTTCATTTTACATAAATTTCCATTATATAGTTGTAGATATAAGTTGTCTTAGTGTAGTATATGGAATAACTTGTCACTTTGTTCTTAGGAGAATTGAGCTCACTCTAGAAGGATCAAAGGAACATGTTATTTCATATTAGATCTTATTTCATTCAATTTCTTAGATGTTTGAGGATCTGTTTGTGATTGATGAATGAGTTTTAAATTAGAATCTTATCAGCATATGAGAGGACAACCAAGGGTCTAAGTTAGGCTCTCTCTCCATTTGATTTGTATGATAATTGAAATTCATTCTTTTGCTTTTATGTTTCAAGTCATTTCATTTCTTATGCTTATGAATGAATCTTAGTTTAGTTTGGATTAGTATATGAGGGGACAATCAAGAGACTAAGTTAGTCTTTCTCTCTCTTTGAATCTGAACAACAATTAAAATTCATTCTCTTGCCTTTATTTCAAGTTTTGGTTTTATGTAATCATTGATTTCTTTATAATACTATAGGGAAGGACAACCAGGACCTCCTTAGTTAGGAGCCTCTTCCCTTGCATATTATATTGAATCATAAATAATTTAGCTAGACATAGAGTTAGTTGCCTACTCCTGCATATATATTGCTGGCACCATCACAAGATTACGAGTTTCCCTGGTTGATCATTTAATGAAGCAATTTAAGCAAATAAATTGCCCAACACATAGCTTGGCCTCTCTAGACTGTTTTCTTCATGTGCAATGGTGCACATGTCTTTGTACCTACAATTAAATCATGATATCAAATGTTGAGGGAAAATAAGAGTTTACATGGATTCTTTGACTTATTTTCTTCACTACAATTTCAAGATTCCTTGAATGCATACAATGTTAAATTCATTCTCCTTGGTCTCCTCCTCCTCTTTCAAATTGTTTTAAGTCACATGTAATGCCAAATATTCTTACATGCTCACTTGAAGTTTCTATTCTTCCTCCACTTCTTCAAGGATGCAATCAAAGTCATTCTCATCATCCTAAACTATCTTCATCTTAGTATTTAGATCTTATTTCTCTTAAATCATTTTTAAATTAAGTGGGTGTTCATTAATTTCCCTTCCTTTCAAACATCTCCACCCCTTTTTTGATGTGCATATTCTCCCTTTTTTGCTACCTTATGGTCAATACCCTCATGGTGTCAAAAGTAAGAAGATGTGATTCTTCTAAAGGTGACTCCTCCCATTCCTTTTCATTTTGGTAAACTATTATTCCTATATTTCTTTCCTATTGAGTTTTTTCCAAGACATCAAGGTGCACTCATATATCCTTCACACTTCCTCTTTAGTCTTCTTTCTCTGAGCATTATCATTATCCTCAATGATTTGTGTACTTCCTTTTAGTTCCATACAGAAATTAACAATGTAATGTTCCCTTCTCAATTTTGAAAATCTCCTCATGCAGAGTTATTCTCATCATCAAACTTCGAACAATTCTACTTTACAACTTCTTTGTTAGTTTTTTTCCCTCTAAGATAATAGTTCTACCTATAAGTGTTCTCTATTAAATTTACTCTTCCAAATAAGTAAATTTTGGATTTGTTCCTTAACCTCCATTTTCTACTAGATTTTGGGGTCTTTCACTATATTCTCTTAATGTTTCAACATCTACCTAAAGTCCTATTGGAATTATTCTTCTCCCTTCCACAATGCTACATAGTGAGCTATTAAAGTTGTTTCACATATACAACATTTACCCAATGTTTTCCTTCTTGTTGAAGTTATAATTCAAAAGGAATCCCTCTTGGTCTTATACCAAATGGTCTAGGATGGGATGAGAGTGACCTCAACCACCCTTGCAACTCTCCCACTTACAAACACTTGACTCTACAATGCTCCACACATAACACTGTTGGAAGGCATGCACACACATTGAAGGGAGATAATATAGACTATTATAGATTTGGAAATCAAATTACATGCATTAGGCCTCGATGAGCTCTTTTTATTACAAAAAAAAGGTCAAAGCCCTTCCAACAAAATCCCTATTGATCTAGGGCTTGGTGTGATCTTCCAAAACTAGATTGACAAATAAACCTCTTTTCAAGACTTAAAACTTTATCAAACTAAATTCTTTGTTAATTCAAGCTTCAATATCTTTGTTTTCCTCATGCCCAATCCACCATAGAATCTATGAATTCCTCTTCTTTCTCCTTACATCAATCTTAAGAGTTATAAACTCATTATAATACTCAATGATTCAAACTACCAAGTTGACCCTCCTTCTCTTTTCTCGCTTTATTTTTTCTTCTTTTCCATGTTGCTCAATCCAACTCCTCCCTGGTTAAAACATTTTTTTTTGAAAATTGTGAATTTACCTTAATTCATACCTTCCTCCCTATTTCTTCCTCTCCTTGTTTCTTCCTTTCTTTATAGTTGACCTCAATCATTGTGTTGAATAAATTTAAAAAACCTAACACCTTCACGATACTACCTTATTTTAAAGTTTTCCACCCCATATTTCTTGTCTCATGTGAGTCCTTTCTCCTTGGGGATGAATAATAATGGCCCTTAATTCCATTTAGGTCTTTCTTATGTCCTTAGGTATGCCTATTTTGGAGAATTTTAGTTTAGTTTTCAATAATTATTAAGTGGATGATAGGTATTTAACTTCCATAGAATATTCTAAAATATTCTTAGCAATATACACAAATGAAATGATCTCAAAGTAGTTATGCCATTTTCCTCTTTTTAATCAAAAAAATGTCATATGAATAAGTGTCATATGAAGCCAGTTATAGTTTTTTTGGCATGTTGTATTGATAAACCATGGTATTGGTTCATAGTATTGTAACAACATCTATTTACATATTAAGAATCCCCATAGTAAAGTGAGACTAAATCTCTATGATTAAGAATCTTGTTCTATGTTTTAAATATATATATGTTTAACTTATATTATAATAATAATAAATTATAATTTAATTCATTTTATGATTTTATAATTTTAGCAACTTGAGTTGTATCATGTTATCCACCATTTAATTTATATGGCTGCACTATTTTAATTTGTTCTAGTTTTAGGTTTGTACGACTCTTGAATTTTCAAAGTATTTTGTTTCATTCGTTCTCATACTAGGTTTGTATAACCCTTAATTTTTTTAGATTTTTAAATAAATGAAACATGATAATTGTTGATTTTATAAATTTACATGGTTGAAATTGTAATGGTTTAAAAAATTATTTATTTATTTAACATTAATTTATTTGTTTTAATAAAAAAAAAATTATAAATACTGAAAGAAAGTTTTAGAGACTAAATTTTACATCTAAGTTTATTTTCTGGTTTTATAAATAAATGTATTTATCAATTTCCACTTTAATTTCCTTTGAACAGTAAACCAAATTTTCTTTAAAAACGGGATAAAACCATTAAATATTTAAATATTTTTATAAAAAATCGACCAAATATTTCAGAATTTACATACTAAAAAATTCAGCCACGACCATAATATATTAGAATTAAAAATACAAAAAAAACAAATATCGCCCAACTTTCTACCCTTATGCTTGATTGCCATGTTTTGGTATTGACATTGACGCGTTTAGTTGGCTGTCATATGCCCTCAAATGGATCCATCATGGATCAAGATGCAAATCTCAAGAGTCACTAAACTTAATCCGCAATGCCTTACCTTTCACATCGTTGCAACATAAAAGGAGTATGTTCTCTGGGATCAAATAAGCATCAAGTTGAATAAATGAGTCTCTTTCCAAATTCATGGAGGACGTTCTTCGATCCCACCTGCTAAATAGTAGTCATCGAGAATTTAATTTAGTCAAGGCTATGCAGTCATATAGAGGTTTGAAATTTATACTTTCCAAGCACGTGAAAGTTGAATAAAAAGCACATGCTAGACCTGCGCCCCTGAACTTATATGGACAGTGAATTTCAGAAATATTTTGGAGTTCAACGAATAGAAATCTTATTTCTGGAGGATTATTAAAATTTAATAACTCTTTCTACAAATTGACAATTTTAAGGAATCAGAGTTATCTACATAATTTGAATCAGTAAACGATAGACCTTATTGATTCTAGTAATAGTACACAAGAATGAATTAGAAGATTTGAAGGGTCGAGCGATGCTGCTCTTGCTAGGGTTCCTGCGTATACCCTAATGCCCTAATCCTCTATGCACTCCGTATCCTTGATTCCGCTTCTCTGTTGACTCTTTCTCCATGAAACCGCCCTCAGGAGGGGTGGGCACGGCCCCTCCTGCCCCCATCGGTTCCTCTTTTGATACCTCTTGCAAGCGTAGACACTAAGGTCAGTCCCTGCTCCAACCCACTCGCTGCCCATGATATTGATCCCGCCATCGACATTGCTGGCAACTGAGGCACAGGCTCCGTGGCTGTTAAAGACAAAGGCATAGACCAGAATGCCTCGACGTCACAGCCAAAGGCGTCCTCTGCTACATGCATCCCCAAGACTTCAGAAAGAACCAAAATCAATCTCCCCAGTCACCGAATCAATGGCCAAATCCAATTTATGAGGGATCATGCACTCATTGGCAAGTTCTTAGGACTCTGGCCTACTGAAAAGGCCTTGCAAGGATGGATTGCTTCCAAATGGAAGACAAAAGGACAAGTTACCCTGCAGCTTGGTTCCAAAGGCTTCTTCACTGCTATTTTTGATTGTATGGAGAACAGAACTCGTATCTTTGAGGGAGGCTCGTACTTTTTCAACTCTGCAGGTCTGTACCTTCGTGAATGGATAGAGAGATTCAATCCAGACAAAGAAGATTTCAACTAGGCTCCAGTATGGATCCATATGTACTCTCTTCCCCTGGAATACTGGGATGAGGAGACCTTAAAGGACATAGGCAATGGCCTGGGGGTTTTTATCAAAGTCGCTGAGGAAACTAAACACCGAAGATACACCTCCTATGCCAGGATCTGTCTACACATGCATCTGGCTAAATCACTCACAGACACGGTAAGTTTATTTCATGATGATTCTGAATGGGTTCAAACAATAGACTACTAGCATGTTCCATTTTGTTGCAGGAAATGCCATGAACATGGCCACCTTTTCAGGGATTTCCCAGTGAATCTTCAGTCCAAAACCCCTGTCACTGAGACTAGCAAAGATGCTGAGGGATTCACAAAAGTCACTAGTCGAAGAAAGCATGCCAAGAAATCTATAGTCGCCCCAGATAATCTCAAGAAACTTGAAACTCGGAACAGATTTGAAATCCCGACCTCTCAAAATAACTTGGAGGATCACCATTCTATCCCTTCTTCTTCAGATCCACCTCCTACTTCTCCCCACCCTCTTCCAAAATCTTCAGGGCCGCTCTTAGCCTCTGATCTCACCATCATCCCCGCCTCTACTTCCTCTGATAACAAAGATAAAGATACAGCCCTTCAAACATCCAACATGGAGATATATGCAACTCTAACTCTCAGTATCTATCAAAAAACAAATAAGGAAGTACAGGATATACCGATACACATGGAAGAGGAACCAGAGAGTGTAGATCTAGGAGATCTGGACATTCCCGGCCTGGAAACAGCGTGTCTATAGAAAGAATTCAATGCTATACCCCGCCGACAAATCAAAAGTCTTGAAGTAGTTTTAGCCAAAGCACAACATAACAAATGTCTTGGTATTCAGGCAGCAGTCCTTGGGATGGAAAAAAAACACTGAAAGAAACGAAGGAATGCAGGCGTAAAACGGATCTACAGAGGACCATTATTATTGGAGAAATGCTCATGGAATCTGGTGGATTCCCCAAGCTGACCAATTTTTTCAAATCTCTTCCCCACTATTCCTCATGAAGCTCATCTCATGGAACGTGGGAGGGCTTAAGAGCCCTGCAAAACACATAATGTTAAAAAACATGATCCAGCAAGATAAGCCTTCGTTAGTCTATCTACAAGAAACAAAATGCAATAGCACTGCACTGGAAAAGATCCTAAACAAAGCCTGGTCTAGATGCCGTCCAGTCTTAGTGGATGCTTCAGGGGCTTCAGGAGGGCTAGCAATCATGTGGAACCCTCAAGTTCTCTCCCTTCATGATTTTCACGCTTCACAAATCTTTATTCAGACAACTTTCCACCTAATCGAGACCAATATCCATGGTCATCTCTCCAATGTGTATTTCCCATAAGATTTACAAAAGAAGTTGGATCTGTTGGAGACTCTCACAACTCTCAACTCTGTCAGGAGCTTTCCCCTTTGGATTTGTGGTGGTGACTTCAACATCATCATAACTTTGGAGGAAAAATCAGGAGGAAGATCGAGGCTAGAAGGAGACAGCATCGGCTTCAAAGACTTTATCTACAGAAATCAATTAATGGACCTACAGAATTCTAATGGTATGTATACATGGACCAATAAAAGAATGGGACCATAGCATATAGCCTCCAGGCTGGATCGATTCCTTATGTCGGATAATGCCATTCACTTGGGTGGGGACTTTCATGCCTCTATCATGCCTCAAGTGGGCTCTGATCACTGGCCCATAATGCTACAGTGGTCGCGCCTGGGCTCTAGGTGTAATAGACCCTTTCGCTTCGAATCATTTTGCTTTTCACATCCTAACTTCAAAGAAGTAGTTAACGATGCCTGGAAATCCTTCACCCCCCCTGAAGGAGCCAAGATGTTCCAGTTTCAACAAAAGTTAAAACACCTCAAACAAGCTCTCAAATCATGGAACCGCACTCAGTTTGGTAACATTTTTGACCGTCGGAAAGTGTTCGAGTAGCAAATGAATACATTGCAACAGTGTATTATCTTTGATGGAAGAACGAAAGACAATGAGCAACAGGAGAAGGCCCTCCTGACCAAGATTGAAGCAAGAAGGCAACAAGAAGAGACCCTGTGGCGTCAAAAATCCAGGAGCAGATGGCTTAAGGATGGGGAGAAAAATACCAATTTTTTTCACAGGTCTACTATTCAAAGGAGAATGCACAATAACATCTCCTTCATTAATAATCGACTAGGGGAGCGTCTAGAGGTGGATGAAGAAGTGGAACAGGAATTCAAAGAGTACTTTCAGGATATTCTTCGGGAGCCACCGGGCAGCAGAAATTAGGCTATTCGACCTATCACGCAACATATTCCAAAAATCATCACAGCGGACCACAATAATATGCTTCTCCAGCCTATCTCTATGAAGGAAGTGGAGGATGCTATGGCCCAACTTAAGGATGGAAAAGCGCCTGGCCCCAATGGCTTCACAGCCAATTTCTTTCATGCTTTCTGGGAGCATATCAAAACAGAGGTCTGGGAGCTAGTGGAAGAATCGCGATCGATGCATTGGATCCTTCCTTCCCTTAACATGACCTTCATAGCACTAGTTCCTAAAGTGGAGGAATCCAATACACTTGATAAATATAGGCCCATCACACTCTGCAATGTAATCTATAAACTCATACCTAAAGTCCTGGAAAATAGGCTCAAACCTCTTCTCCCCCTCCTCATTTTGCCAGAGCAGACAGGCTATGTAGAAGGGCGCCAGATTCTGGATGGTATCATTCTCTCACATGAAGTGATCCATTCACTCAAGATTCTAAAAAAGCAGGTATGATTCTCAAGTTAGATCTTTCTAAAGCTTTTGATAAACTCAGCTGGATCTATATTAATCAAATGTTGTTAGCATTTGGCTTCAGTGTTACTTGGAAATGTTGGCTTATGAATCTTATCTCCTCACCCTGTTTCTCCATACTTCTTAATGGTTCTCCTTCCTCACCCTTTCATCCTTCCCGAGGTATTCGTCAAGGCGACCCTCTCTCCCCATTCCTTTTCGTTCTCATGGCCGAAGGACTTAGTCACCTTCTTCATTCTGCTATCTCTTCACACTCCTTAAAGGGTGTTTCTCTTCATGGTCAACCCCCCATCTCTCACCAACAGTTTGTTGATGACAATATGATTTTCGGCCATCTGTCAGTTCAAGAGGCCTCTGCCTTCAAGTCCCTGCTCAATCTATTCTCAGAAGCTTCTGGCACCACCATCAATGCCTCCAAATCCCAACTCTTCTTCTTCCCCACTCCCATTCTCACTTAGAGAAATATAACCAGGATTTTGGGCTTCCCGAAAGCTGTGCTTCCTTCAAAATATCTTGGAGCTCCCCTGTTTGACTCTGCCATCAAACATGCTTCCTGGAGATCCCTTCTTGACAATTTAGAAAACAGGCTCTCTTCTTGGACCTATCGCTCACTCAACATTGCTAGCAGGCTTATCCTAATCAAATCCGTTCTCCAAGCCATGCCTCTGTACTTATTTTCTATATTAGCAACCCATAAATGGGTCCTTAAAAAAATTCACAATCTTCAAAGAAACTTTCTTTGGGGTTCCTCAAGCCTCAACAGAAAATGGGCTCTGGTCAAATGGACTGAGGTTTGTCTTCTGAAGTTAGCTAGTGGGCTTGGTCTAAGGGATCCCCTCCATAGCAATAACACTATGGGCCCCCGTATCTGGTGGAAATAGATCTCCATACCGCACACTCCTTGGGCTTGCCTCTGGCAGGCCAAATATGCTCCAGGCAATTGACAGGAGGATCTCATCCGCATCAACGCGACCACCCCCGATTCTTTGATTTGGAATGCGGCCAAGCAACATAGTGCCTTTATTCAAGCTCACAGCTTTTGGGAAATCCATTTGGGTACCACAGCAAGATTTTGGGAGGACTCTTGGCAACAACTTCCCAAACTCGCCTCTCTCTTCCACAAACCTAAGTGGCAAGCTACTATGCAGCACAATGATCAAATCCATGTCCATCAATTTTGGCAGCAGCAATCCCCTCAAGGTTTTCAATTTTGGAGCACAGGTGGTACCTGGCAGGCTAATTGGTAGGAGGAAACTTGTGAAGAGATTTATCAAGAGCTCAACCTTAGGAAAATCAAACTCTCTGATCAGAAGGACAAAGTGCGATGGGGATATACTCCCAAAGGTATGTTCACTACCAAGGAAGCATACCAACTTCTCTATCAACCCATGCAGATAATAAAGGATCAGCTATGGGATCAGATTTGGCAACCAAGCATCTGGCCTGAGGTCTCTACTTTTTTTGGCTACTTAGTAAACAACAGATCTTCACTTGGGACAATCTACAAAAGTGAGGATTTATTGGGCCTTCCAGATGTCCCAATTGTAATCTTCACACAGAGACCATCTTGCATCTCTTGGACACCTTCCCACTCACATCTCAACTTTGGGAGAGAACAGCACAATGCAATAGAAGAACGGGCAGACGCGTGGGAGATATTTTAAACACCATCAGGAACTGGCCTCGGCATCCTTTCCAAAGTCTACTACTCAATTCCCTCTAGAAACTCTTACCGGGCTTTGTCTATTGGATCATCTGGAAGGAGAGAAATAACAGGATCTTTAAAAATCTCAGTACACCCCTTGACACCCTGTGGCTACTTCTCAAACAAAACCTTCAAGAAACTCTAGCTCTAAGACACTGGCAAGACTTGGATTTGCCAACTTCACCCCAAGAATGCCTCATTCTGAAAAATTGGAACTTGGACCTCACACTTTTAGCTCAAGTCAAGCCCAACCCCTCCATCCATATTGATTCTCCCCAATTCTGGTCTCCTCCTGCCACCCACTCTTACAAACTGAACTTCGACGGAGCTACTAAAGGCAATCCTGGGCTAGTTGGTTACGGTGGTATTTTCAGAGATGTTGTAGACTCTGCTTTGCACATATATTATGGTTCTCTTGGAAGAGACTCCAACAACGCTGCCGAACTTGAAGGCTTATGGAAGGGCATTTGCATAGTAGAAATAGAAACTTTTTTCCCTATAGAGGTAGAAGGGGATTCTCAAATCTTAATAGAGGCAGCTATTCGGATTCACTCAGGCACCTCAGTAGCAAAGATCGCTTCAAGCTAGTGGCTCCTAAGCAGATTGGAACAAATTGAAGAATGGCTCAGGGCACCCTGCAGCATTACCTTCAAGCACATTCGGCGAATAGCTAACAAGGTAGCAGACAGATTGGCTAATCAGGGCATCAATCAGTAGCTCCCATTTTTCTTTGGTCCACTGAGCAGTTCTAATGATGCAAAACTCAAACAAGACTACACTCTTCTAGTACAACAAGATCTATCTCTCCTGGATCCGAGTGTATAACATGGTGCTCGGTACGTGGGCAGCTTGGTGGGTTGGCGCGTGGCTTATTACCACTGCCATCCGGCCTCGCGTGATGTCTGACATTATTTTCCTCTGCCAACTTCTTCAATGTTGCGTTAATGCAGTTTGTCCCTCCTTACCAGCCTGCGAGATCATCTATCATGGCACCCCTCCAAGATTTCATTCAAGCTCCTCCCCTACGCTCGTGTTGTTCCCTTGCTGTCGTAGAGCCATGCTCTCAGCCCAGCCCAGGGAAATTTTGTGCTCTAGATTCGTCGGGTCTTCATGTTTCTCACAACCCTTTCTGCAATTTCAGTTATAGCTCGTTCTCTATCTCTCCCAGTGCTCCTCAGTGTTCTGAAGCTAAGCCCCTTTTTGTCCCCCCCCACCTTCACAACACTGCTGCCTGTTCAACGCCTCCTGTTCTTTGCATCATGCCTAAATTACGCCAGAGAATGGGCTGCAGGAGGGGAAATTCCCAAGGGCGAGTTATCCACCAGCCCTCCTCCTCTACTTCAGACTGCTCGTCTTTTTCCTTGGATGTCTGCTCTGACCACCATCCCATTACCAGGAGTGGTCGTGGATAGGGTCGAGGGTAGCCCAATTCTGCAGCACGCTCTCATAATCCTCAATCTCACACTGCTCGTTTTCAATTCCCCTGCACACTCAATAATTTCTCCTTCTTAGCTTCAATCACCATTGAGCTTCGAGAGGATACTTCTGGTCTGGTTGTTGTGACACCAAGGGTGACTCTGGAGATGAGGGCTGAAGAAACGCATGGTACTTCTCAGATTGACAACAAGTAGAGTAAGGATCCTGGTGGCACTGCAATCTAGAACTGGAACATTCAAGCTGGTCCGAGCATCCCCACTGGTGGCGGTTCTTCAGGCAAAGAAGGTCATCCCTCTGAGGATGAAGATCCCTACAAATATGGGTGTCGCATCGTTGAAGAGCCACCTTCCACCTCTCATGAAGTTTAATCAGGTCGGCCTTCAATGGTTTTTTATTCATTCAATGTTAACCTTGAAATTCGTTGTGGTTGTTAACATGGCGTTCAATGTTAACCTTCAAATTAAACTCTGCACCGACGACTTATTAAAATTCGATTGTGAATTTGAAGGTTAACATGTTGAGCGAAAGTGAGCAGCGAAGTGACCAGAGAGGGTTCATTTGAAATATTACACTTGGAGCTGCTAAGAAAATCAGATAGAATTACCGAGGAGATGGAAGGCAGGACGGTGCTCTCAGACTCTGTAAAGGATGCGTATGGAAGAAAACTTGAGATGAGATCAGTGACCTAAAGCCTGATAAAACACCATTTCGGAGAAGAAATACTGGATGAGTTGTTCGAGAGTTCGTAAAATAATGGGGAGAAGATTCCGCGGGAAGCGGATAGGTGTATATCATATTAATAATTAATATTATTAATATTATTATTATTAATATTAATAATTATAATTAATAATTATAATATTAATTATTAATAATGATGATATGATGATGATTAACTTTCACTAAGATCAATGTGGTTTATGGCACTTCAAGAAAAGAGAGTCTAATTGTCATTTTTCAAAATTTCGTTTTTGTGATCAAAGAGCATGGAAAGAGGCATTCCAAGATAGCTATAGTTGAGTTGGCTTAATATGTCAAGAAGATTGGAGGTGTCATTGATGATAGGGAATTGAGAGCGGATGTGAGCAAGAGCTATGCAATTTAAACGGAAGTTATTTTCATCTTCCACCTTCTTAGTATCGCAAATCTCACAAATTATATCATCCCAAGGAGTCTTATCGCTCAATCTCACTCTGACGTTTATGAGAGTTAGTTCTAATCCTAGCGATGTTCATTTTCTTCTTAGTGCTAGTCAACATAGAAAGATAATTTTGGTTATCGAGGGTGGGGTTGATCACCTCCTTATAATACCTTAGCTTCCTTTTACCCTCCAGTTCCTTAACATCCCACATCTTGTCCATAAAACTGGAGGTAATAGTATCTTTGATACTATCCTTGCTTTTGGGCATGATGATCTCCTCCTTAATCCCCCAAACATTGAGCCAAGACTGAGCATCCTGATGCCACCTACACTTAAGGTTCAGGTGGGGGTTTGGAATACAGTTAGAAGCAAGTTTTGGGAGCCTCTTGGATTCCATATTGTGAAGCTTCTTCTTACACATCAGATATCTAAACATGGTCACACATTCAATGGGGGACATACCAACTTCGATCAAGATGATAGGATAGGGAGTATTTCCCTTAATCTTGAGGTTATAGGTTATGAATTGCTTTTGGATCATCTCGATCTCCACGGCTCCCTAGATATACTATAGCCCCAAACTTCACATCAGTATAAGATAACACGGGTGACGAGAGTCTCAAAGAGGAACTTTTTTTACTCCAAATGTAATGATTAACTCACAATTGTTTTCAAGCTCATAATAACCTTTCCAACCTCCAATAGTTCTTTTCTCATTACTATAATTCCAGTTGAGTTGATGAGGAAAGTCAATACCCAAATATTTATAAGAAGAAACCTGCTCAAGACAATGGTTACCATAGATGAAACTATCATGGGTGATCTATTTGGATTTAATGATCATGACTTTAGTCTTGTCGGTATTAACTATCATGCCCATCTGGGAGCAGTAGACATGAAGTGTCTTAAGATTATTGTCTAGATCATTGTGTCTCCTTGCAAGAAGAACGATATCATCATCATAAAGGAGAAGAGTAATGATAATACCAGCGAGCTCGGTGCCTTTGCAGCCTACAGTTTCCAGACACTTTTCTAGTTTATCGATGTAAATACCAAAAAGGGTAGGTGAAATGGGACAACCTTGCTTAACCCTGATATTGCATTTAATATATTTATACCACCCTTCGTTGGTCTTAAGCTTAGCAATGATAGTCTCGTAGAGGCAGATCACAACAATCCTCAGTTCTGGAGGAACCATGATCTTTTCAAGCCTTTCCTAGAGCTTATCTCGAGGAACAGTGTTGAAATATTTTCTAAAGTCCACAAAACAACAAAAGAGATTGGTTTTACTGTTGTAACATTCCTCTGTGATGATCTTAAGGGTGACAAGGTGGTCGATGGTCGAGTGATGTCTCCTAAAACCAGCTTTCCCTTCATCTCTTTTACCCTGGTTCTCAAGACAAAGGCTAAGTTTCTTTTCCAGAATGAGCCCATAAAGCTTGGCTAGGATGTGGCTAATCATAATGGTATTATAGTTAGAGGAAACACTTTTGTCCCCATTGTTGAAGATAGGCACAATAAGGCTTTGCATCCAAAGCCTAGGAAAGCCATGTTTTACAACCAAATTGAGAAGCTTGTGGAGATGAGGAATAAGGATAGATTTTCCCATTTTAAAGATCTCAGCTTGGTAACCTTCAATATCTTTGGCTTTCCCATTAGCAAGCTTATGAATCCCAGACTCAACATCTTCGAGAGAAAAAATATAATCCTTCATAGGAGTGTTTAAGATGGCACCCATGGCGTCTGGAGAGTCATACAACTTCTTAAGATAGTTATCCCAATTTTCTAGGGGGATAGAATGATTGTCTTTAGTTTTATGAACAAGCAAATTCCGCCAAAACTTTCTCGGTACAACTTTAGAAAGGTGGAGAAAATGCTCTTGTCTCTTCTTAATAAATGACCTCTTCTTTCTATTAATGAGAGCTTTGTATATACTTATATTATGGATCTTAATGCTTTCATTAGGGGTGTCTCTCATTGCTTTCTTGGCAATTTTATAGCCTTTGTCATGCCAAGGATTGGAAGTTCTATTATTCTTCTTATACAAAGTCTTATTAGAGAGATTGATAATGGTGGTGGAAAGGGTAGTATTAAAATGGTAATAGATTTGATCAATGTTGTTATTGTAAGTCACGGAGCCTAAATTCCTTTCCAAACCCCTTAAGAAAAGGTCGACCTTACTTCTATCGAAGTGAATGTGACTTTTGCTTTCACTGTTCTCTTGCATGTGGGTGGTATGCATAGCAAGATTGAGGGATAAAGACAAAGGGTTGTGGTCAGATTTAGGTTTGTACCCATTAAGAAGCTCAAAGTTTGTAATATGGCTGAGGATATAGATGTCAAAGATAGCATAATCCACAACGCTGCTACCCAAGCCCGTGGATTAATAATCATTACTAGTAAATAATAATAATATTCATAACAATTACTATTACTAATAATATTAATAATTAATAATATTATTAACAATTAAATATTAATGCTAATAATTAATATTAATATTAATTATATTAATAACATAAATTATCATTATTATTATTATTATTATTATTATTATTATTATTATTATTAATTATTAATAATAAATATTAATAACTGAGAGTGATGAAAAATAATATTTAACCTATGATATTAGTTTATTCATTTATTAAAAATTAATAAATAAATAAAATAAAAGTCAAACTCTAAAGGAGGGAAGTCAAAAATTATAAAAACGAGTCAATACCCTATTCGACACATGATCATTTGATAAATAAAATAATTAATGGAAATAAAATAAAATAAACTAAATTAAAAATAATTAATGGAAAAAATAAAATAAAACAAATATATACACAAGTCAAAAGAAATATATATATATATATATATATATATATATATATATATCCAAGAAAAATAATCAATAAATAAAATAGGTTAAACCATAAAATATGGGGCTGAGGCCAATTAAACAAATAACACAAATACTAAAAGGAGTTAAGAACGAATATGATGATAAAATACATAAAAAACACGAAGGATCAAGAAAATAAATTCTAATGAAGAATAAATGAACAACAAATACCATAAAGAGGACACCCATCCCTACATAGATAAACAAACAAACAAAATAAATCCCAAAAAGAAGCCTAAAAACCTAGGAGGACAAGATAGGGACCCAACTTTTACTAATATTCCAACCATCATCTCTATTCAAATTATTGGGTCATTTTCACTTTGTAGGGCCTCCCTCAATTTACGATGATATAAATTACTAACCCTAGCAACGACTTGGGCATCCTCAATGTAGATGTGATGCCTACATTTATCTGCATGCTCTACCAAAGTAGAGGAGTGGGTCCTGCCATGCTATATGTCAACAACATGTTGACAAATCCTTTGATTAATCAAGCGACCAGTCTCACCAATATAGGGAGTCCCACAAGAGCATGGGATAATGTAAACACCCTTCATATTCTTGGGGTCCGCTAGGTATTTTATAGATCTAAGGGAGCTCCAGATGGTATTTAAATGCCTAAAGGTTGAAGTCACCTTATGCTTCCTTAGGATCCTCTCAATCTTGTGAGTGGTCCCTTGGATGAAAGGAAGATGAACACAAGAAAATCGATCCTTGCTATCTTTCTTAGCTCTAGGACCTTTTTTAGCTCTTAGGAAAGCCTTAGTACATTGGTGTCTACTATACCCATTATTAACGAAAACACATAGGAGATGTGCTTTCTCTTCATTGAGATTGTTTTCATCAAAAACTCTTAAAGCTCTAGTTACTAAGGTGTCGAGAACACCAAGATTTTGAGCTGGGAAATGATGAAAATTAGCATGAAGATATTGTTCTGTATGAGTTTTCTCACGAAATACGTTATGAGAAAAAAATCCATCATCATTCCTTGAGAGGAGGACGTCAAGGAAGGGAAGACTACCATTACATTTAAATTCCATGGTGAAATTTATAGAACTATATTGGTTGTTAATATGGAGGAAAAACAATTCCAACTTTTCTTTACCATGGGACCAGATGACACAAGTGTCATCCAAAAACCTCTTCCACATCTTAGGCTGAAGGTGAGAAGAAGTTAAGGCCATTGATTCAAAATCCTCCATGAATAGATTAGCTACCACAAGGGAGAGGTGGAACCCATGGTGACACCACAAGTTTTCTCATAGAATTCCCGATCGAATGAAAAGAAAGTAGAAGTAAGACAAATACCAACTAAATAAGTTGTATCGGGATGTGTGATGTGCTTGATGACTTCAATGGCCTCGTTAGACTTTAAGCCTTAATGGCCTCATTGATAGGGATATTAGTGTAGATGGGGAGCACATTGAAGCTCACAAGCTTGTCATCTGGATCAAGCTTGAAACTCTTTAACTCATTAACAAACATTGTAGAGTCCTTGACAAAGGATTTTGTATGGCCAACACGGGGCTTAAGCTTTTGGTGTAGATATTTAGCAAGAAGATAAGTTGGCCCTCCTATCATGTTGACAATGGGTCTCAGAGGAGCCCCTTCCTTATGAATCATTGGCAGACCGTAGATTCTGAAGGTAAGAGGGAAAATTTAAATAAGCTTATGACTGAACAAGCTGACCGAGCTACTAGCCTTTATAGCAAGAGGCACACTTTTGGAAATTTTCTTGAGGGGATATTTGTTGAGTTTCCTGTAGCTCCAACTATTATGGAGGTGCTCCAACAACGTTCAATGGTAATTTTGTTTATCAAGAATAACGATAGCACCACCTCTATCGGCTTTGAGAACAACAATATTCTTATTATTGTTTAACGATTTGAGAGCATCAAACTCAGGTTTGCTGATGTTGTTCTTGGGAGGCTTTTCCTTTCTATGGACAACCACATAGTCTTGATGAATGATATCCTTAGTGACATCCAGTATGTCTATAATACTATATTCAATGTCACAAATGATATTGTCGACTGAGATCTTTCTAGGAGCAAGAGAAAAATTTAAACCTTTCTCCAAAAAACTAAAGACAGGGGGATCAAAACAAGAGCTAGAGATATTGACAACCCTATTACTAGAAGGGGAAAGAAAATTAGAACAAACAATATTATCCAAACCTAAAGTCTTATTACCATTCATATAATTATTACAATTATCATAATTGAAAACAGACTCACTAACCTCATTAATATTATTATTATTATTATTATTATTATTATTATTATTATTAAGCCCAGTGATAATATTATTATACAAATTATTATTATTATTATTATCCAAACATAAATTATTATCGTTATTCCTAATATTATTATTCCCATCTGAGGTGAAAATGTATTCACCACTATTATTATTACTATTAAACCAATTAATATCATTATTATTATTATTCAATTGAAAATAATTATTAATAGAACCACTTCCCCTATTTTCAAAACCAACAGAACCAAAAGAAGAATTAACGGACAAGGAACCTGAGGGAATCCAACACGGTGAATACGAGACTGGTCCATCCTCACCTTTGATGGCAGAAGTGTGAAAAACACCATCAACCCAATGTCGGAGAGTAGAGATTTGATTAGAATTAATTTTACTTCTAGAAGGAACACGAAAGAAACTAGACTCATTAGGCTGTGAGATGAATTTCTCTGAGAGCTTACTGAACTTCTTGGACTTCTTTACTTTCCATATTTCTTCCAAACGAGTATATTTCAGTGCCGAGCATGACTCAATCCTTGACCAAAGGGGGGCAGAAATGTCATTTGAAAGTTCCAAATGGAGAGACAACAAATTACGAGAAATGAAATCCAAAACCTTTCTCACCCTTCCAATCTCCAAACGAAGCAATGCCATGCTAGCATTAAGAAAAATATGATAGCCACTAGAATTATTAAGAGGGTGCTTAATCTGAGTGAACGGAGGAACAAGGGAAGAGTCTCTACATCGTTTTAGAAAAGCCAGATCTATCATCAACTTGGAAACCCTTACGCAAGACCTTTGAAAGTGATGAACTTTAATAGCAGTGGCCCTTTCGTATAGGTTAGGAATTTCTGTATTCAAGCTTTTGTGATCCATAATGAATTAAGAAAATTCTTTCAATAGAAATCACATAAGAGAAATGTTTGGTCAACACATTTCAAACCAACAAGTGTGGTTCATCATCAAGACTAGATGAAGAGGCATACCATGGCAAAGGCTTAAATAGAGAGCAATGTAGAGACAAAATTTCCAAGTAACGACTATATTTGAACAATAATATTTAAATTATGATAATTGTAATAATTATAGGATTGGTAATAAGACTCTAGATTTGGATAATATTGTTTGTTCTAATTTTCTTTCCTCTTCTAGTAATAGGGTTGTCAATCTCTCTAGCTTTTCTTTTGATCCCCCTGTCTTTAGTCTTTTGGAGAAAGATTTAAATTTTTCTCTTACTCCTAAAAAGATCCCGGTCAAATATATCATCTGTGACATTGAATATCGTATTAGAGACTTATTGGACGTCACTAATGATATCATTCGTCAAGACTGTGCGGTTGTCCTTAGAAAGGCAAAGCGCCCCAAGAACAACATCAACAAACCTGAGTTTGATGCTCTCAAACCGTTAAACAATAATAAGAACATTGTTGTTCTCAAAGTCAATAAAGGTGGTGTTGTGGTTATTCTTGATAAAGATGTTGGACCACCTCTATAATAGCGGGAGCTACAGGAAACTCAACAAGGGTCCCCTGAAGAAAATTTTCAAAAGTATGGCTCTTGCTATAAAGGCTAGTAGCTCGGTTAGCTCGTTCAATCATAAGCTTATTGAAAGTTTCTGTGTTACCCCAAAAATATATGATTTTCCAAATATTCATAAAGAAGGGGATCCTCTCAGACCCATTGTCAACGTGATAGGAGGACCAACTTATCTTCTTCCTAAATATTTAGCCTAAAAGCTTAAGAATCGTTTTGTGCATACAGAATCCTTCGTCAATGACTCTGCATCATTTGTTAATGAGTTAAAGAGTTTCAAGCTTGATCCATATGACAAGCTTGTGAGCTTCAATGTGGTCTCCCTCTACACTAATATCCCTATCAACGAGGCCATCGAAGTCCTCAAGAGCATCACAGATCTTGATACGGCTTACTTAGTTGGTATTTGTCTTACTTCTACTTTATTTTCATTCGATGGGGAATTCTATGAGAAAACATGTGGTGTTACCATGGGTTTGCCCCTCTCCCTTGTGGTAGCTAATCTATTCATCGAGGATTTTGAATCGAAGGCCTTATATTCTTCTCGTATTTTGCCTAAGATGTGGAAGAGGTTTGTGGATGCAACTTGTGTCATCTAGTCCCATGGTAAAGAAAATTTGGAATTGTTTTTCCTCCATCTTAACAATCAATCTAGTTCTATAAAGTTCACCATGGAATTTGAATGTAATGGTAGTCTGCCCTTCCTTGATGTCCTCCTCTCAAGGAATGATGATGGCTCTTTTTCTCGTCAGGTATTTCTTTAAAAAACTCGTATGAAACAATATTTTCATGCTAATTCGCATCATTTCCCAGCTCAAACGCTTGTTGTTCTCAACACCTTAGTGACTAGAGCTTTAAGAGTTTATGGTGAAAGCCATCTCAATGAAGAGAAAGAACATATCCTAAGTGTTTTCTTTAATAATGGGTATAGTAGAGACCAATGTACTAAGGCTTTCCTCAGAGGTAAAGAAGGTCCTAGTGCTAAGAAAGATACCAAGGATCAATTTTCTGGTGTTCATCTTCGTTTTATCCAAGGGACCACTAACAAGATTGTGAGGATCCTAAGGAAGCATAAGGTGGCTTCAACCTTTAGGCGTTTAAATACCATCCATAGCTCCCATAGATCTATAAAAGACCTAGTGGACCCCGAGAATATGAAGGGTGTTTATGTTATCCCATGCTCTTGTGGGACTCCCTACATTGGTGAGACTGGTCGCTCAATTAATCAAAGGATTCGTGAGCATGCTGCTGACATTAAACATGGAAGGACCCTCTCCTCTGGTTTAGCGGAGCATGCAGATAAATCTAGGCATCACATCTGCATTGAGAAGTCCCAAGCCATTGCTAGGGTTAGTCATTTCCATCATCATAAATTGAGGGAGGCCCTAGAAATTGAAAAAACACCCAATAGTTTGAATAGAGATGATGGTTGGAATATTAGTAGAAGTTGGATCCTTGTCTTGTCCTCTTAGTTTTTTAGGCTTCTTTTTGGGATTTATTTTGTTTATTTGTTTGTCTATGTAGGTATTGGCATGCTTTTTATAGTATTTGTTGTTGATTTATTCTTCATTAGAGCTTGTTTTCTTGATCCTTCATGTTTTTTATGTATTTTGTCATCCTATTCGTTCTTAACTCCTTTTAGTATTTTTATTATTTGTTTAATGGGCCTAACCCCATATCTTATTGTTAACCCTGTTTTATTTATTGATTACTTTTCTTTGTATATATATATATATATATATATATATATATATATATATATATATATATATATATAGATATATATATATATATATATATATATATATTGACTTGTGTATATATATTTTTATTTTATTTTATTTACATTAATTATTTTATTTATCAAATGATCTTGTCTCGATTAGGGTATTGACTCATTTTTATAATTTATTACTTCCCTCCTTCTTTAGAGTTTGACCTTTTTTTTTTTTAATAAATTAATTTAAATATTATTTCTCAAAAACTAGTTGTTTAATATGGCGGTTGCTTATTAATATTTGCTTTTAATAAATTAATTTAAGTATTATTTTTCAAAAAATATCTATTTAATATAGCCGTTACCTATTAATATTTTTAATAAATTAATAAAATAATATCATTACTTAAATATCATTTTTCAAAAACTAGTCGTTTAATATAGCCATTACTTAATAATATTTGTTTTTAATATATTAAAAAAATAATATCAAAATTTAAATATTATTGTTGAAATATATTCATTACTTGCAAATTATGTCTCTACATTGCTTTCTATTTAAGCCTTTTCCATGGATTTCCTCTTCATCTGATCCTGAGGATAAACCACACTTGTTGGTTCGAAATGTGTCGGTCAAAAATTTCTCTTATTCGATTTCTACGGAAAGGCTTTGCTTAATTCATTATCGATCATAGAAGCTTGAATATAGAAATTACTACCCAATACAGAAGGGCCACTTTTGTTAAATTTCATCACTTTGAACAGTCTCGTGTAAGGGTTTCCAAGTTGAAGACATATATGGATTTTCTAAAATGATGTAGAGACTTTTCCCTTGTTCCTCCATTCCCTCAAATTAAGAATTGTCTTAATAATTCTAATGGCTGTCGTATTTTTCTTAACGATAGCATGGCATTGGTTTGTTTGGAGATTGGCAGGGTGAGAAAGGATTTGGATTTTGTTTCTCTTAATTTGTTGTCTCTTCATTTGGAACTTTCAAATGAGATCTCTGCCCCCCTCTGGTCAAGGATCGTCGCATGCTCGACACGGAAATCTACTCATCTGGAAGAAATATGGAAAGTAAAGCAGTCCAAGAAGTTCAATATTCATAAGGAAGGGGCTCCTCTGAGACCCATTGTCAACATGATAGGAGGACCAACTTAACTTCTTCCTAAATATTTAGCCTAAAACCTTAAGACTCTTGTTGTCCATATAGAATCCTTCGTCAACGACTCTGCATCATTTGTTTATGAGTTGAAGAGATTCAATCTTGATCCAGATGACAAGAGTGTGAGCTTCGTTGTGGTCTCCCTCTACACTAATATCCCTATCAATGAGGAAATCGAGGTCATCAAGCACATCACAGGTCCTGATACAGCTTATTTAGCTGGTATTTGTCTTACTTCTACTTCCTTTTCATTCGATGGGGAATTCTATGAGAAAACTTGATGTGTCGCAATGGGTTCCCCCCTCTACCCTGTGGCAGTTAATCTATTCATGGAGGATTTTGAATCAAAGGCATTATCTTCTTGTCATCTTCTACCTAAGATGTGGAAGAGGTTTGTGGATGACACTTGTGTCATCTAGTCCCATGGCAAAGAAAAGTTTGAACTATTTTTCCTCCATCTTAACAATCAATCTAGTACTATAAAGTTCACCATGGAATTTTAATGTAATGGTAGTCTTCCCTTCCTTGACATTCTCCTCTCAAGGAATGATGATGGTTATTTTTCACATCAGGTATTTCATAGGAAAACTCATACAGAACAATATCTTCATGCTAATTATCATCATTTCCCCTCTCAAAAGCTTGGTGTTCTCAACACCTTAGCGACTAGAACTTTAAGATTTTCTAATGAAAACCATCTCAATGAAGAGAAAACACATCTCCTAACTGTTTTCTTTAATAATGGGTATAGTAGGCACTAATGTATTAAGGCTTTCCATAGAGCTGAAAAAGGTCCTAGTGCTAAGAAAAATACCAAGCATCGATTTTCTGGTGTTCATCTTCCTTTCATCCAAGGGACCACTAACAAGATTGCAAGGATCCTAAGGAAGCATAAGGTGGCTCCAACCTTTAGGACTTTAAATACCATTTGGAGCTCCCTTATATCTTTAAAAGACCTGGTGGACCCCACGAATATGAAGGGTGTTTACATTATCCCATGCTCTTGTGGGACTCCCTACATTGGTGGGACTGGTCACTCGATTAATCAAAGCATTCGTGAGCATGCTGCTGGCATCAAGCATTGAAGGACCCGCTCCTTTGCTTTAGCTGAGCATGCAAATAAATCTAGGCATCACATCTGCATTAAGGAGGCGCAAGTCGTTGCTAGGGTTAGTCATTTCCATCATCGTAAATTGAGGGAGGCCCTAGAAATCGGAAAAAGACCCAATAATTTGAATAGAGATGATGGTTGGAATATTAGTAGAAGTTGGGTCTCTCTCTTGTCCTCTAACTTTTTTAGGCTTCTTTTTGGGATTTATTTTGTTTGTTTGTTTATCTATGTAGGTATTGGCATCCTTTTTATAGTATTTGTTGTTGATTTATTCTTCATTAGAGTTTATTTCTTGATCCTTCCTATTTTTATGTATTTTATCATCCTATTCATTCTTAACTCCTCTTAGTATTTTTGTAATTTTTTTAATGGACCTCAGCTCCATATATATAATTTTTTATTTTTTTATTTTTATTTTTATTTATTTATTTTTACATGTTTATTTATTTTAATAAATTAATTTAAATATTATATTTCAAAAAATAGTCGTTTAATATAGTCGTTACCTATTATATTTTAATAAATTAATAAAATAATATGATTATTTAAATATTATTTTTCAAAAACTAGCCGTTTAATATAGTCGTTACTTAATAATATTTTTTTAATATATTAATAAATTAATATCATAATTTAAATATTGTTGTTCAAATATAGCTGTTACTTGGAAATTATGTCTCTGCATTGCTATGTATTTAAGCCTTTGCCATGGTCTGCCTCTTCATCTTGTCCTGATGATGAATCACACTTGTTGGCTCGAAACTTGTCGACCAAAAATTTCTCTTATGTGATTTCTACTGAAAGACTTTTCTTAATTCATTATGGATCATAGAAGCTTGAATATAGAAAATAATAATTAATTCATCCATATAATAAAAAATAAATTAAAAATGAAATAACAATTTATTAATACATTTATATTATTTAATAATTAATTACTTGATAATTAATAATAATTAATTAATATTTAATAATAAATTTATCATTACTATTATTTATTAAAAATATAGATATATATTTTTTAATATGATAAACCTTAAATTAAGTATCATTTACCATGGTTTACTATTGTTGATTTTTGTATTGAGACAATCATTTTCACCATGTGATGTTGGACCATTGTTGACCATCATTATAAACTCAAGGAATCTATATAAAAGCCACGGATCAATATTATAAATCCTAATAACAGTGAACCCTGGGAATATGAACCCTTAGATTAATAAACACGAAGGATTGATATTATAAACCCAAGGGATTAATACTAAAACCCCAAGGGATTATAAACAAAATGGAATTTTATTAAACCCTAGGAATTAATATTATAAACCCAAGGTATACAAACCCTAAGATATATATTGTAAACCCTAAAATAAACATGGTTGACCATGGTTGATTTTCATACTGAGACAATATTTGTCACAATGCGATGTTTGATCATGGTTGAGCATCGTTGATTTTCATATTGAGACAATCTTTGTCACAATGTGACATTGGACCATGCTTGACCATGAGTGACCATCATTAACAACAATTAATAGTTGACGATGGTTGAAAATGGTTGATTTTCATATTACGACAATCTTTGTCATAATGTTGATGATGGTTGACCATGATTATAAATCCAAGGGATTTATATTAAACCCAAGGATTAATAGTATAGACCCTATGAATAATATTATATGCCAGGAATATTAACCCTTAGAATAATAAACCCAAGGGATTAATATTATAAACCCAAGGGAATAATATTATACCCAAGCGATTAATATTATAAACCCAAGGTATATAAACCCTAATATGAATATTCTAAAACCTAAAATAAACATGGTTGACCAAGGTTCACCATGGTTGATTTTCATATTGAGACAATCTTTCTCACAATGTGATGTTAGACCATGTTTGATCATAGTTGACCATGTTTGATTTTCATATTGAAACAATCTCTATCACAATGTGACATTGGATCATGGTTGATGATTGTTGAGAATGTTTTACCATGGTTGATATTCATATTGAGACCATCTTTGTCGTAATGTGACATTGGACCATGGTTGAAGATTTTTGATAATGGTTGAGCATGGTTGATATTCATATTGAGACAATCTTTGTCGTAATGCGGCATTGGACCATGGTTGACCATCATTGATTTTCATATCAAGACAATCTTTATCACAATGTGACGTCGGACCATGGCTAATTTTCATATTGAAAAAATCTTTGTCACAATGTGACATTGGAACATGGTTGAACATGATAATATTATAAACACTATGAATAATATTATATGCTAGGAATATCACCCTTAGAATAATAAACCTAATGGATTGATATCATAAACACAAGGGGTTAATACTAAAACCCCAAGGTATTTAAAGACAAGGGGTTAATACTAAAGCCCCAAGGGATTTAAACCGAAGGGATTCATATTATAAATCCAAGGTATATAAAGCTTAAGATGAATACTATAAACCCTAAAATAAACATGGTTGACCATGGTTGATTTTCATATTGAGACAGTCTTTGTCACAATGTGACGTTAGACCATGGTTGACAATAATTGACCATGTTTGATTTTCATATTAAGACAATCTTTGTCACAATGTTCCATTCAACCATGGTTGAAAATGGTTGACCATGGTCAATATTCATATTGAGACAATCTTTGTCACAATGAAACATTGGACTATGGTTGACTATGGTCCACCATCATTGATTTTCATATTGAGACAATCCTTCTCATAATATGATGTTGGACCATGGTTGATTTTCATATTGAGATAATCTTTGATCACAATGTGAATTTGGAACATGGTTGATCATGGTTATAAACCCAATGGATTTATATTGAACCCAAGGATCAATATTATAAACCCAACATATTTATATTGAACATAAGGATTAATATTATAAACCCCATGAATAATATTATACCTTAGGAATATGAATCCTCATATTAGTAAACCCAAGGGATTGATATTATAAACCCAAGTGAATAATAAAACCAAGGGGTTAATACTAAAAACCTAATGCAATAATATTAAATCCAAGGGATTACTATTATAAACCTTAGATATATAAACCCTATGATAAATGTTATAAACCCTAAAATAAACATGGTTTACTATTGTCGTTTTTCTGATTGAGACAATGTTTGTCACTATGACGTTGGACCATGGTTGACCATAGTTGATTTTCATATTGAGACAATCTTTGTCACAATGTGACATTGGAATATGATTGACCATGGTTTATTTTCATATTGAGACAATATTTGTGAGAATATGACATTAGACCATTGCTAATAAATATTATAAACCCTAACATAAATATTATAAACCCTAAAATAAACATAGTTTACCATGGTAAATTTTCATATTGACACAATATTTGTAACAATGCAACGTTGGACCATCACTAACCATGGTAGACCATCGTTGTCATAATGTGACATTGCACCATGACACAATATTTCACACGATGTGACCATGGTTTACCATGACTTATTTTCATTATGAGACAATCTTTCACTCAATTATAAAATCTTGTAAGATCTTGGCAAATATTTCACTCAATAATAAAACATTGTGAAGTCTTGGCGAATGTTTTGTTAATGTATGAAACCATATATGATAGGAAAACATATTCATCAAACTGTTATATACTAACATACATGTTTGGAAAAAAGAAACATAACTTTCTCTTCCTACAAACAATGTTACTAGTTTCAGTGGCTGTGTTTGTCAAGGTTCTTACTATACACTGTTTCATATCCTTCTATTAGTTTTGATAATATTCCAAAAAGAAGTTCTTGTAGGTGTTAATATTGACCACCAGTTTTGTCAAGGTAGGAGAGATTAATCTTTTCTATACCACTTTTGTCAAGCTATGAGAGATTAATGTTTGTACGAATTTTGTTTTTCTTTTCTCCCAACTTTTGTTTCCTTGAGTGTTTCCATCACTACCTTGTTGATTCCATATCAAACCAATTTTGCAAATGCCAACCTAAATATGATAAAGGACTTTCTTGCTTCTACAAATTTGTAGCCTCATTGTAAGGAGAAGTTGTTATATTTGTAGGGGAAATTTATAAACACTTTCATTTGATCTTTGGGTAGTTTTTAAGCGATCGACCTTTAGGTAGTTCATCTTTCCATATGATATTTGGTCATTACACTCTATTCTTCAAGAAATATATAAGTTATGAAATTCATTCTACCATGTCATGAAGTGTTGAATCAAGGGAATCCCATACCCATGAACCTTACCTGTGGTCTTACAATGCAATCTTCTATTTTGATTCATTGTGTTAAAGTCCCTCCCCTTCAAGCAGGCTTTATGCAAGTACGAAAATGAAATAGGGCCCCCTTACTTATCGACCTTCCTTTCTCTTACCTGAATAGTTGTATCTTACCCAACCAACAAATGGTTCCTACCTTGAATTGTGGAGTTTAATAGACCAACAATAAAATATTTATGTAACTCTGGTCCCCGCCACCTTAACATCTTATGGCGTAGCACAAATGAAGGCATGTTAAGGATTTCTTCATTAGTCTTTGTAAAGATCATTTCAATTCATATTCATCATGGCTTCCGTTAACCACTCATGTAGGGTCACTTGGTTTGGCAGTGCAAATTGCTCATTAATGCTTCCCATCACTCAACAACTTTCAATCACATTCATGTCAACAATTTCATTTTGATTAGCATTTGTAAAATTTGTATGTAGTTTTTGTCATCAACAACTATTCTTTTTTTTTTAATTTCTCCATCATATTCTTAAGTAGCATTGCCATGTTCATCATCATCACCTAATAGATGATAACATACTTGAGGTAGTCTCAACATGTTTATAACAACTTTTGCATCTTTATCACCAGGTATTTCAAAAACTTGGCTACAAACCTCATCATTCGTAAGATCATCATAATTGACTAGCCAAATTCCATCGCACCTACATTCCACATTAATATTAGAGGGCGTCAAGGTCCTTTCAATAGATATGCTAGAAATTTCAATTCTTTCAAACCTTTTTACCTCTCTCCATGGGTTCTTTCCCATCCAATTTATTCCCTCAAACCTTAAATAATTCTTAAAAGGACCAAAGACACTTATAGGGGTTGCAACTTATGAGTAATGTTTAAGTAGTGCCAACACTATGTATGCCTATCGTGTTTGCCTCTATGGTTTGTAAAACTATGTTGTCGTGATGGCCATAAAAAATTAACAAGTATATGTTTGTAAGATAGATGCCTCCAGGTAAAAAGTGACAAAATGTTATAGCCAAATCATAAACAATTATTTAGTCATCCATGCATTAGGATGTGCAACCATAGATATTCGTTTCTCACAATTCTTGACATGGTTCTTCATATTTTTATTTCCCTAAAACAAATATATCCTAGACATTGATAAACAAATTGTAATTGCACAACAAAATATAGTTATCCACAATGTTGTTAGGAAACACTTTGGCACATTTTCACTCATTCTCTTGGCATTTACCCACATGCCACAGTTCCTTCCAACTTGGAAAGGAAACTCGACACAATTGCATATATATTTTATAAACTGTATGAATGATCTTTGTATGCCTTGGATAGAGTGGAATAGAACATCGTCAGAATTGTAGGGTGTAAATCCATAGCTTTGTCTCTATTTAGGATTTCAATTGTTCATAATGCCATCTCTTGATATATTTGCTAAACTCCTACACACCCTCATTTCCCCAAAATCCATCTTTGAATGGACTCAAAGTGGAGCAACATTAGCCTTAAGTTGTATCAACTCTAGGTCATGGTCAATTTCAAGTATCTCCTTACACTAATCAACTATTTCCTCCTTTTGTTCAATTAACACTGTAATAACCCCTTTATTCTTCTTCCTTGCATGAGGTGTTTAGCTAATAATGTATTTATGTTGGTCAGTTCCATATTTTATCATTGCAACTCTTATTAAGCATCAATTGAAGTCAACATCATCAATTTCCTTCTGCATATCCTCTTTAGTTTGGCCTCTGTTAACACTAATATTCATGCTTAAACTTGCATCTTGCACTATATTTCATGCAGAAGCACCACCTTCAACATCTACATCATATTCTCTTCAGATTTTATATCATTATGCTCTTCAAAAGCTACCGGATTTAACTCCTCATTTGAGGAAGAGTTTTGTAGATGATCAACCCTTGTCACTTGCATTCTTACCCTCACAAGAGCAACACTATTTCCTCGTGCATGACAGAAAAACAATAAACAAACAAATATTGTATAATAATAGAGGTTGATGCAATGCATAGCAAGAAGGAAACGAAAAACTTTAAGGTAAACATAGGTGATAAGAAACAAAAATTTTAGAGAGAGTTTATGAAATAGTGTTGATCCCTAACTAAAGATTCGTGGTGAGAGAAATGTTTGCAGTGACCTATAGAGTAGTATTGTAAACTGAGTTGAAGAAATGGTGCTTCAATTAATGATGGTTTAGATTTATAATGCTCCATTAGAAATCTTGATTGATGAGTTCAAAGAATAAAGATACAATGTATGAAATTCTGACAGTGATCTAGAGAGCAGTATTGCAAACTGACTTTCCACAATGGTGCTTCCATGAATTATATATTAAATGTATAACATTCCATTGGAAAGTTGAGTGGTGAATGGTCATCGACATGGATTTCATATGAATAATGATGATATATATGTCTAGGATTGATTTTATTATGATCCAGGCGCTCTTAATTTCTCCTAGCCAATGATGGTGCTTCTAAAATGTTTAATGGCCCTGGTAGATTGATTTGATTAATGGTCATTTTGAACATAGTTGAATACGTTACTCCTTTGAATTATATATTGTAAACTTAGGGCTAGGTCATGGAAAGCATTGAATGATAAGCATTACCTATTCATATCTGATCAAATGCACAAGGGAAAGAAGCATTGGGATCTATGTGGACTTGAGGTTATACATATTGGAACATCATTTACTGTAGACATTCTCCAGCAATCAACCTCTCTGTCAGATGTGCTAGGTAATCTATACATCAAAATTGAACCTTGTTGGACCAACATTTGATGGTTCTTAATGTCTAAGGATTTGAAGTGTCTTTACGTTAGAGCATTTAAATATGTGTTTCAACATGATGTTTTATATGGTAGTTAACTAAGAGTCACTTTCTAGACAATTGTATGCCTAGTGATTTTATGGACTATTTTTAAACTTGTGAGCATTCTTTGTTATTTTAATACCACTTTCGTAATGTGTTATCGATGTGTTGTGTTCTGATTTGTTATAGCTTCAGAGGTCAGGTTCTATCTCCACTATTGGTACCCATTCCACTACTAGCTTCCCTCCCCTAGTTTACTACCTGCTCCAGAATCACAAACTCATGAGGCATTGATTACAATTGAATAGAACCAGTGAGAACTTGACAATAATATCAATGGAGTTGCAACAATAAAATAACATAATTAGGTCACTGTATGAGGATAATACATTAAGCATGCAGTAATGCTTGCGAGAATGATCTCCATTACAGCAGGAATGACTAGGGATCATGACATCAAATACCAAAGGATTCAAAGCATTGATCAACAAGAGGTGTTTCTTAAGAATAATGTATTACCCCACAAAAAACACCTCATGTTTAATTTCAAATGTATTATTACACCACAAACTTTCTTGCGTGAATAATACATGGAGAAAACCCTTTGCTCCTAAATGCAACCAATGTTGAGTTTTTAAAAAAAAAAATTGCTTGATTTTGTATTGAGCAACAACAAAATATACATAATTTCCTTAAGGAAGAGTTGCTAAGATGGAATCTTCATCTACAAACATTTACCTATCAAGATGAGAAAATGAAAATCAAATTTCTTTCTTATTCCATAGACCCCAACTGCAAGATAAAAAAGAAACACATCAAGTTTGTTTACGCCAACATGCCAACAAGTAGCAATCCCCAACTATATACGATTTGGATTTAAACAGGAACGCAACAATTTACAAAGATAACCGTAAACACAAAGATGCAATGGAAATAATACTTCATTTTATTAATGTAAAATACTAAAATATGCTTACAAACAACAATGGAAATTGACTAGCTAGGGCAATGGTAGCTTATCTCTAAGAAGAGATGTGGCAGCTACATGCCTTTGAAATCTATTACAATGAGGCTCGAAGGCCTATTTATTGTTTAGAAAAAATGGAAAACCCTCAACATCAAAAAAACTAACCCTAGAAGACGAAACGCTAAACTGTGGGCCCTGTTTGGGTAAATTGGTACATCAACTTCCCGGGGTTGTAACTTTGGCATACAATCTCTGTTTGATGCGTACAATATCTTGTTAGAAAGATCTATCTGAGAAATACAACTTTGGGAAGAGCAACATCGGTCCATGGACCCATGTTGGTCCTAGTTTTCCCAAAAAACGTCGTTTAGGGCCTCAAAACAGTTTCAGAAGTTCAGGACCCGAAAAACTACTAAAAATAGTAAACTGTGCTACAATTAAGGAAACTGAAAAATTGAAAGAAACAATGGTGGGGGTCCAAGTGGACTTGGCAGGTGACCACCAATATCCACCTAGATCATTCCTCCCCCCTTAGGAAGCAATGGTCCCCATTGCATTGAGTTCCTCCATGAGATGAGGAAACTTCTATTGAACTTGGTCCCTGGTGAGCCACTTGCCCTGGTGAAGGAGTTGGCCTATTTTGACAACTCGATACAGTTGGATATTTTTCTGGTGAGTGTGCTTGATCTATGTGTCCATGATCTGATCAGTTGCAAATTTTTCTATGCAATATGGATTTAACTCTGTGGGTGTGAGCTATTTTGCAATGTCAGATGTGTCTAGTAATGGTGGAAAGTATGGCCAAAGGCGGTCCACATTGAACACTGGGTGCAGGCCAAGGATTGGGGGAATGCTGAGCTCAAATACATTGTCTCCCATAGCCATGGTAATGGTGTAAGGACCATATCAGAGTGGTTTGAGTTTCTGATAGGCTATGGAAATGCGTTCCTTTTGCAAATGCAACCAAACTTTGTCGCCCACCTGAAACTTGTGTGGCACCCGATGTTGATCATGTCACTGCTTGTACTTGGCATTTGATTTCTCTAGAATGTCATGGACCTACTGGCGAATATGTTGGATGTGCTCAATGACATTGGTTACCTTATCTATTTCAGACTGGACATGAGCCGAATCTGCATGAGTAGCTGCAAATGGCATGGCCACATCAATGGTACATAATGGCTAGAATCCCAAGCCCACCTGAAAAGGGTTGTGGCCAGTCAAGCTGTGGAGAGCCCGATTGTAGCTGTGTTGAACATAGGGGAGGCTCTCGTCCCATGTGCCTGGATGCTTTGAGTTGTACATGCACAGAATTTGTACGATCATCCTATTCACAACCTTTGTCTGGCCATCAGTTTGAGGATGGAAGGTTGTGGACTTAGTGAGTTTGGTGTCCAGCATCAACCAGAGACTAGACCAAAATGTGCTAAGGAGGCTACTGTCCCGATCTGAGATGATAGACTGTGGGATCCCAAAGTGTACCCGCACTTGTTCAAAGAAGAGTTTAGTAGTGGCTTCTGTTGTGACATTCTTCTTGTAGGCTGCCATAATGGCCATCTTCGAGAACCTGTCGACAACCATAAAAACACAGTCGTGTCCATGCTTAGTGGAAGGAAGGCCTGACATGTAATCCATGGAGATGGATTCCCAAGGTCAACTAGGGGTAGGCAACGGGGTATAGAGGCCTTGCTTCTTGATGGCCGGTTTGGCAATGGCACAGGAAGTGCATGATCTGATGTACTTCTAGACATCCTGTCGAAAATTCGTCCAATAGAAATACTTCTGTAGTACTACCACCATTTTCTCGACCTCGAAATGGCCAGAAACCCGACTGTAGTGTGCTTCCCAAATCATCTTGGCACGCTCGCTTGAAGGAACACAAAGGTGACCTAGGTGGCATAACAGAGCATCCTGGAGGTGAAAATCTAGAACATGCCGACCCTCCAAGTGTGTTTGGTATGTGTGGCTGAATTCTAGGTCGCTTTTGTAGAGAAGTGGCCAATCAGAAGTATTGTGCCCACAAGAGTTGAGCACGGTGGTTAATGACATGATCGGTGGTCGAATGAGGCAATCTACGACATTATTGGTGCTGCCCTTCTTATACTTGATATTGAAATGGAACTTTTGCAGGTATGTGGACCACTTTTGATGGTGATCATTCTGTAACTTCCCTTGTGTCTGTGTGAACTACAGGGGTCAGTGGTCTGTGTGGATGACCGTTTCCTTCCCCAAAATGTAATGCTTCCATTGTTAGTAGTTTTGCACAATGGAATACATCTCTTTATCATAAGTGGGATACTTCCAGGCTGTGTTTGAAAGTGTCTCACTAAGATATGGCATTGGATGCCCCTATCGAGTAAGGATTGCCCTAATAGCATAGTCAAAGGCATCTGTCTCGACCTCAAATGGTTGTTGAAAGTTTGGTAATGCGAGCATTAGTGCCATGCAGAGGTGACCTTTCAACTCTGTGAATGCCTTCTGTTGAGATTCAAACCAAAAGAATTTTGCTTTCGCTCCTCCCTTGGTGACTTGACTCAAGGGCCAAGTGATATGAGAAAATCCCAACACAAACCTGCGGTAGAAGTTGGCAATACCTAGAAAGTTGCGGAGCTCTGTTAGATTGGTTGGAGATGGCCAATCCCAAATGACTTGGATCTTGGCTGCATCCACATGCACCCCCTATTCATCAATAATGTACCCGAGATACTGAACCTGGGTCATGCAAAAAATGCATTTCTCCAAATTGGCACATAACTTGTGTTACCGCAGTGCTTGGAGAACTTGACGGATGTGGTGGAGGTGCTCTTCCCAACTACGGATGAAGATTAGGATATCATCCAAGTATACCACTACAAATGAGTTGGTGAATGGCCACAAGATGTCATCCATTAGCCTCATGAAGGTTGCAGGAGCATTCATCAATCTAAAAGGCATAACTAACCATTCAAAAATGCCCTTCCTTGGATTTGAAGGCAATCTTCCACACATCGGAGGGTTTGATTGGTACCTGGTGATATCCTGACTTCAAATCGATCTTGTTGAAATATTTTCCCCCTTCAATTGGTCTAGTGTTGGAAATAATACTGAGAGGGGGGGGGGTGAATCAGTATTATTACATTAATAACGCTTTTTCATTTCCATATTCAGATTCATATATGCTACTTCCACAACTTCTTATGATTCAGTTAGTTGATCCTTAATGAGTGCATTAGAACATTATCAACCATATTAACAGTAAACTGGTGCAGTAAAATAGAACAGATCATCACACATAAGTCACACACATGAACACCATGATATAAGGTGGAAACCCAATGTGGGAGAAAACCACCTGCTGCAAGTCTCTATCTTCTTTCAATTAGAAACTCCTTTTACAATGATTTTGTACTGGTGCAGTCCTTTACCAGTACACAGGCTGCAACCTGCAGAGAGCTACAACTCTCTCTCGTTTTCCAGTCTCTCCTAGAAGGGAGCTACAACCCCCTTACTTCTTTCAAGGACCACTTTTCATAAATTTTCAAACTGGATCCAAGAAGATCAAATGATCATAAAGTAAAAATGATTCTTCAGAAATACCCAAACCTTAGATCAATACATGTTTTCTTTATACAGCAGATCACCCACGCGCCAACCCATGCACTAGCTATAAATAAATATCAGATCTGGTCACCTTTTAATCAGAGGTTGTATATGCCTGAATCATACCATAATGCAGAGGTCATACATGTTATAGAGCACCTAGAGGCTAGACACAAGACAAACCCAATATCCGGACCCAGAGACCTTTAGCGAATCAACAGAAGACACTATATCAGAGTTAAGGAATGACTGCTACTTCCCTACGGTTGGCTACTCTCAACTGAACTGCAATACCCCCGAAGCGATGCGGATCTGCCATCCTGCACGCATTCTTCTTGAATTCGGTTCAGTAGATTGCTCCTTGACAGATCATAAGAATGCTGATCTATTCTCCCTTAAGATCTTCAATTCATTATCCTGCATTGCCACCGGATCCCCTTTTTCTTTATATAGCCATGCTTTTAATAATACCATGAATCGAAACCAGAGGATCCGAAACCTGAGGCGCAACTGTTTTGACCAATTCTCTTAAGAGAAGGCTTAAGCGGGAAAACTATGATAGCGGTCCAAAACCACAAAAGACGGGCTTTTAACTTAATGCATCCAAACTAATAATATATTGGGTCCAATCCTTATTGCTATCGGTGCCTACCCATCTCATGTCCGATCCGATGGATCGGATGCGACATGCCCCATTAATCAGCCTTTATTTATATATCGGGTCCGCTCCTCATCGCTAAAAATACATGCCCGGCGTCCGATCAGATGGATCGGATGCGATATGCCCCATTAACCAGCCTTTATTAATATATTGGATCCGCTCCTTTCATCGCTATCGGCGATTTGAAGTGGGAGGCTTATGGGCGAACACCGCGGATGCGATTTAATATGAAATGCTTTTAATTCCTTCATCGGGTCCGACCCCTCTTATCGCAATCAAAGGATTTCACCAAAGTCACATAGCCGGATGCGATATTATTATGAGCCATGTTTGATGCCACCTTCGGGTCCGCTCGCAATCGGAGGATTTCACCAAAGTCACATAGCCGGATGCGATATTATAAGCCATGTTTGATGCCACCATCGGGTCCGCTCGCAATCGGAGGATTGGGGTGGGTGACCCTTTATGTATTCCGATATACTGCGGACGCGATATTTTTATAAACCATGATTAATGCCTTCATCGGGTCTGCTCCCAATCGGAGGTTTCAACGAAGTCACTTAGCCGGACCCCCGACGTGCATGGATGCAATATTAATATAAACCAAAGTTAATGCCACCATCGGGTCCATTGCGATATGCTTCCGGGTCACACAGCCGAAACACCATTGCGCCGATATGCCGAAACTTCGATGTCGCAATTATATTATTCATGTAACTGCCGAAAGGGGATATAATGCATATATATGGGTTTTACGCACCCAACCAACTCCCGATAATATAAATGCATGCATATATGGGTTTTAGTGAGCCCGATAGCTCCTGATAGTGATAATGAATACATATATGGGTTTTAAGCACCCAAACACCTCCGATAAAATTAATACATGCGTATATGGCCTTTCTTCTCTCCTCTTGGCACTTCTTGTCCCCATCATGGTGTATATAACAGAAATGACCATCTAAGAGAGGGTTGCCATCAAGTTCAACATATGTTCACAATGCCATAATGCCAACAATCTCCCCCTTTGGACTTGATGGCAACAACACCATCCAAAAAGCACTCTCCCCCTTTGACATCAAGGGCAAAGGGCGGATATCTGCTTCTCCTAACTATTTCTCCCCCTGAGAGCTTGCTCCTCCTGATTTTGCCCCTCTGACTTTAGGACAGAAAGTCGAGCTATTTTGGCTATATATAAAATAGGAACCGCGCTATACTGCCTACATATAACATAATTCAGCATCTTTATTGCCATGGATAGATATAGTTCATTTACCCAACATGTTCCTCCTTCTGTAATATGATAATGCCAACAATGAATTATGCTCCCCCTGAACCTTGTACGCGTATACCCCATCAGAACCTCGCGTACAAGCACCAATCTGAGAATTAACAACAAGATGATGCGTCGACAACCCCCAGCTTCTGCCTGAGGTATTCAAAAGTCTCCCTGGGCAATGGTTTGGTAAATATATCAGCCACTTGTTCCTTAGAAGAAATGTATTCCAACTTGACCTTTTGTTCAAGCACTTGTTCTCTGAGAAAATGATACTTGATCGGTATGTGCTTGGTTTTTGAATGCATGACTGGGTTCTTTGAAATGCTGATTGCACTTGTATTATCACATAAGATGGGGATAGGTGGAGTACAAGTGATTTGGAAATCCTGTAAAGTCTGCATCATCCAAAGAAGCTGGGTGGAACAAGATGCAGCAGCCACATATTTTGCTTCAGCTGTAGATAAAGCAATCGAACTTTGTTTCTTGCTGAACCAAGATACTAATCTGGAACCCATAAAGAAAGCACCACCACTTGTGCTTTTCCTGTCATCCACACTTCCAGCCCAATCTGCATCTGTGTAAGCATGAAGTGTGAGATCTGTATCTCTAGGATACCATAAGCCAAAGTTTTGAGTTCCTTGAAGATAGTTGAAGATTCTCTTTACTGCCTGAAGATGAGTTTCCTTTGGGTTTGCCTGAAATCTTCCAACTATTCCAATTGCATGCATAATGTCTGGTCGGGTACCTGTCAAATAAAGTAGACATCCAATCATAGATCTGTATATTGGTTTATGAACTGCAGCCGATTCATCATTCGCACTAAGACTGCATCCTGTAACCATGGGAGTACATACTGGTTTTGAATCTTCCATGCCATACTTCTTCAAAATCTGCTTGAGGTACTTGGTTTGAGACAAGAAGATACCGTCTTTATTCTGTTGGATTTGCAATCCAAGAAAGTATGTCAGTTCACCTAGCAGGGACATTTCGAATTCTTTCTGCATTACCGAGGCAAAGTTTTGACTCATAGTTTCTTCATTGCTGCCAAAAATAATATCATCTACATACACAACAAGTATTAGCAACTTGTCATTTTCAATTTTTATATAAAGATTGCTATCTGCTGATCCTTTTGAAAAACCTTGTTGATGAAGATATTTGTCCAAATGGTAGTACCAAGCCCTTGGAGCTTGTTTAAGACCATAGAGAGCCTTTCTCAGTCTACATACAAGGTTTGGATCATTCCCAAGAATAAACCCATCTGGCTGCTCAATGTATACTTCTTCTTCTAAATCTCCATTCGGAAAAGCTGATTTCACATCCATTTGAAATACTTTGAATTTTTGAAAGCTTGAGAGAGCAAGGAATATTCAGATAGCTTCAAGTCTAGCAACAGGAGCAAAAGTTTCTTCAAAGTCTATTCCTTCTTGCTGAGCATATCCCTTACAAACCAGTCTTGCCTTGTTTCTAACTACTTCCCCATTTTCATTCAACTTATTTCTGAAGATCCGTTTTGTCCCTATGACATTCTTATCTTTTGGTCTAGGAACTAATTCCCAAGTGTTGCTCTTTTCGATCTGCTCAACTTCTTCATCCATAGCCTTGACCCAACATTCATCTCTGCATGCTTCTTTTACATTTTGTGGCTCAGTGGAGGAGAGCAATGCCAAGTAGCTAGAGGCTTTTGCTATTGTTCTTCTTGTTTGTACACCTGCCTCTTTCTGCCCCAAAATCTGAGATTCTGGATGATTCTTTTGAACATGCCTGGATGGAGTCTTTTCTTCTATCCTTATCTGTTCCTCTGGAGCCTCTTGAGGTTCTTCTTCTTCATTATCAGTCTGATTTGAAGGGTAGTCTTCATCTTCTTCGATATTTTCATGATTTACTTGCCTAGGAATCTATCCTTTTTCATCAACCACTACATCAATGTTGTCGACAATTCTTCCAAGTCTTTTGTTGTAACACTTATATGCTTTACTATAAGGCGAATAACCAAGGAGAATGCCTTCATCTGCTCTAGGCTCAAGTTTGCCAAGCTGTTCATCAGTATTCTTAATATAGCATTTGCTTCCAAAAAATTTAAAATGCTTTACTGAAGGAGTCTTACCATACCAGAGCTCATGAGGAGTTTGAGTGTTGTTTACTTGGACATTTGTTTTGTTGAGAATAACAACCGCGGCATATGCAACTTCACCCCAGAAGGTTGCAGGAGTTCCATATTCATCAAGCATGGCGCGGGCCATTTGTTGGACTGTTCTATTCATCCTTTCCACCACTCCATTTTGCTGAGGAGTCCTTGCTGTAGAGAATTCCCTTTTTATTCCATGCTCTTCACAGAAATCGAAAAATTCATTTGAGGTAAATTCCCCACCTCTGTCAGACCTGAGACACTTAATTTTGTGATCTGATTCATTTTCGACCAAGGCTTTGAAGGATTTGAATTTTTCAAATGCTTCGTCTTTGTGTTTCATAAGTCCTAACCAAACAAACCTGGAGAAGTCGTCAATGAATAATATAAGGTATTCCTCTCCTCGAGGTGTCCTTCTCCTAAATGGACCACATACATCTGTATGAATAAGTTAGAGAGGTTTGCTAGCTAATCCTTCCTTCTCAAGGAAGTTAGTCCTGGTTTGTTTACCAAACTGACATGATTTGCATATTGTATTCTCTGGAATTTTGATATCTGGAAGATCACGAACTGCCTGATACTTGCATGCTTTCCTTATTTGTGAAAAACTTAGATGCCCCAACCTCCGGTACCATAACCAGTGCTCATCATCCTTGCTCATATAGCATTGTTGTTGTCCTTCTTCAAATATGTATAGATTGTTTGGAGTTCTTTTGCCTTTGATCACTGTTTCACCTGTATCAAGATCACGAACACGACATCCATTTGATCTAAATATTACCTCGGTTCCTTGATCGCACATCTGACTGACACTTAGAAGATTATGTTTCAATCCCTCAACGTACAAAACATTTCCTGCTTTGACCTTTTCTTTCAATTGAGCAATACCTTTTCCTTTTATGGCAGCATGAGTACCATTCCCAAATGAAACATTCTTTCCTTTTTCTAAAGCAGTGTATGATTCAAGTTTTTCTTTATCACCTGTCATATGCTTCGAACATCCACTGTCGATGTACCATTGATTTTCCTGTCCTTCTGCATAAAATTCTATCCCACATCTTTCTGGTCGAGGTTCCTTTATTCTCCATGTTTTGGTGCTTGAATCTTGTTCCTTTGTTTGCCGAAACCTACTCCTGCATTCAGAGTCTTCATGACCAAAGTTATTACAGATAGAGCATTCAACTTCATTTTCAAGAGCTGAGAAGTTGTTATAGGTCCTTTTTGTAATCCCAGTCATACTTCTTTGCTTTTGGGCCTCTCTAGTCATGATTGTTTTGTAGGCAACACATTGAGCTGCTTTGTGACCGAAGTTATGGCAAGAGAAACATTTGCCATTGAAGAAACTTCTACGATTATCAAATTTACCAGTCATATGATTGTGATTTCTATTTTCATCCATTCTTGAGGTAAATTGAGAGGATCTTGGCTGATTGTAGCTTTTGTTCGTCCTTAAGGTGAATTGTCCCTGATTTGTCTGGTAGTCTTTGTTTATTCTTGATGAAATTTGTCCATGTTTTACCTGGTGATCTTTGTTTGGCTTTTGCTCATATCTTCTTGCAGCATCGAGATAACTCTTCGAGGTGGATGCTTGAGATGTTTATCCATTATACCCCAGACCTGTCTTAATTAGAGGAGAGCGTTGTACATTGATGATCTCATCCAGAGTTTCAGATCCTTTAACAAATTTAAGATTAAGAGCCTTTTTTTTTTCAATTTCTTTTCGAAGCCCAACAATTTCACATTCTAACTTTTCAAGAGATTGTTTCTTTTCATCAAGTTGGATTTGCAGAGTCTCAATGATCACATTCTTTTCTTCTAAGCATGTCTTGAGTCTAGACATCTCCTCATAATAGCTATCTATATCTAGAGCATCCATGTAATCATCATCTTCAAAAGCCATTAAAAGTTTATAGGGATTACCTCGTTCGTCTTCATCGTTGTTTGATAGACCATCACTGTCTTCATGGGTGTAATAGCTCTTCTTATTTGCATTCTGTTTCTTGTTCCATCTAACAGGTTCCTTTCCCTTGCCAATCTTATCCTTATGAGGACATTTGGCAGCATAGTGACCTACTCTTCCACAAGCAAAACATTTGAAGGGTAACTTACCTCTGAATCTGCCAGTACCTCGTTGAAGATTTCTGACAAAATTTGATTCTTCTTCTTCTTCTGACACATGACTTGATTCAAGGTACTCTCCTTTGCCTGAAGCCTTGAAGGCAGCTTCTCTCCTATCTGAAGGACCTCCTTTTCTCATTTCATAAGCGGTTAGAATTCCATGCAGCTGTGACATGGTGAGAGTTCGTAGATTCTCCTTTTCTTCTATGGCGGACACTTTAGATTCAAACTTGGTGGACAAGGATCTTAGAACTTTTTCAACCACAATAGCCTCTTTTATTTCTTCACCCAAGTTTTTCATGCAATTAACAATCTCATCTACCCTAAGGAAATAGTTAGCCACACTTTCATCATTACACATTCTGAGATTCTCATACTAAATCCTGAGGGTTTGAAGTTTAGCACGCTTTACCTGTTCATCTCCTTCGTAGCTCAAGACAATCTTGTCCCATATTTCTTTTGCGGATTTATATTGCATAACCTTTACGAATTCTGATTGAGATAAGCATCCCAACAGAGTATTGACTGCTTTAGCATTTGTTTCATATTTATTTTTCTCGGCCGGATCTGTAGGAGTAGCTGAAGGAAAAGTGTAGCCTGTCTCTATGATATCCCAAACTTCCGTACCAAGAGATTGAAGATAAGCAGTAACTCTTACCTTCCAATAATTGAAGTTTGTCCCATCAAAAATCGATGGCCTGATTGATGCTTCCCTCTCGTAGTTGCTCATAATGAACGATCTTCCTTCAAGCGATCAAGCTTCTCTGAAGGACCTGCTCTGATACCAATTGTTGGAAATAATACTGAGAGGGGGGGGGGCGTGAATCAATATTATTACATTAATAACGCTTTTTCATTTCCATATTCAGATTCATATATGCTACTTCCACAACTTCTTATGATTCAGTTAGTTGATCCTTAATGAGTGCATTAGAACATTATCAACCATATTAACAGTAAACTGGTGCAGTAAAATAGAACAAATCATCACACATAAGTCACACACATGAACACCATGATATAAGGTGGAAACCCAATGTGGGAGAAAACCACCTGCTGCAAGTCTCTATCTTCTTTCAATTAGAAACTCCTTTTACAATGATTTTGTACTGGTGCAGTCCTTTACCAGTACGCAGGCTGCAACCTGCAGAGAGCTACAACTCTCTCTCGTTTTCCAGTCTCTCCTGGAAGGGAGCTACAACCCCCTTACTTCTTTCAAGGACCACTTTTCATAAATTTTCAAACTGGATCCAAGAAGATCAAATGATCATAAAGTATAAATGATTCTTCAGAAATACCCAAACCTCAGATCAATACATGTTTTCTTTATACAGCAGATCACCCACGCGCCAACCCATGCACTAGCTATAAATAAATATCAGATCTGGTCACCTTTTAATCAGAGGTTGTATATGCCTGAATCATACCATAATGCAGAGGTCATACATGTTATGGAGCACCCAGAGGCTAGACACAAGACAAACCCAATATCCGGACCCATAGACCTTTAGCGAATCAACAGAAGACGCTATATCAGAGTTAAGGAATGACTGCTACTTCCCTGCGGTTGGCTGCTCTCAACTGAACTGCAATACCCCCAAAGCGATGCGGATCTGCCGTCCTGCACGCATTCTTCTTGAATTCGGTTCAGTAGATTGCTCCTTGACAGATCATAAGAATGCCGATCTATTCTCCCTTAAGATCTTCAATTCATTATCCTGCATTGCCACCGGATCCCCTTTTTCTTTATATAGCCATGCTTTTGATAATACCATGAATCGAAACTAGAGGATCCGAAACGTGAGGCGCAACTGTTTTGACCAGTTCTCTTAAGAGAAGGCTTAAGCGGGAAAACTATGATAGCGGTCCAAAACCACAAAAGGCAGGCTTTTAACTTAATGCATCCAAACTAATAATATATTGGGTCCAATCCTTATTGCTATCGGCGACTGCCCATCTCATGTCCGATCCGATGGATCGGATGCGACATGCCCCATTAACCAGCCTTTATTTATATATCGGTTCCGCTCCTCATCGCTAACAATACATGCCCAGCGTCCGATCAGATGGATCGAATGCGATATGCCCCATTAACCAGCCTTTATTAATATATCGGATCCACTCCTTTCATCGCTATCGGCGATTTTAAGTGGGAGGCTTATGGGCGAACACCGCGGATGCGATTTAATATGAAATGCTTTTAATTCCTTCATTGGGTCCGACCCCTCTTATCGCAATCGGAGGATTTCACCAAAGTCACATAGCCGGATGCGATATTATTATGAGCCATGTTTGATGCCACCATCGGGTCCGCTCGCAATCGGAGGATTTCACCAAAGTCACATAGCCGGATGTGATATTATAAGCCATGTTTGATGCCACCATCGAGTCCGCTCACAATCGGAGGATTGGGGTGGGTGACCCTTTATGTATTCCGATATACTGCAGACGCAATATTTCGTAAACCATGATTAATGCCTTCATCGGGTCCGCTCCCAATCGGAGGTTTCAACGAAGTCACTTAGCCGGACCCCCGACGCGCATGGATGCGATATTAATATAAACCAAAGTTAATGCCACCATCGGGTCCATTGCGATATGCTTCCGGGTCACACAGCCGAAACACCATTGCGCCGATATGCCGAAACTTCGATGCCGCAATTATATTATTCATGTAACCGCCGAAAGGGGATATAATGCATATATATGGGTTTTACGCACCCAACCAACTCCCGATAATATAAATGCATGCATATATGGGTTTTAGTGAGCCCGATAGCTCCCGATAGTGATAATGAATACATATATGGGTTTTAAGCACCCAAACACCTCCGATAACATTAATACATGTGTATATGGCCTTTCTTCTCTCCTCTTGGCTCTTCTTGTCCCCATCATGGTGTATATAAGAGAAATGACCGTCTAAGAGAGGGTTGCCATCAAGTTCAACATATGTTCACAATGCCATAATGCCAACATCTAGGAGGTCATCAATCCATGGGATTGGATACCTATTATGGATAGTGATCTTGTTCAATGCCCGATAGTCAATACAGAGTCTCCAAGTCCCATCCTTCTTCTGTACCAACACGATCGGGCTCCCACAAGGTGATGAACTCGGACGGACGTGACCTTTCTACAACAGATCCTGAATCTGCCTCTGGATTTCATTGTTCTCCATAAAAGAGCGTCAATATATTGGTTCATTGGGCAGCGGTGAACCCGGGGTCAGATCAATGGAGTGCTTGACTTGATAGTGTAGACGAACCCCTGCAGGGGAGGTGAAGATGTCCTCGTACTCCTCTATGACCCTGTCCATCTATAATTGTTGTGCGGAGGGGCACTATCTGGAGTTTGTGGCCACCGTCTTCTTCTTTCCTTAAGGGCATATCATCAGGAAAATAAATTTCCTAGTTTTGGAAATGAGTTACTGCATTGTTTTGCAGTAACCAAAGAGATGGCGGTAGGTGGTGCTACCTCTAGTATCCTATACAACTTATTTCCCAAAGTAACAATAACAACACGGGGCCTTGATTCATACACTGCATGTCACTTTCACAAGTATAGTTGTCGTAATAATACATCACAAACTTCAAGGGGAGTAATGTCACACAATACCTCATCCGTGAAGGGCTTGATGTTGTATGGAAGGTGACACTGCTGGCTCACACGAAGATCTCGTCCTTGGTGAAGCCACCCGATGGTGTACAGTTGTGGATGTGCTGCGGTCGGTAAGCCCAGCCACTTCATGACCTCTACTGAAATGAGGTTCTTTTGGCTCTCGTTGTTGATAATGAACTGTAGGGGGAGCCCTTTACCCACATCTGGGAGTGGAAGAGATGCTCCTCCTCCTCTGGATCTTCGAGTTCCTCCTTCTGGATCTTTGTAGTGGCAACGGTGGCATTGGGCTCTGCATCGATAATCTGATTCCCTTTCTCACTCCTGTTGTCGGGTTCTGACTTAGAGTCGGAACATGCATATGATTTTGAAATCCTTAGCTCGGCCACCAGTGACTGCTTGGCCCGACACTCACTTGTGTTGTGAGTGGAGCTCTTATGGAACTCACACTACTTTCCCGTGTCCTTTTTCGGCTTCACGACGCTGTTCTTTGCTTGTAGCTTTGGCAGGTTGTCCTGGGCCACCCCACCTTGGCTTTGTCCTTTGTTCTACGGTTTTGGGACACCTTTCCCTTGCTTCGGATTCGCAGATCCAAAGTCTCGCTTCTTCTGTTTAAACTTTTTCTCGACATTGATGGAATATCGGTACGTTGTGCCGAGCGAGGGGATGTTCAAGAATTATATTTCTTCCTAGATGTACTTGTGTAGGCAACCACGGTATTTGAGTACCAGTTGCTGCTTCGAATCCTTGATACACAACTTTGTGCGAAGGGTATGGAAAATATTGGTAAACTCCGGCACGTCTTGGTCCCTCCCCTACCGCAGCATGGTCCACTTTATGTATTGATCCTAATAGCTTCCGACAGGGTAGTACTGCTCCTTGATGGAAACTCGGAATGAATCCCAAGTGGGTGTGCCTAAAAATAGTGAGCCTGTACTTTCATCCTTCTGCTCGCAGTAGGTTTCCCACCAGTCCTTGACGTGGGGGGCTACTTTGAGAAGAGTGAAAATAATCTTTTCCCGACTGGAAAAATCATGAACAGAAAAATAACCCTCTAGCAGATTCAACCATTTTTCGATGGCATCTACGTCTATCTGACCCTCAAATATGGGGATTTCAAAATTAACTTGTACCTTAAACGGTGTGATGTTTCTAGAGTAGCTGTTGGAAGCCAATGCGTCGCCCCTGGGTATCCGTTGAAGGATCTGGACAAAGTTGTCCATCATCACGTTCCTTTGTCACTCGAGGGCTTCTTCGAGCAAGATTTTGATAGGATCTCCTGCCCCCTCATCTTTCTTTTCATCTGCCATGGGAGGTCATTGGTATTTGCGAGGCTGGTCTTGTAAAGGTTTGACCAGTTCAAGCCCTAACTCCTTATATCCCGACCTTGTTGGAGACATGCAAAGAAAAACAGAGAAAAAAGCAGACCGCTCTGATACCACTGATTCGGATTTAAACAAGAACGCAACAATTTACAGAGATAACCATAAACACAAAGATGCAGCAGAAATAATACTTCATTTCATTAATGTAAAATACTGAAATATGCTTACCAACAACAATGGAAGTAGACCAGCTAGGGCGATGGTAGCTTATCTCTGAGAAGAGATGTGGCAGCTACATGCCTCTGAACTCTGTTACAATGAGGATCAAAGGCATATTTATTGTTGATAAACAATGGAAAACCCTCAACATCCAAAAACATAACCCTAGAAGATGAAACGCCAAACTGTGGGCCCCGTTTGGGTAAATTGGTACATCAACTTCCTGGGGTCGTAACTTTAGCATACGATCTCCGTTTGACGTGTACAATATCTCGTTAGAAAGATCTATCCAAGAACTACAACTTTGGGAAGAGCAACATCGGTCCACAGACCCATGTTGCTCCCAAATTTCCCAAAAAATGTTGTTTAGGGCCTTAAAATGACTCTAGATGTTTAGGACCCGAAAAACTGCTAAAAATAGTAAACTATGCTACAATTAAGGAAACTGAAAAGCTGAAAGAAAAAATGGTGGGGGTCCAAGGGGACTTGGTAGGTGGCCACTAATATCCACCTGGATCAATATAATATAAGAAAGTAGTAGGTATCCCAAAGGCTTGAAGGGGATCTAATGGAAAGAAGTGATTGTTTTCAAAAGCCTTCCAATCAATATATAAATATATAAATGTAGATTTATTATTATTTTAATTAGAAATCTGTAATTAAATAATAAAATTTAATTACATCCCTCCCAATCTAAATTGCTTATTAGCATAATTCACTACCTTCATACGTCTTGCATTTTAACAGCGTTGTAACATGTGGATTAATTTCCTTTTTGGTGCATAATCTCTACCTTTTAGGACAATATGGTGTAGTGGCCCAAGCCTTATGAATCATTACGACAAACTTAGAATAATAGAGAAAATGAAAGGTTGTACAAACCAGCATTTTTTTCAAACTACTAATCCAACATAAGTACCTTAACTTTTTCATGAAGATATCATATTGAGAACATTTGAACAATGGTGGGAAATCTGGACAATGACTATCTCTCTTCTGCAAGGGTGATGCAGAAACTCTGACAAGATATTGGTATTTTTACTAAATTTTGTGGAGTGACTGGATGTAGCTTTAACGATTCACCTTAACATTTTTTTACATATAATTTCCTAAGTCTATTTAATATCTTCATTATCATAAAAACCAACATATATCCATCTTAACTCCATATCTACGACTCTTAGAGGGATGAAATCTATTTATCCCTCTCAGCACTTGGTAGACTCGGAATTAAGATGGATCTAAGTTGATAGAATTTCCCCTTTAAATAGTCTATCCTCACATGAATATCATAGTATTAACATGGGTCAATACCATGGGTTATCATAAACCTGGAGCTTAAAAACTACTATTAGTAATTTATAAAAATTAATAAAATTAATAATTTGTTTTTATTTTATTTTTTTTTGTTTTCACCAAGTTAAAATGTTTAAATGACATTAAATTACAAGATCCATTTTGACCCTTGATCTACCAAGCCCCGAGAGGGATCAAATATTTTTTCACTCTATTCTGGTTTGCATATCACGATATTTGATCCCTCTCGGCACTTAGTAGATCCACAGTAAATATTGATCTATGATGGTTTAATTCCCCCCTTTAAATAGGGTACATTCCACGTGAATACCATGAGTCAATACCATGTGCCATCTTTATTTTTATTAATACTAATATTAGAGGTAATAATGCTTTTTTCCATGGTATTAATAATAACTTGGCCCATGGTATTTGGCCTATAGGCTTCACCTAAATATAACGCATTTTTTGAGTGTTCATAAATATAAGGTGACTTATGTAGTAAATATAAAAAAATGTTTTATTTATTAACCATACCTCTGATTTATTTATATTTTTATTAACTTACCATACCTCTTTTATAAATATGGTATTTGGCCCATAGGATTCACTTAAATAAAACCTATTTTTTGGGCCTTCTTAAATAGAAAGAGGGTTATAGACTAAATATAAAAAGAGGTTTTATTTATTTACCATACCTTGAGTTTATTTATATTTTTATTTATTTACTCTACCTTTGGAGTAAGTATAAAAAGAGTTTTTATTTATTTACCATAAGTTCACTTTATTTATATTTTTATTTATTTACACCCTTGTGTGTTTGTAAATATAAGGTGACTTATGGAGTAAATATAAGAAAATGTTTTATTTATCTACCATACTTCTTGTTTATTTATATATTTTATGAATTTATCATACCTCTTTTATAAATATGGTATTTAGCCCATAGGATTCACTTAAATAAAACATCATTTTTTAGCCTTCTTAAATAGAAAGAGGGTTATGGACTAAATATAAAAAGAGGTTTTATTTATTTACCATACCTCTAGTTTATATATATTTTAATTTATTTACCATACCTTTGGTGTAAGTATAAAAAGAGGTTTTATTTATTTACCATACCTCCACCTTATTTATAGTTTTATTTATTTACACCCTTGCCGTCGATGGAAACCATATTTGAAAATAGGGAGCCATTCATAGAAGAAATGAGGGTGATTGGGACAAAATACAACCTCCCAAACCAGAAAATGGGCGATTGCAAAGTAGAAAATCGGGCGATTGTAATCGAATATAACCTCCCAAACCAGGGGAATCGGGTCAAATGAGCCTTTTCATAGTTTATCCACCCCTTTTGTTTTGGGCTAAAATGAAAAAAATAATTATTTTTTAAATAAAAGTTGGGATAAATATATGAAATGGGTGTTTTATAAAAAAATTACCCCTCTAAAATGAAAAACCCCTTAAATTTCGCCCTTGGGATAAAAATTGCCCCTAAAATTTACCATGAGAAACCCTTAGATAAATATTATAAATCCTAAATTAAACATGGTTGACCATGGTTTACCATCGTTGATTTTCATTTTGAGATAATCTTAGTCACAATGTGACATTAGACTAAGGTTGGTCATAGTTAACCATGTTTGGTTTTCATATTGAGACAATCTTTGTCACAATGTGACATTCAGCCATGGTTGACCATGGTTGAATGAACCCTTAGGTTAATAAAACCCAACGGAATAATATTAAATGCAAGGGATTAATATTATAAACCCAAGGTGCATAAGCCCTAAGATAAATATTAAAAACACTAAAATAAACATGGTTAACCATGGTTGATTTTCACAATGCGAAACTAGACTATGGTTGACCATGTCTGGTTTTCATATTGAGACAATCTTTGTCAAAATGTGACATTTGACAATGGTTGACCATGATTGGCCATGGTTGACAATGGTTGACCACATTTGAATTTTTATATTGAGACAATCTTTGTCACAATGAAACATTGGACCGTGGTTGACCAGGATTGATTTTCATATCGAGACAATCTTTGTCACAATGCAACGTTGCATCATGGCTCATATTCATATTGAGAAAATCTTTGTCACAATGTGACGTTGGACCATGGTTGATTTTCATATTGAGAAAATCATTGTCAGAATGTGATGTTGGATCATGGTTGACCATGATTATAAACCCAACGAATTTATATTTAGCCAAAGCATTAATATTATAAACCCTATTAATAATATTAAACCTAAGGGATTAATATTATAAACCCAAGGTATATAAACCCCAAGATTATTATAAACCCTAAAATAAACATCATTTAACATGGTTTACCAATGTTGATTTTCATATTGAGACAACCTTTGTCACAATGTAATGTTGGACCATGGTTGATCATGGTTGATTTTCATACTAAGACAATATTTGTTACAATGTGACATTGTACCATGCTTGACCGTCATTAACCATGGTTGATGATAGTTGACAATGGTTGACCATGGTTGATTTTCATATTGAGGCAATCTTTGTCACAATGTGACGTTGGACTATCGTTGATAAATATTATAAACCATAAGATAAATATTATAAACCCTTATGTAAACATGGTGAACCATGGTTTACCATGGTTGATTTTCATATTCACACAATCTTTCTAATAGTGTGATGTTGGACCATTGTTGACCAACATTGACCATGGATATCATAATGTGACATTGGACCATGAGACAATCTTTGACACAGTATGACCATGGTTATTAACCATAGTTGACCATGATTGTCCATGGTTGATCATGATTTATTTTCATATTGATACAATCCTTCTCCCAATGCAACATTGTACCATGGTTGACCATAAGTGACCATGGTTGACGATGGTTTGCCATCGTTGTTAATAATTTACCATTGTTGACCATGTTTGATGACGGTTGGAAATGGTTGGTCATGGTTGATTTTCATATCGAGACATTCTCCATAACAATGTGATGTTAGACCATGCTTGACCATGATTATAAACCCTAGGGATTTATATTAAACCCAAGGATTAATATTATGAACCCTAAGAATAATATAATACCCTAGGAATATGAACCCATAGATTAATAAACCCAGGGGATTGATATTACAAACACGGGGGGTTTATACTAAAACCTGAAGGGATCAAAAGCCCAAGGGAATAATATTAAACCTAAGGGATTATATTATAAACCCAAGGCATACAAACCCTAAGATAAATATTATAAACTCTTAAATAAACATTGTCAACCATTGGCTAATGTCACATTTTGACAAAGATTGTATCAATATAAAAATCAACAATGGTAAACTATGGTCAACCATGTTTATTTTATGATTTAAAATATTTATCTTAGGGTTTATATACCTTGGGTTTACAACATTAATCCATAGGTTTATAATCCCTTAGATTTTTAATATTAATCCCTTGGTTTTATTATTCTCTTGGGTTTATAATATCAATCCCTTGGGTTTAATAATCAAAGAGTTGAATTTCTTAGGGTATAATATTATTCATTGGGTTTGTTGTATTAACCTGTAGGCTCAATATAAATTCCTTTAGTTTATATTCATGGTTAACCATGGCCAACCATGGTCCAACATCACATTGTGATAAATATTTTCATAATATAAAGGTTAGCCATATTAAATGAGTAATATTGGGATTATAAACCCAACAGAATAATATTAAACCCAAGGGATTAATATTATAAACTTAAGGTATATAAACTCTAAGATAAATATTATAAACCATAAAATAATCATGGTTAGCCATTATTTACCATGGTTCATTTTCAAATTGAGACAATCTTTGGCACAATTCGACGTTGGACCATGGTTGGCCATCAATGCCATTAATTATTATTATTATAATTAATAATGATCAATAAAAAAATAATAACAATAATAATTTAACTAATAAATAATTAATTTATTAATTAATAGGAATAAAAATAAGTAATAATAATTAATGTTTGGAAGTCCACAGGGCCTTGGATAGACAGTGATCGAGTGCTCTGTTAAGGCACTCCTTAAAGTGAAGTCACCGGTTCAATTCCCCACCCCCGATCAGGATGATATATGGGACATGATGAACATGTAGTCTTGTGAAACTTACTATATATATATATATATATATATATATATATATATATATATATATATATATATATTGTTAATTAACTATTATTAATTATTAACAATTAAATATTAATAATTATTATTATTATTAATTATTAATTAAAAATGAATCATTAATTAGTTAATTAAAAAAAACAAAGAAATTAATAAGTAGTAATAATAATTAATATTTACAAATTATTAATTAACTATTATTAATTATCAACAATTAATTATAATAATTATTATTAATTATTGTTGTACACCTAATTTGCCAAGGGTTAAAGTGTCGGAGTTGAACAATCAAAGGGAGTCCAAAAGACGTTGGAATATGAATCCAACGGTCACACCAATGAATTATAAATGTAGATCTATGTTAATAAGAAATGTAATTTAATATTTTATCATTCATATCTCTTCACATTCCATGTGCATCTGACATGGTATGCGCAGGTCCTAATTTAGAATTTTCCTACTTTGCATGTCCTCTACTCTCTGCTCTCCCTTGATTGAAAATCCGCATTTTATCTCGATTCCCTGAAGTTCTTTGCCTTGGCTATGCTCCTTGAAACTTAGACCCTCCTTATTGGAGCATTGAATATGTTGAATGTAGCGTGATACATCTGCCTCCGTGTGTGATACATCTTCCTCTCTATTCTCTGCGAAGGAAGGTCAAATGATTGTATTGCGTTTGAACATTTTGAATGTAATATTATAACATGGGAATGGAGTGTTGCATATAATGTTGAATACAACAATGTAGTTCCTTGGATTTCAACTAATGTTTGTCCCTTTGCTTGCATAATAATCGATTACCTACTCATCTCTGTGAGAAGTTTCAATTTATTGTCTGTTCCTCTTCCTACCTAATGACTGACTGTCTACCCATACCAATCCAATGCCATATGTGTTTTACGTTGGTTTTTAATCCCTTGCACTGGTTTACAGTGGTTTTTAATACCTTTCCACACTGGTTTATGTTGGTGATACGCTGCCATACCTGGCATATGTTGCCATATGATGCCATACCTGTCATATGTGTTTAATATGTTGTTGTGCCAAGGACCATTGAAATTTTTCCAAACCGCTTCTATTATGGCTAAGTGCAATCCCAGAGGGAAAGAGGAAAATTTTACTTCGTCCAAGTGGTTATTCGATATGTCCTTTGTGGGCAGAGTTTATCGTTGTTGAGGAGTCAAGTCCCTTTACTTTTTGATTGGTCAAATCTCCTTAATAATTGGTTGTGTATACATATGAAGCAGGGTCGAGTATTCTCTAATCTCTTGGAGGTTCTCCTGAAATTGTGCTCGAGCACACCTGCAATGGCATATTATAACGTTGAAGAAGAACAATAAATTATTTGTTAAAACCAGCAATAGTCACCTTCTGTGACCAAAAGCTTTGCATTGAATTAAAACAACAACATTGAGAATCACAATGAACAATAATAACAAGTTGATTAATGCATATATGGGTGGGCTTGGTGGCCTCTGGCTCTCCCACACATAAGGGTGTTTCGAGGAGCAGAGTATTCATCTAGAATCTCATCTCTTTTAAATTTCATGTAAAAACTGTTGCCCCAAGTACTTGTAAATGTGTTAGAAAACCTGCATAGATGAATCTAGCTAGTAAAGGTTGAACACACAGCTTTGCAGAGCAAAAAAGCTAAAAGAAAATCGAAAGAACAAAAGAATGATTCATTAGAAAATAGGTTACAATGCTCATGATATAGCATTACTAGGTGAAGATCCCAAGGTAATGCACCATAGTGGTGATCAATGAGAAGACTCGACACCTACAACAAGTTCCAGAGAGAACTAGCTAGTTGTGGAGTGAAAGAAGGAGCAAATCAGGGAGTAAATCATGCAGAAGAACTAACCAGTTGTGGAGTTAAAGAAGGAGCAAATCAAGGAGTAAATCATGCAGAAGGAATCTTACATGTAGTCCCATGATCTAACTAAGAGTCCGCATGTAGGTGTGTAGTAGTTCCAACACCCCCCTGAACACCACTATGGGGAAAAATAGAAAATGGGCCCTTGTAACTAAGGCCAAAGGTCACCCAAAATACAGTGCAACTTGTACTAAAATTGAGGAAAGAGGGAAAACCTTGTGGGAAACCCCCCCCTCAAAATACAATGTAATCAAAAGAAAAGAGGAAGAAAAGATAGTTGCTAAGCGACTGTGTCCTTCACTCCAAGACGATCGCGCAGAGAGCGAAACTTCTGCTCAGTGAATGTCTTGGTGAAGATGTCTGCAGTCTGTTCTGTTAAAGGACAGAATTGCAAATCAATGACCCGATCATGTATTAAGTCTTTGATGTAGTGCATATGGATCTCTATGTGCTTCGTCCACTGCCACTATACTGGATCCCTGCAAAATTTGAGAATGTTCTGGTTGTCACACTAGATAACAATGGGTTGGTGGAACTGGACACCCAACTCAGTGAGGAAGTGTTATAGCCACAAAGCCTGAATGGTGATGTTGACTACTCCTCTGTACTTGGCCTCAGCTGAAGAGAGAGCAATAGCAGCCTGCTTCTTGCTCGACCAATAGATAGGGCCAGATCCTAGACTGAGTGAATATCCGGAGATGGACTTACGATCAATGTTGTCTCCCGCCCAATCAGAATCTGTGAAGCCAAGGAGATTCAATGCAGTGCCTGCTGCATAGTGAATCACAAAGGTGATGGTGGCCTGCACATATCAGAGGATGCACTTGGAAGCATTTCAGTGGAGCTCATATGGCTCCTGCATGTATCTAGATACTGCCCCTACTGCATATGAGAGATCTGGTCTGGAGTGGGTGAGGTACAATAAGCTCCCCACTAGTTGTCAATAGAGAGTGTTGTCAACTAATGGAGTGTGTTGGGTCCCTATAATACTAGTGATTACCCCATTACTATTGTAGTTACATCCCTTATTAATATTGTTGTGCCTCTATTATCCCCATATTGTTATTACTGTGCCCCATAGAATCCCTCTATTGTTATTTTTGTGGCTTTATATTATTATTGTTAGGATGGCTGGGTTATATTGTGACTCCTTAGACTCCTATATATAGAAAGGAGGTTTTTTCATTTGAATCATCCAAGAATTGTTCATTTATGTAATGTAAAAGAGGTTTCACCCTCAAAGAGGCTAAATTCTAAGGTGTTGATCTATCTTTTCTATCTTTTCTTGAGCTGGTTTCATAACATTTGGTATCGGAGCTTTGGATTCTTTGGTTTCACTGCTCCAAATAGGTCATCGTGGCATTTTCACTATAACTTTTGTCTGTGACGTTTCAGAAGCTAAAAAAAAAACCCATTTGAGAAGAAATCGCGCTGAACTGTGTCTCCGAATTTCAGAGCTTTTAGCACTATATTTATCGAGATATGATCTGAGGAAGTTGGTCTCTTTGCAGACTCCTGAATTACATTCCAAATAGGTGACCTGGGGAAAATCGTCATAACTTTCTCTCTGAGTATCGGATTGAAATTTCGTAAGAAGGTACAGAAAGCGGATGGATTTTAGTTTCTTGTATATATTTTTCAAAGCCAGAGATCGAAACAGTAACTCGTGGCATGTCGTACAAGTTCGCTCTATTGGACTAGTCTATAATGAGGTCACTGTGGGAGATTTCGCATAACTCTTCCTTGGAGAATCCAATTTGGATCAGACTGGTGGCATTGGAAAGAGGACATAGAGGGCTACTACAGTTCGCAATTTTAGAACTGGATGATCTGAAAGTACAGAGATACATCAGAGGCAATATCGAGCTCCTACAAAGTGAAAAAAGGTGACATGTAGATTCTTTTAAATTTTTTCTTAAGTTTGGTTTGAAAATTTATTTTGAAGGAATTCAAAGGGCATAGTAGACCATTATTATCGGTAATTGATGCCCCGGTGAAAGAAAATGCAAACACCTAGGAAGCAACCTGAAAGCTCTAGCATGACTCATGAAGAAGAGGAAGAAATGCAACATGATATATCAAAATTACGAAACCAAGTGCAACAGTGTCACTTGCACAAAAAGCAATAGAATCTAAGATGAAAGATGTAGAAGCTAAGATGGATGGCTTAAAGGAAGGTGTAGAAGCTAAGATGGATTGTTTAAAGAAAGGTGTAGAAGCTAAGATGGATGGCATAGAAGCTAAGATGAGTGGCATGGATGCTAAAATGGATGGCATGGATGATAAGATGGAAGAATTGAAGATAAATATGAATAAGTTGCTACAAGAAATGGTCACTAATGGTGAAAGGGTAGTAAAGGAAACTCATGACGAGAACAAAAAAAATGTTAATCATGATTCCATAGACTCTAATGTTGGATCGAAGACCCACCATATTCCAAAAATCAATATGAATAAGTTTGATGGCAAGGATCTCGCAACATGGATATTATAGACGGAGCAATTTTTCGATCTCAATAATGTGCAAAACACACAACAGGTATGTATTGCAACTTTATATTTGGAACCAAATCAGTTTGTATGGTATCAATGGCTTTTCTTTCGTAAACAAATTATCACTTGGGCAATTTTTTCGGAAGAATTCATAACACATTATGAGGATACAAAAAGCAACACTTTTTTTAGCCAATTGATAAGTCTCAAACAAAAGGGTTCAATAATGGAGCACATTGAGGAGTTCCAAAAATTGAACATAAGGGTAAAAAATATTCCAGAGGAGCATAGGATTGATGTGTTCATAGGGACTTTAAAGGATAATATCCAACATGATGTTCGCCTTTGAGAACCTGATTCATTAGAGAAGGCATTCAGGTTAGCAAGAAAAATGGAAAGAAAAATTATGGCAACCAGGAAGCATACCACTCACAACTATAAAGATGGAAGTGTTGTTGCCCCTAGTCTTCCACAACCTATAAGGTTGACACCACAACAATTGGAAGAAAAAAGAGTAAAAGGGCTTTGTTACAGTTGTGATAGCAAATACACTAAAGGTCATAAGTGTGTAGAGAAGAAATTATTCTACATAGATTGTGAAGAGGAAGAAGAAAAGGAGAAAGAAAGGTCAAAAGAAGAGGATATAATCCAAGAACAAAGCCTAGATAAAGAAGAAATGAATCCAACCATATCTTGTAATGCATTGGCAGGAATTACCACTCCTCAAACCATCAAGATAGAAGGACAAATCAAGAAGAAAAAGGTAATAGTGTTGATTGATTCAGGAAGTACCCACAATTTTATTCATTGTAAGGTAGCAAAAGAATTGAATTGCTTCTTATATCCAGTACCAGAGTGTCAAGTGATGGTTGCAAAAGGAGGAACAATAAATTGCTCTGGAAAGCGCCATAATATCAAGCTATCGATGAGAGAATATGAATTGACTAGCCCAATGCTTTCCATTCCAATGGGAGGTGTTGATGTTGTACTAGGAGTCCAACTACAATCCTTGGGTACAATACCTTTTAATTTTCAAGAACTTTTCATGAAATTTTCTGTGGAAGGAAAGGAAGTTAAATTAAGGGGTATTGCAGGGAAACTCGGAAATATAATCAGCTCTAACGGTATGACAAAGCTTCTAAAAAAGTAACAAAGGGGTGTAATTGCACAATTGTCTTTGCTAGATGTTTCCACATTGCAATCATCTATTTCTCCAGATCTCCAAAAAGTCTTGGACAATCATTCCAAGGTATTTGAGACTCCTAAAGGTCTCCCACCTATTCGTGATCATGATCATGCTATTCATCTGATTCCAGGAAGTGTTCCTCCAAACATCAGGCTGTACAGATATCCCTATGCCCAAAAGAGTGAAATTGAACGAATGGTTGCAGAAATGCTAGAGGCTGGTATAATTCAACCGAGTCAAAGTTCTTTCTCTGCTCCAGTAGTATTGGTGCACAAGAAGGATGGATCATGGCGCATGTGTCCGGATTATAGGGAGCTCAACAAGCTCACTATTAAAGATAAGTTTCCCATTCCTGTCATTGATGAATTACTGGATGAATTGCATGGATCAATTTACTTCACCAAGTTGGATCTTCATTCAGGATATCATCAAATCAGAATGAAGACTAAAGACATTCCAAAAACAACATTTAGAACTCATGAGGGTCATTATGAATTTTTGGTCATGCCTTTTGGCCTTACCAATGCACCTTCAACATTTCAAGGTTTGATGAATTCCATTTTCAAACCATTCCTTAGAAAATTTGTGTTAGTATTTTTTGATGATATACTAATCTACAACAAGTCTTGGAAGGATCATGTTGAACATGTTGACAGGGTGCTACAACTATTGGAGGAGAAACAATTATATGCAAAAAGATCCAAATGTTTCTTTGGAGTACAAGAGGTGGAATATCTGGGTCATATTGTATCTCATGAAGGAGTTAAGGTAGACCCTAGCAAAATTAAAGCCATTAAGGAATGGAAAATCCCCACATCCATAAAGCATCTACGAGGATTTCTTAGGTTGACAGGGTATTATCACAAGTTTGTTAAGAATTATGGGAGAATATCAGCACCTCTAACAACATTATTGAAGAAAGATGCATTTTCATGGACTCCAGAAGCAACAAAGGCCTTCGAACATCTTAAAGAGGCAATGTGCCAAGCATTGGTCTTAGCTACACCAAACTTCACAAAAACCTTTATTGTGGAATGTGATGCTTCAGGAAATGGAATTGGTGTTGTTTTAATGCAAGATGAAAGACCCATTGCTTTTGAAAGTCGTCCAATCAAGGGAAAGTTTTTACACAAAGCTATTTATGAGAAGGAAATGTTGGCAATACTCCATGCACTTAAGAAATGGCGACCCTACCTAATGGGAAGACACTTCAAGGTAAAAACAGATCATGATAGCCTTAAATACTTTTTAGAACAAAGATTATCCTCTGAAGAGCAACAAAAGTGGGTCACAAAGATGTTGGGTTATGACTTTGAAATCATCTACAAAAAAGGGAAGCAAAATGTGGTGGCAAATGCACTCTCAAGAAAGGATGAGGATGTGGAAGCATTGTTGTGCGCCATTTCTATTATCCAACCAGATTGGATAAACAAAGCAAGGGAGGAATGGAAGAATGACAAAGAAGTGTGGGCACTTATTCGAAAGTTACAACAAGATTCCAGAACGTCTGATACATTTAGCTGGAAAAATGATTCTTTATGGTACAGAGATCACTTATACCTCTGTAAGAATTCCCAACTAAAACAAAAGATTCTTATGGAATTGCACACTTCTCCCTTAGGAGGGCACTTAGGATTTTTAAAAACTTACCACAGGGTTAAGAAGGAATTTTTTTGGGATGGCCTTAAATCGGATATTCAAAAGTTTGTGGCGGAATGTTTAGTTTGCCAACAAAATAAAGTTGAAACAATTAAGACCTCGGGTCTATTACAACCTTTATCCATTCCAAGCCAACGTTGGGAGGAGGTTTCAATGGATTTTATCGCAGGTTTACCCAAGTATGAGGGAAATAGTGTCATCATGGTGGTAGTTGACATACTTACCAAGTATGCACACTTTTGTGCGTTATCACATCCATTTAAAGCCAATACAGTATCTACTGCATTTACGGAAACAATTCAAAAGCTACATGGAAACCCAAAGATTATTGTAAGTGACAGAGATCCCATTTTCGCTCGAAAGTTTTGGACAAAATTATTTTCTTGTCTTGGTACTCAGTTAGCTCACAGCTCATCTTATCATCCTCAATCTGATGGGCAAACTGAGATAGTAAACAAATGTTTGGAAGGATATCTTCGTTGCTTTGTATCTGATAAACAGACACAATGGATCAAATGGTTGCCTCTAGCTGAATGGTGGTATAACACTTCCTTCCATACAGCAAAAAAAATGATCCCATTTATGGAACTTTATGGATATCAGCCACCATCCATCACATCATATTTAAGAGAAAATTCTAAGGTTTAAGCAGTGGAACATCACATCGAACATCAACAACAAGTCCTCCAACTCTTAAAGGATAACCTCGTGTTGGCACATAATAGAATGAAACAATAATCAGATCAACATCACAGCGAAATAAGTTTTGATGTAGGTGATTAGGTATTCCTACGGCTACAACCATATAAGCAAATGTCCCTCAAGCAAGCTAAGAAGGATAATAAATTATCACCCAAGTATTATGGTCCATACAAGGTGTTGCAAAAGATTGGTACTGTGGCATACAAATTGGAGCTTCCTGCAGCTTCTCGATTGTACCCAGTTTTCCATGTTTCATGTTTAAAGAAGGTTATAGGCGACAAGCTCCCAGTTCAAACAATATTGCTAGAACTTGACGAGGAAGGAAAAATTATATTGGAACCGGAAGCAGTCACAAAAACAAGAACTCGACAGCTACGAAATCGATCAATTTCGGAGTATCTTATCAAGTGGAAGAACTTATCCGCTGAAGATTCCATATGGGAGGATGAGAATTTTAGATAGAAGCACCCAGAACTACTCAAGCGTTGTGGACAACACTTTTTGGAAGGAGAGGGGCATGTTGGGTCCCTATAATACTAGTGATTACCCCATTAATATTGTAGTTTTATCCCTTATTAATATTTTTGTACCCCTGTTATCCCCATATTGTTATTACTGTGCCCCATAGAATCCCTCTATTGTTATTTTTGTGGCTTTATATTATTATTGTTAGGTCGGCTGGGTTATATTGTGACTCCTTAGACTCCTATATATAGAAAGGAGGTTTTGTCATTTGAATCATCGAAGAATTGTTCATTTATGTAATGTAAAGGAGGTTGCCCCCTCGAAGAGGCTGAATTCTAAGGCGTTGATCTATCTTTTCTATCTTTTCTTGAGCTGGTTTCATAACAGTATAAGACTGCATCAGTACAGAAATATTGTAAAAAGAAGTTTCTTACTAAAAGAAGATAGAGATGAATTGCAGCACGTGGTTTTCACCCACATTGGGTTTCCACCTTATATCATGGTGTTCATGTGTGCTTCTTATGTGTGATGATCTGTTCTGTTTTACTACACCTGTTTACTGTTTATATGGTTAATAATGTTCTGATGCACTCATTAGAGATTAACTAACTGAATCATAAGTTTACTAGATGTACGCTAGTTGCATTAAACACAGTTCTGTCACGTGGGTTGCCTTAACTGAAGTAACATATATGAATCTGATAATGGAAATGAAAATATTATTGATTTGCTAATACTGATTCACCCACTCCCGTGCCGCCTCCCCCCCTCTAAGTATTATTTCCAACATATTTAAGCTAAGCGACAAGTACTAGCTACAATGTAGCCCTTGTTATAAATGGTAATAATGGAAAACCATTGTACAAATATCTAAAAATTATATCATAAATATTGCAACTACCTCCAAGTTATGGCATAAAATTTTGAAGCATTTATCCATATTACATTATATTGTGCAAAGGTTAGAATAAGACCTTCACATGTAATAATTATACAACAAAAGTAGAATCAATCATAACATATATATAAAATAACAAAATTGAATATGAAATTTTAAATGGTTGAGAAGGTTTCTTGGTCAAAACAAGGTAATAGGCATCAAACAAAAAATTCAATGACTAAAAACTCTAGCAATCAATTAGTTGTTGATAACTATTCCTTTAACATTGACCAAAACAAGTGATGACGTTTAACTTTTGAAGACAAATATTTATTTTAATATTATTGAAAGGAATAATTTTCAAATTTTTAGTTGTATCATAATTTGAAGGTCTTAGTATAACCTTTGCATAATAGAATGTCTTGTAAGTAACTCACTAACATTTTTTTTTGCCAAAATTCCTTAATACACTTACAATATTTATACAATAATTTAATAAAATATATTTTAATATATAAACATACTTATCCATCTACCCAGTGATTAAGCCTTCGGCCAACCTTCGGCCCCACCTTCAGCCAACCTTCGGCCCTCCTCCCCCACATTCAGCCCTCCTTCGGCCCACATTCAGCCCTCCCTCGCCCCTTCTTACAACATATACGACTTTACCAGACTGCTCATCTACCACTGCATTAAAAGCCAACCAAACCATCCCTACGTTAAATTATTTCAATAACTTCTTAAAACTAAATCAGCCATGTTTTCAAGGATTTCCGTCTGTCACCCTAAGAGCACATAAAAACATACACATGTGCAGTGTTCCATCATTATTGAATGCAACGCAACGCAGAAGAAAAGAGAGATGCTTTCACATGGCAAGAGTATCGTACGAACAGTCAATGGTTTGTATTCTATTCTGCCAAATTCCTGTGAAAGTTCAATGGTGGACGGGATTATCGACAACTAAAACAAAACCTTTTCAAATATAACTTTCCAAAAGCTAATTCAGAGCCTGTAATGGCGTCAGTAAAAACGGTCTATTCCAAAGGATGGAGATTATGACAGAACACTAACAGGGCAGGTAATGGCGTCAGTAAGAAAGGTGTATTCGAAGGCAATGGCTAACTAGCCTGCCCGCTCAGCTGCAAGGATGGAGATTCGGACAGAACATGACAAGCTCACTGTGAGAGATTGAAATAAATGCCCAGTTGCCATGCCTGAAATAAGTACTTCCGTCACCACTCCTGACCCCTATTCCTTTGCGTTAAAGTGACGTAGTCTTTGTAAAAGATCATACGAGTAAATTGCAATATACTGCAAGATACTTGCACATAGTTCCCTCACAAATTGAAACTGTATGCAAGTTAACCTTAATTGCATACAGGTTAACCCGAAGGTGCCTGGAATCATACAGGTTTGACTTCTATCCTGACTGTAAGATTCCAAAATCCGTTCAGCAGCAGTGGAGCTGAGCTGTTCAGAGGCATTCTTCTAGATGTTCGAAAGTACCACGGCCCGGAAAAATTGAATTGGAAAGTGTCGTGAAGTTGATTTGTGGGATATCCAGAAATATTCTTCTAGGAGTGGGAAAAATAAATAAAAGTTCAACAGCACGAGAAAGTTGAATTGGATGTCCATCGCCTTGCTGGAAAATAGTGTAAATAGTGTTTAATGAAGTTGTTGGTTTCATTTGCTATTTAAAGGAGTATTTTGTTGGTTTGATTTGTGATTGCAAGGAGATGGAGAGAGTGCTTCATATGAACGCTGGCCTCGGAGATTGCAGCTATGCTCAAAATTCTTTCTTCCAGGTTTTGAATTTCAATCCATCATTTTTATTTACATTACTGATAACCATATATTCGATTGGAATAATTTTGTGTTTTCTAACTATTGATGGCAATGCCATATTGCAGAGGAGAGGATCAGACATTGTAAAGCCTATTTTGGAGGAAAATCTTTTACCTATGAAGATGATGATGGAATGCTGCAACACGTTTCGCATTGCAGACCTCGGTTGTTCGTCCAGCCCCAATGCTCTCTTCACCGCCCAAAATATAACAAACACCCTCAAAGCCAAATATACGGCTGCGGGAATTTCTCTTCCGCAGTTTCAAGTGTTCTTTAACGATCTTCCGGCTTCTGATTTTAACTCGCTCTTTAGAATTTTGCCTTCTTTTTCACTAAATACTGATAATCACAGTGAAGAGGAAGCCGTAGATAGATCGTATTTCGCAGCAGGTGTACCGGGTTCGTTCTACGGAAGGCTATTTCCAGACAAGGCTCTCCATTTCGTTCATTCTTCGTTTGCTCTTCACTGGTTTTCCCAGGTATGTTTTCACAAACACATATATAACTTACTAGGATAAGTATAGCTTACGCTGGATTCTTAGGTTAGTTTTCGTGTGAGGATGATCAGGTTCCAGCTGAGATTTTAGAGAAAAATTCAGCAACATGGAACAAGGGAAATATCTTTTGCCAAGGCGGATGTCGGGCAGTCGGCGAAGCGTATTTTCTTCAATTTCAGAGGGATTTCAACACGTTTCTGAGATCCCGTGCAGAGGAGATGGTTGGCGGGGGCCGCATGTTTTTGCTGTTACTGGGTCGAACACCTCACGATCCAACTGATCAGGGTCCTCTAGGCCTCGCCTTCGAATTATTAGAAACCAGTTTGAATGAATTGGTAAATCAGGTAACTTATAGCTTTTACCTTCATTTTGAATGGGAAATGGGTTTGTAGTGGATTGAAATAGTTATAACTATAAGTCGAGACGTTTTATTGATGCAGGGTTTTATCGAGGAGGAGAAGGTGGACTCGTTCAACATCCCCATATATTGTCCATGTTCAGAGGAAGTAAGCAATGAAATAGCGAAAGAGGGTTCATTCGAAGTACAACGACTGGAGCTTCTGAGACGATCAGAAAATGTTCCGAAAGAGGCATTGGAAGCCATAACAGGCTCAGCCTCTGCAAAGGAATCATATGGTAAAACCCTGTCAAAGCAAATGAGAGCAGTGTTGGAAAGTCTAATGAAACACCATTTTGGAGAAGAAATAATGGATGCGTTGTTCGAGAAATATGGAGAAATAACGGCGAGGAGATTGAGTGATTTCATCGAGTATGCAGAGAAGGGAGGAGATCTCGTTATCGTCCTCCAGCGTAAATGAAAGATTTAGTAAGGTTGAAAAAATAAAGGACGGCTCTATAAATCTGTCCCTATTTTTGGGGCAATTTGTCAGTGTCGGAGTTTCAATGCTACACTTTTCAGAGAAAGAGTTAATTACGAGGAGTTGTCTGTTTAGTTGTAATAATTATTTATGGGAAGTTAGGTATCATTCATATATATATATAGGTAGATAATATATATTATTACTTAGTAAGTATTATAATATTTGTGTATATTTATAAAATGTAAATTAGTTGGTTTGGTTCGAGTGAGATTTAGTTTTTATCAAGTTTTAAGTTTAAATTTCATGAAAGAGTTCATAAAAGTTATTTTTAAGGAATTATTTATTATTATTGTAATATGACTAATTTAAACATCAATCTATAATAAACATCATTATAATTTATTTTACTCCCACTTTACCATGGAGATTCTAGACTTTGTTAAAATACCATGGCTGAGTAACATAATTTATCAATACCGCATGACCAAAAAACCATAACCCTTTTTATAAGACACTTGTGTTTATGGCATTTTTTAATTAATCAATTTAACATGACTTATCAATACCACATGACCAAAAAACCATAACCCTTTTTATAAGACACTTGTGTTTATGACATTTTTTAATTAATCAATTTAATTAAAACAGCAGAGAGGACATAACTACTTTGGAAATAAATTTCAACCTTTGGTTTGTGTATACACCTAACAATATTTTAGAATATTCTATGCATCACATTTGCTTAATATTAAGAAAGTATTATATTTATTTTTTTCAAAAATGTTTAATTAGGTTGACTTTAATTTGGGGTTAGTTTTAATGTTAGATTAAAAATAATTTATCTAACTATGGGATGTTGCCACCAAGATTATACCAGGCATAGTAGAAACTTATTGTCTATGTCACTGTTTTTATCCCTTACAATTGACTTCCAATCTCAACTCTTTTCCATGTGATTTAAACTTGAAACTTCAAAAGGACTAAACCTCATAGAAACCAAAATTGTATATACCTAGTAGATTATAATAGTTAAGATGAGAATAATAAAATTTATTTTGATATAATTATGTCAAATAGGAAAATAATTTTGGAAATTGCTTCCAAAATATAAGTTTTTTTAATAATAAGAAATACATGAATGGAAAAAGATTTTATATTTCATGGAATTCACATATACTTTATTGTTGTTAAAAAAGGATGGATTAAACTCTAAACCTAATGAATGATATTTTTTATAATGTTCCATTGTTTCCTTTATAGTTTTAAATATTTTTAATTGTGAGTAAGTGTCTAGGTATTTTCTAATAATAAATATACTTGGATACATGATCTTCCATGTTTAAAGCATAAACAATTGGCTTTTGTCAAGCATTCATTTTTTTATGTTCTCAATGGATCTAAAAATATAACATAAACCCTTAACCTCGAAAACAAACCAAATTAATTGCACATAAGAATTAACATAAAATTTGTAAACAAAGAATTTGAGATTGGGTAAGAACACATATTATCTTTCATGGAAGTAATGTACTCTTCAAGTAATGCTTGATACAATCACAATAAATTTCATTATGTCTCATTAGATTTCTTACATTACATTAGATAATATTCTCTATCTCCTAACTAATTCAGCTGAGTTGTTGAAGGAACAAGATATTTTCAGCTTAGATTTGATACTTTCCACAAATTAGTGATTTGATCCATATTTAGTGGATCTCAACTAAACCATCATATTGTATAAAGATGATCTTTGTAAATGGAAGAACATATAGAGATAGTGAGAGTGTGTGTGTATGAGAGGAGGTGTGATGTGAGAAGAGGCTTTAGAGATCAAGAGGAGATTGGGCAATACATTCCCAATTGTACAAGTATCCATCCCTGTTTCAATAATTAATTAGTTCTTGGAGTTCTTGAATTGTTTGGGGATTGAGTAATTTGTAACTTGACATGTGTGCTTATATTTATATGAGTATCATTGTGCAAACCATTATTGTGTTGAGCAGACCAAGCATGTTTTTCTTCTTGTTAGAAACAAAGTAACATACAATAGCAAGAGGACCAGTCTTGGTTTTGTTATGTATTCTATTCTTTGAGTTGAGCTTTGGTATATTATAGGTTGTTATATTAAAAACATTGGTTTCTCTTATTTTAACCCTTGAAGGAATTTAAATAAGTTTTAAAGTGATCAAAGCCAAATCAATTTTTTTGTACATGTAAGGGGAGAAACTTGGTGGTGGTTTGATCTAGTCAAGGTTCAAACTTCGGAATATAGCATTGCTTCTATTTCATATCAGGTAACTTGTAATTGTGCAAGATTCAATTTGAATATACATGCAAGTTTCTAACATGGGGTTCAATTTAGTTTGTAAGTCATCTCATTTTGGGGTGTATATCAAGAAAGATTATATTGAATTCAAGGCCTTACAACATGGAAGTTGCACAAAAATTCCAACTTTTCCAAAGCGTGCATTAGTTGATGAAAATGACAAATTGTTCACTGCATAATTCTTAATCTAACAATTTGTTTATTTGAGTCAAACAAAAGTGTAACTACGAGCCTTTATCCATATCAAAGTTAAGCCAAATTAGAATAAAAGGTATCCAATTGTAAATATATCCAAGTGTAATCATAATTCCAACAATGGGCCATCAACTGGATATTCAGATCATGGAAGTATCTTACTTGAACCTAACTGTTTCAAGTTTTGCATTTTCCTGAATAAAGACAACTGGTAATCTTTGGGAAAACATTTACATTTCATCTTTACCACCATTCTGCTCCAGCTTTTGATCTTAGCTTTTTTATTTCTTCTCTTTTTTTCTTGGACTTCATCCCACTAAAGATTTGTGTGTCCTTTCAATCTAGTAACAACAAACTTCACTTGTTTGTCATCATCTACCTCCTCGCACTCAAAATTCTTATCTAAAGCATTGATCGAATCTATTATTTATTCTTGTTCCAAGCTACCAATGTAGGTAGGTATATCCATTTTATGCCTCGAAATGGCCCCCAATCATTAACCTCGTCAATTTAATTTTTTGCAGGCTCTCCGACATGTTCTTCATCTTCTGCTGGAGACTCTTCCTCAGATACACTGATGTCTCCAGTCTCTGGATCTCTTTGCATGTTCATCTGTAAGGCTTCTAGCCTATATTGGACATGTCCCATGTCCTCCTTATCTCCAGCATCATCTATTAGTCGTCCCCTTCAACCTCGTCTTCCCCATCAAGCGTGCAATGTCATTTAACACTTTTTTTCTACGTTTCATATCTCTAATATCAATAATTGATGCTAGATCCTTCCTCACCTACAACAAGATTAATGGATGGATTGTGCAAGAAACATTAACTCATTCTCACTTTCGAAATACATTTTCAATTCACAAAATCTCCAACAAATTTCTAACATATATATTCTTTATTTTTTTTCTGAATTGCAAAAACTAGGTATATACATTCATAGATAATAATATAAATAATTCTTCTTCTATCATTACTAAAATTTGGATGAGTTTGAATTTTCCAAAAATGAAACTAAGCTCCATGTTTTTTTCCACAAAGTCTTAGCTTTCTTCATATTATTCCTCCCACAAATCTAGTCTATTTTACTAAACTTAATACAAAACTAATTCCATATATATCCACAAAACCATATAACATTTCCTATTTTTTCTAACATCATTCATATCCAAACTTTCTAATCTTTAAACTAAAACAAAGCTAATTTACTAATAAAATAAAGGAATCTAATTCCTTCCACATTTCATTTTTTTCCAATTTCAAGAGTAAGATGCTTGTGCATCAAGGAGGTCTGAAATGTGGATATATCATTGATTTATAATTATCTATATAAAGTATTTTCCAAAAATAGTCGTAAAATTTGTATATCAAATATATTTCAGGGGATAAATTAGATTTCCATCAAAATACTGCCATTAGTTTTAAAGTGAGTGTGACATTTCATAATCGAGGTCATATAGCAAATTAGTTTATAGACAATATTATGCCCCTTTCCATCTAGTTTCCTCAAGGGGCTCCATTGAAAAGTAAGTGGTTATCATTAAAACCATAATTCTATTTTTCTTAAGATGTTATTTTATGGAAGAGATAATGATCCTAGTATTGAAGAATACAAAAAAAAATATCAAGTGATCATGTGTAAATTTCTGGATATTTTTAGTGGTGCATGAATTTAAAAGGTGGCATGAAAAAAATGATGGAATTGAATTCGCTTTAGAAAAATGAAGGACCTTTCAGATGACAAATATGAAATATTGCTTTTAAATACATGTGCTCGTTTTCATAACAAGGATAAGAAAAACAATACAGATTTATTTTCAAGTGATAATGTGACAACTGCATATTGCAAGTTCTTGAATGTATTCATAATGAAAAGTTCATTGTTTTTATTAACCCTAGTTTCTAACATAATTTCTTCAATGTTAATTTCAATAATAGATCACAAGTTCCTACTAAACATATTTAGTGCACACAAGTCGAGTGTGAAACTATTCCATTTTTATAATAATTAAAGCTCTTTATAGATAATCATGTGTTACATTTTGATTTTCATCTCAATAATATGAATGCTATGGACATTTTTCTTAAAAATGCATTTGAATGGAATCAAGTGGTACCATAAATATTAATATAAAAAAAAAAAAAAAAAAATTACATATCTTCTTAACAAACAATTTAACTAAAATGTACTTAATTGAATATTTTTGCACTTGTATGAAGCATTGCATGACTAGTGCATTCCTTCCATAAAATATAATATATGTTGTTACCCTACTTTAATGGATTAATTTACAACTATATGTTAATTCTTGTGTACTATTAATTTTAATTATTGTCCAAATTAAAAGTTTATCCTATATCATATTTTTATATCCATCCATTGAGAACTTGACAAAATGAATGCTCAAAGAAAGCTAGTGGTTGTCACTTTAAATATGAAAGATGCTATATTATTAGAAAATACCTCAACACTTAGTAACAATTAAAAATATTTAATACTATAAAGGAAAAAAATAAAACAATAACAAAAATATGATTTATATTATGTTTATAGTTTAATATGATTCCTGTTTCTTTTACCACACAACATTTTTGAAAATTATTAAATGTTTTCCAATCACAATTTTTATTAGAAAAAATTTAGATTTTGGAATTTCATTCTTTCTTTTATGACAACAAAGTTTTATAACAACAAAATTTATTTGAAGTAAATATATTTTTTATTTTTTTGTAAGCTTGGTAGGACCCTCTCATTTTCAAGTTTTTACATGTCCCTTATTCACCCCATTTCCAGGAAGAGTAGCACAAGAATGAAACCCAAAATCTCCAATTCAGTGAGACTTCATTTCCAAGGCCATCGCCACTTGAGCTATATCCCATGCAGACTTATTTGAAGTAAATATTAAATCTTTTCTTATTCACATGTTTTTTTTAATAGAAAAACATATATTTGGGAACCTATTTTCAATATAAATATAGTAACATTATTTGAAAATAATATTTATAATAATAATATTATTATAAATATTATTTAAAAATAATATTTATTATTTCTATATTTAATATTATAATTATGGGTATAAATTTGATGGGCATTTTTATTGGTAAAGTAATTTTTTTATGATAGGTTTTTTCTTCAAACTACCCTTCACACTAGGTTTATATGCCTATCATTTAATTTTATTTTTTTATATAAGTTTTATGTTTTATCATAGAATATCAATTTTAGTATGACCAAGAAAATGAAATATCTATTAAAGAACAAACATATTAAATCATGTTAGTTATTGCAAAATTAACCAATGATTTAGGAAAATTATGTAGCCATTGTGTATGTAATCTAAGAGATTTTGCAAGTTGTGTTAAATTATTTAGTAAAATTTCTCAATTAGTGTGTTAAAAGCCATTAGCTATAATGTATTTTAAAAAGAAGAAATTGTTATGAATGTGATGAGTTGGATTAAAATAAGACCTTGTGAATAATAAAACAAAATTGATTTCACCATTACTTCTAAATAGGGATTTGGGAGGATTTGATTGTTTCAAGCAATAATAATATATAGGGTGTGGGTTTTGAAGAAATCCATGATTGTTTAACAAGGAGGAATCTCTTTAGGAGACATCCTAAGATTTAAAAGGTGTAAACCTCGTCATGTTTAGATTCAATTATGAATTTATTGAGTGCATAGAAGGCATGATAATTGTTCATTTTAGATTTTCATTTACATCTATGACATAGATCTATTTTACAAAAAATAAGATCTATCATGAGCATACTAAAGCTTAACAAACTACATGTAAACCTTCAAAATCAAACAATTTTTTTTTGTTAATTTTAATTATTTTTATTAAACGACTAAAAGACCCTTAAATCTAATTACTCTATCTACATAGTTCTTTTATATAGGATACATATTTTCCATGGGTGGGCATGTGAGTCTCAACCTTTGGGTTCAAGGCGCATGTTGTGGGATTACATGATGTGAGTTAGGACACAAAAAAGTTTTTTCTAGCATGCTCAAAGATCCATAAAAGGGGTGGTGACCAATAGAAGGGGTGGTGTGTGCATATATTATGTTTATCTTAGATTCTATAAACACCATGCAATATGTGCTTATCTTAGAGTTTCATGTTGTACATAACTTTTGTTATTTTCTCCAATCCAATTTGGAATTACTTATAGCTAAGATATAGTGTTATAAATATACATGTAATAGTTATATTTCTCTCTATCATGTACACATATATATAAAAATGGATGGCTCCCTCTCTCACACACAAACACATGTAAATTTTTATCTCACCCATTAAATTAACGGTTTTAAAAATTAAGTGGATGTTAGCATATTTTAAATTTGCCGATATTTGACGGTTAGAAAGACAAAATACAAGTACATACCCGTCAAATTTAGCCCATGAAACCATTGAGACATAGACTATTTTGGTTTGTGTGAGATTTAGTCCCCATGGAATCTCAAGTTCAAATATCATAAAAAAGAGTTGAGGTTATAAGCCAATTGTGAGGGATAAAAGTAATCATATGAAATGTGGAAACTCAATCATCTGAAATAGTTTTGGTGAAAGCATCTCATAATCACATAAATCATTTTTCCATCCAACATTAAAACTAACCCTAAATTAAAATCAACATAATTTAAAACATTAAACACAATAATTTTTATTATAAACCCACCTCAAAAAAATAATTAAACCAATTTTTTTAACAAATCCATATCCTCTCCGAAATAGATATATAAATTTAAATGTATATTAAACCCAATGCATTTTTATTATAAACCCACCGGTGAAAAAATAATTAAACCATTTTTCTTAACAAATCCATATCCTCTCCAAAATAAATATATAAATGTATAATGCAACATTTTTGGATCATATTAAGTAATGCTCGCAGAAAGCCTACATAATCCCAGTTTCACATTTTTTCAAACCACCTACTTTTCTTTAGGGGTGGTGTGCCAATGCTCAGAGCTAATGATCTAAGCGTTATTGGTGGATCATATTACAAAATATTTATTTATTTTGATCATTTTCTTTCGCTTTTGTTAGAGCTCACGGGGTTGTTGACATCATCCAATCTCTCGTCGGTTTTCATCATTGTTTTCGTGATGTTTGCATAATGAGGTTTTTGAAAAATTTACGAAACCGTTTTAATTATAAATTTAAATGTTAAAATGGTAATATCAATTATTACAAATAAAAATAATCTAAAAAGTAATTTTTAATATTAAATTTATTAAAATATATTTATTAGTTTATGACCTTGTAATAAAGTTGATATACAAATTAAAAATTTATAATATAATATAATAAACTAATATTATTGAGATATTTATTATATATAAATACTTAAAAGCATCTGCCACTTTATTAATTATATAGTTATATTAGCCATATTACAATAACAATATTTGTGGATTTTTTACACAATTTAATTTCTTTAGAAGTAATTTCATTTTCACCCTTTTTATAAAATTTAAACTTGAAATTTAATAAAAACTAAACCCAACTAATTTACACTAGCTAATATATACAAATATTATGTTATAAAGTATTATTTTACAAGAATATTATAATAGTTAAAATATATACAGAAATAACTTGTATATATAAAAATATAAATATCACTACTAAACATATAAATATCTTAGCTTATGACTTTATCCAGAATAACTCTTTTAAACAGGTAAGAATGAAAAAATCCAAAGACTTAACAAATTGCCCAAAAAATACGGACAGATTCATACAGCCCCCCTTTATTTTTTCAACATGATTAAAGCTTTCATTTACGCTGGAGGACTATAACCAGATGTCCTCCCCTCTTTCCATATTCGATACGTTCGCTCAATCTCCTCCCCATTATTTCTCCATATTTCTCGAATAACGCATCCATTATTTCTTCTCCAAAATGGTGTTTCATCAGACTTTCCAACACTGCTCTGAATTGCCTCGACAGTTTTCTATCATATGCATCCTTTGCAGAGGCTGAGCCTGCAATGGCTTCCATTTCCTCTTTGGGAACATTGTCTGATCGTCTCAGAAGCTCTAATCGTTGTATTTCGAATGAACCCTGTTTCGCTATTTCGTTGCTCACTTCCTCTGGACATGGACAATACATGGGGATGTTGAACGAGTCCACCTTCTCCTTCTTGATCAAACCCTGCATCAATGAAACCTAAAATATTATAACTATTTTTCGATCCCATACGGACTCATTACCAATTCCAACGGAAGGAAAAAGAAAGAATATACCTGATTTACCAAATCATTCAAACTGGTTTCTAATGATTTCCAGTTGAAACCGACGTAACCCTGATCGGTTGGATTGTGAGATGTTCGACCCATTAACAGCAAAAACATGCGGCCCCCACCAACGATCTCCTCCGCACGGACTCTCAGAAACGTGTTGAAATCCTTCTGAAATTGAAGAAAATACGCTACCCCCACTGCCCGGGATCCCCCTTCGCAGAATATTTTTCCCTTGTTCCATGTCGCTGAATTTTTCTCCAAAATCTCAGCAGGAGCCTGATCATATACACGAAAACTAACCTAAGACTCTAGACTAGGGTATACTTTTTCCAGTAAATTATATATATATGTTTGTGAAAATGTTACCTGGGAAAGTCAGTGAAGCCCAAACGAAGAATGAACGAAATGGAGAGTCTGGTCTGGAAATAGCCTGCCGTAGAACGAACCCGGTACGCCTGCTGCAAAATATGATCTGTCCGCGACTCCCTCTTCATTCTGATAATCAATATCTACTGAAAGAGAAGGCACAATTCTAAAGAGTGAGTTGAAATCTGAAGTAGGAAGGTCGTTGAAGAATACTTGACACTGCGGAAGAGGAATTCCCGCAGCCCTATATTTGGCTTTGAGGGCCTGCGTTATATTTTGGGCGGTGAAGAGAGCATTGGGGCCGGACGAACAGCCAAGGTCTGCAATGCAAAAAGTGTTGCATTCCATAATCATGTTCATTGATAAAATGGTTTCCTCCAAAATAGGCTTTACAATTTCTAACCCACTCCTCTGCAATTTTGCATCGTGAATATCAATCGTTAAAAAATACTTATCAGTGATGTAGAAGCAAAAAATGATGGATTGAAATTCCGAACCTGTAATAGAATCGAATTTTGGGCATAGCTGGAATCTCCGAGGCCAGCGTTCATATGAAACACTCTCTCCATCTCCATATGGATCCCTATCCTCTTTGCAACCACAAAACAAACCAATAAAGCACTCGCAATCTCAAATCGAACCAATTGACACAACGGGGAGGTTGGTAAATAAAGCACAGTTTTCCAGCAAACTGACGGCAAGAGCTAACCAGCCTGCTAGGGCATTTAATGCCCCTACGGAGGCTGGTTCACCCTACATGGCCATGGGAAGATTTGACAGCATCAGGCAGCCTTGGTTCGATGGTCAAACATTTTCCGGCTTCCAACACCTTCACGGCTCTCCTCTATTTCCCGGCAGCCTCGCAGCTCTGACTCGCGCATTAATGCACATCGCCTGGAGGACGCGGCAACAGTCCCTCTATTTCAACTTTCAAATTTGAGTTTTGAGGGCGGATGCGCCTTTGTATACGATACATATACCACGAGTTACTTGAATTTTGAAAACCCTCCAAACTTTGAGATTTGAATTTCAAATCGCGCTCAAAATTTTTGAAATGTACTGACGACAGAACCATTGCTCTGTTTCCACCATGGTTTTTGTGTTACATTCGCCCAGCGCTGAGGTTTCAGGAAGTTGGTGGTGACAGTATCAAAACATTTCTAATATTTCAGTACAATGCCCAGGTGAGCTCTGAAGAAATGCATGCGAATTACAGAGAGCTTGCAAAGCTCTCTCATTTCTACCAAGTGAAGTTGCTCCTGGTGAAATTGGACAGATTCATTTCCAGGGATTGTGAACCAGGACAACTGTGTTGAAGTTTTGAATATGGATTACTAGTATGATTTGGAGACAAGGAGAGAGACCGCTATGAATGTTATTGTTAGTATCTCAACGATGAGTTGTATGACATAGCCTGTGAAGTATTGCCGCTGGACCATCCATGGATGGCTCTCATCTTTCCAAATCTATTTATAAACGGTTGCGAACAAACGGTTGAGGGAAAAAACAAGATGAAAATGACTACAGTGTTTTCGTGACAGTAACCCAATTTGTTCTAACTGGTTCTCCTCTATGCTTTCTTGTTTTCCTAACAGTGAATAATAAAAAAGAGAAATAGAAGTTTCATTAAAAAAAAAATAGAAAGGTGACCTTGGATTATTAGGCATGTAAAACCCCCTTTGACAACCCCTTTATCTTGTTCTCTTGTGGAATCATAACCCCCCAACATTATCATACAAATCATATCTTAGCTGACAATAACCCCCGAGGGTTTAATCACTGTTGGGAAAAAACGAAAGAATAGAGGAGAACCAGTTAGAACAAATTGGGATACTGTCACGAAAACACTGTAGTCATTTTCTTCTTGTTTTTTCCCTCAACCGTTTGTTCGGAACCGTTTATAAATAGATTTGGAAAGATGAGAGCCATCCATGGATGGTCCAGCGGCAATACTTCACAGGCTATGTCATACAACTCATCGTTGAGATACTAACAATAACATTCATAGCGGCCTCTCTCCTTGTCTCCAAATCATACTAGTAATCCATATTCAAAACTTCAACACAGTTGTCCTGGTTCACAATCCCTGGAAATGAATCTGTCCAATTTCACCAGGAGCAACTTCACTTGGTAGAAATGAGAGAGCTTTGCAAGCTCTCTGTAATTCGCATGCATTTCTTCAGAGCTCACCTGGGCATTGTACTGAAATATTAGAAATGTTTTGATACTGTCACCACCAACTTCCTGAAACCTCAGCGCTGGGCGAATGTAACACAAAAACCATGGTGGAAACCCAGCAATGGTTCTGTCGTCAGTACATTTCAAAAATTTTGAGCGCGATTTGAAATTCAAATTTCAAAGTTTGGAGGGTTTTCAAAATTCAAGTAACTCGTGGTATATGTATCGTATACAAAGGCGCATCCGCGCTCAAAACTCAAATTTGAAAATTGAAATAGAGGGACTGTTGCCGCGTCCTCCAGGGGATGTGCATTAATGCATGAGTCAGAGCTGCGAAGCTGCCGGGAAATAAAGGAGAGCTGTGAAGGTGTTGGAAGCCGGAAAATGTTTGACCATCGAACCGAGGCTGTCAAATCTTCTCATGGCCATGTAGGGTGGGCAACTCCTATTTCCAACCCCATAGTCTCATTAATGCGGGGCTACATGCACAGGAGATAGGAGTTTATAACACGGGAGGTGGGTACTACGTCGTTTTTTTTATTATTATCTAAACTCGAGGTGGCTATCTCCTGCACATGTAGCCCCGCATTAATGAGACTATGGGGTTGGAAATAGCATTTTCCATATAGGGTGAACCAGCTTCCTTAGAGGCATTAAATGCCCTATGGCACACTGATTAGCTCTTGCCCTGATGATGGGCATCAAATTCACTTTTCCCGTGCCGTGGAACTTTCAAACTTCTAGCTCTTGCCCTGATGATGGGCATCAAATTCACTTTTCCCGTGCCGTGGAACTTTCAAACTTCTAGAAGAATGCCTCTGGATTTTTTGGTTTTTCTCATCAGTTATCCCACATATCAGCTCCACGACACCCTACGTGGAAATTTCAGTCAAAACGGACTTCTTAATCTATGGAAAGCCTACCCATATTGTGAGATTTTATAGCATCTAGCTTCTGTGAGTGATTTAGGAGGTTACCATTGCGACATTGCGACAATTCCGTGAGATATGTTCGTGTCACAATCCATTAAAATTTTTGGAAAACACCGCCTTCCCCTCGCGTGCATACAGTTTCAAAAAAATGTTAATGTTGTTGGTTTAAATATGTACTTCAACCCTTATAATTATAATATATCATATTTATAATATATCATATTATCTAAAATACCATTGTGTGAAGATGACTGATGTACTTATAAATTGAGTTTTAACCGCTCTATCTTCTTCTTTTAATTTGAAATTTAAGCCCCAACGTCCTTTAATTGCGTAAATATCGGGTTCCAGAAATAAAGAATATTTTATTTTATTATACTTTGTGTTTATTGAATTTATATCATTTATTTGATGGAATACGATATATATTCAATAATAATTTTTATTTTTCATGGGTTATATTTTTATTTAAAATAATTTTGTTTAAATTTTATGTACGAAAAAATATAAATATTGTACAATTATATTGATGATGATGGTGGTTAAAATCCACTGAAATCAAACTTTGGTCTATTGGGCCTAAAAAAACAAATTATTTATTTTGATTGAAGATTTTATTCTTATGCTCAAAAATCTTGGAGAGAAGCCTCGCGAGCTCACTATAATTTGTTGACATCGTAAAAGGCTAGGAAGGTCAGTACTACAACAAAGATTATGAAACTGAGATCTAACGTGGTTGTACACCGGGCACTCTAAGAGGAAGTGATTTTCATCCTTGATGTTCATATTCTCACAAAGATGGCAGATCTTTTTCATCCATGGTGTTTTAGGAACTGCCCAACAACCCGTTTCACTATGGAGCTCATGAGAGTTCGTTCTAATCTTGGCTATATTAATTTTCTTCTTTGAGCTAGTTAAAAGAGAGAGATACTTTTGATCTTCTAGGGTGGGGTTGATGACCTCCTTATAATATCTTAATTTTCTTTTAGCTGCTAAATCTTTCTCACACCACATTTTTTCTTTGAACTTAGAAGTAACAATATTTTTAATGTTATAAATGTTTTGCAATGCAGCAATCCCATCGATCTCCCAATGTTTTAACCAAGCCCTGGTGTCTTTATACCAACCTCATTTGAGCCTTAAGTGGTTTTGGCTGGAATTTAAAGCTAGCTTAGGGAGTCTATGGTCTCCTATGTTATTGAGCTTGTACTTGTACAATAGAAGCCTAGTCATAGTTAGGCTCTCGATAGGGGAAAGACCCACTTCTATAAGGAGAATAGGATATGGTGTATTGCTTTTAATTTTGAGGTTATACGTTATAAAATGCTTCTGGATTTGCTCAATCTTTCTCCAGGATTCTCTAGAGATGTTACAACCCCAAACCTCACATCCATATAAGATAACAGGAGTGACTAAAGTTTCAAAGTGGAACTTCTTTCTATCCCACATTACGAGGTTTACCGTTTTAGAATTATTTTCAAGAACAAAATAAGCTTTCCACCCCCCATTAATCCTTTTCTCAATGCTATAGTTCCAGTTGAGCTTGTGATGAATATCAATTCCTACGCACTTGTATGAAGACACTTCCTCCAAGTTACTATTGTCATACATAAAATTAGCATAAGTATCCTTCTTGGATTTGATAATCATAACTTTTGTTTGGTCAGTGTTAACAGTCATACCCATGGTAGAGCAGAAATCCTTAAGAAGTCTAAGTTGCTCATTAAGATCACATGGGAAGCTAGCGAGAATAACAATATCATTAGCATAGAGAAGAAGGATGATCGACTATCCTAGCTAAGATCGTCCTGGCTCATCCTGCTTCCTCTAAACAACCTTCTAACTTGTCGATGTAAATGCCAAATAGGGTGGGGGAGAGGGGGCAACCTTGTTTAACTCTGATATTACACTTAATATCTTTCGACCACCGCTCATTTCCCTTTAACTTGGAAATTACATTCTCGTATAACCTTATAGCGATAGCTCTCAACTCAAAAGGAACCTTTATCTCTTCTAATCTATTCCATGGGCTGTTTCTAGGAACCGTATCGAAAGACTTTCTAAAGTCCACAAAGCAACAAAAGAGATTGGATTTATCATTGCGGAATTCCTCCACAATGATCCTAAGCATAACGAGGTGGTCCGTTGTTGAGTGCTGCCTTCTAAAACCCACTTGGCCTTTAGCCCACTTACCTTCAATTTCAAGCCATATGCTCAACTTCTTTTCTAAAATAGTACCATATAACTTGGCTAAGAGAGGGTTGATCATAATAGTCTGATAATTAGAGGGGTTATTTGAATCCCCACTTTTAAAAATAGGGATAATGAAGCTCTGAGTCCATGATTAGGGAACCCTTGCTTGACCTCTTGATTGAAAATCTTGTGGATGTGGGGGATGAGGACATGACCTCCAATTTTTATGATTTCCACTTGGTAACCCTCACTGTCCTTAGCTTTCCCATTTTCGAGGAGTTTAATGCCAAAATCAATGTCTTCTAATGAGAAAAATCCTTTGGTTGTGAGCAGGGTTTCAAAGTTATCCATGACATTTGGAGATTCATAAAGCTTTTTAAGATAGGAATTCCAGTTGTGTAAATCAATTTTATTATTATCTTTAGTTTTCCTAGTTAGAATCCACCTCTAGAATTTCTTAGGAGGTACCTTAGAGAGGTGTTAAAGATTCTCTTGTCTTTCACAAATATACTGCCCTTTTTTTCCTTTTCGCTAGGGCTTTGTATATTTATATCTTGCCAATTTTAAGAGATTCATCAATAACTTCCTTAATTTCTCTCCTCACACTTTTACAATCTTTGTCATACCATGGGTTGGTTTTTCTATTTGTTTCATTACTTGAAACTTCAATTGAGAACTTGTTAATAGAATATGAGAGGGTTGTAGTAAAATTATGATAGAGGTCTTATATGATGTCTATTATATATAAAGGAAGCAAATTATTTTTTAATTCATTCAGAAAGAGTTCGGTTTTATTTCTATCAAAGATTAAGCTATTTTGGCTATAAGGATTATCTTATATGGGATCTCTATGCATGACAAAATTGAGAGTTATAAGTAAAGGCCTATGATCAGAGTCAAGCTCATGGTCATTTAAGATGTCAAAATTTACTATTTCATTGTATAAAGGGAGATCGTAAATAACATAGTCTACCACGCTGCTACCAAGCCCATGGATGCAGGTCATCTAGCTAGAATTGGGCCACTTCTTTAGACCGTTGCAAATTATGAGATGCTAAGCACTACCGAGCTTGACTAGCTCCGACCCAAACAAATTCTCCCTGAGTTCTCCATAGCTCCTTTTGTACCGGATAACCAGAGTAAGGTCTTCATCTAACCAAAGAGGAATAGGGTTGGAATGATTGCTTAGAAGAATAGCTTGGTTGCTTGAAGTTCAAGCATTAAATTCACCCATTAAAAGGATATTACCTTCATTCCTAGGCTAAAAATATCATTCTCTAAACCATTGTAAGGATTATTTTTATCTAGATTCTTCTTCTTATAGAAGTTAGAATTGGTGGGGGGAAATAACATATTGCTATGTAGGTCTTTTTATCATTAATGTTAGTAATCTCTATCCAACTATATTGGTTGTAAGGGTCGTTTTTATATATCCTAGCATGGGGGGAGATGTTCTTTTTAATGTAACAAGCTATACCCCCAATGCCTCTATGGGACGATCGCTTGTTCCAAGTAGACCATAGTGCAAAGCCATCTATGTTAGGGACCTTAGATTCTTCGTGCTCCCAAGTTTTAACAAGCAATATAATATCAACATTATTCGAGATCCAACTTAGCTTGGGGCCTTTGTTCCATGGAAAGCCCCGACAGTTCCAAGAAAGAATCTAGAGCATGTTGAATTGTTATTTATTACTATATTTTTGGTTTCTATATCGAATAACGGCTTTTCTATTTCTAATTATAACCCATTTTCCTTCCTTTCTAGCTTCTTTTACCTTTTGAACCTCCTTTATTAATTTTGATTGATCTTCTGGAATGAGATATTAATTTATACATATTCTCATTCCTTTTAGACTTGAGGTTTTATTATGTTATACTTACGGTTAGTAGAGCTCACCTTTATTCGGATCAGGCTTCCTTTATTCCTAGTTAATTTCCTGTTATGAAACCAGCTCAAGAAAAGATAGAAAAGATAGATCAACACCTTAGAATTCAGCCTCTTCGAGGGGGCAACCTCCTTTACATTACATAAATGAACAATTCTTGGATGATACAAATGACAAAACCTCCTTTCTATATATAGGAGTCTAAGGAGTCACAATATAATCCAGCCGACCTAACAATAATAATATAAAGCCACAAAAATAACAATAGAGGGATTCTATGGGGCACAGAAATAACAATATGGGGGTAATAGGGGCACAACAATATAAATAAGGGGTATAACTACAATAGTAATGGGGTAATCACTAGTATTATAGGGACCCAACATGCCCCTCTCCTTCAAAAAAGTGTTGTCCTCAACGCTTGAGTAGTTCTGGATACTTCTGCATAAAATTCTCATCCTCCCATGTGGAATCTTCAGCGGATAAGTTCTTCCACTTGATAAGATACTCTGAAATTGATCGATTTCGTAGCTGTCGAGTTCTTGTTTCTGTGACTGCTTCCGGTTCCAATATAATTTTTCCTTCCTCGTCAAGTTCTGGCAATATTGTTTGAATTGGGAGCTTGTCACCTATAACCTTCTTTAAACATGAAACATGGAAAACTGGGTGCAATCGAGAAGCTGCAGGAAGCTCCAATTTGTATGCCATAGTACCAATCTTTTGCAACACCTTGTACGGACCATAATACTTTGGTGATAATTTATTATCCTTCTTAGCTTGCTTTAGGGACATTTGCTTATATGGTTGTAGCCGTAGGAATACCCAATCACCTACATCAAAACTTCTTTCACTGCGATGTTGATCTGCCTGTTGTTTCATTCTATTTTGTGCCAACACGAGGTTATCCTTTAAGAGTTGGAGGACTTGTTGTTGATGTTCGATGTGATGTTCCACTGCCTGAACCTTAGAATTTTCTCTTAAATATGATGTGATGGATGGTGGTTGATACCCATAAAGTGCCATAAATGGGGTCATTTTTGTTGCTGTATGGAAGGAAGTGTTATACCACCATTCAGCCAGAGGCAACCATTTGACCCATTGTGTCTGTTTATCAGATACAAAGCAACGAAGATATCCTTCCAAACATTTGTTTACTATCTCAGTTTGCCCATCAGATTGAGGATGATAAGATGAGCTATGAGCTAACTGAGTACCAAGACAAGAAAATAATTCTGTCCAAAAATTTCCAGTGAAAATGGGATCTCTGTCACTTACAATAATCTTTGGGTTTCCATGTAGCTTTTGAACTGTTTCCATAAATGCAGTAGAAACTGTACTGGCTTTAAATGGATGTGATAATGCACAAAAGTGTGCATACTTGGTAAGTCTGTCAACTACCACCATGATGACACTCTTTCCCTCAGACTTGGGTAAACCTGTGATAAAATCCATTGAAACCTCCTCCCAACGTTGGCTTGGAATGGATAAAGGTTGTAATAGACCCGGTGTCTTAATTGTTTCAACTTTATTTTGTTGGCAAACCAAACATTCCGCCACAAACTTTTGAATATCTGATTTAAGGCCATCCCAAAAAAATTCCTTCTTAACCCTGTGGTAAGTTTTTAAAAATCCTGAGTGCCCTCCTAAGGGAGAAGTGTGCAATTCCATAAGAATCTTTTGTTTTAGCTGGGAATTCTTACAGAGGTATAAGCGATCTTTGTACCATAACGAATCATTTTGCCAGCTAAATGTATCAGAAGTACTGGAATCTTGTTGTAGCTTTCGAATAAGTGCCCACACTTCTTCGTCATTCTTCCATTCCTCCCTTGCTTCGTTTATCCAATCTGGTTGGATAATAGAAATGGCACACAACAATGCTTCCACATCCTCATCCTTTCTTGAGAGTGCATCTGCCACCACATTTTGCTTCCCTTTTTTGTAGATGATTTCAAAGTCATAACCCAACATCTTTGTGACCCACTTTTGTTGCTCTTCAGAGGATAATCTTTGTTCTAAAAAGTATTTAAGGCTATCATGATCCGTTTTTACCTTGAAGTGTCTTCCCATTAGGTAGGGTCGCCATTTCTTAAGTGCATGGAGTATTGCCAACATTTCCTTCTCATAAATAGCTTTGCTTAAAAACTTTCCCTTGATTGGACGACTTTCAAAAGCAATGGGTCTTTCATCTTGCATTAGAACAGCACCAATTCCATTTCCTGAAGCATCACATTCCACAATAAAGGTTTTTGTGAAGTCCGGTGTAGCTAAGACCGGTGCTTGGCACATTGCCTCTTTAAGATGTTCAAAGGCCTTTGTTGCTTCCGGAGTCCATGAAAATGAATCTTTCTTCAATAATGTTGTTAGAGGTGCTGCTATTCTCCCATAATTCTTAACAAACTTGCGATAATACCCTGTCAACCCAAGAAATCCTCGCAGATGCTTTATGGATGTGGGGATTTTCCATTCCTTAATGGCTTTAATTTTGCTAGGGTCTACCTTAACTCCTTCATGAGATACAATATGACCCAAATATTCCACCTCCTGGACTCCAAAGAAACATTTGGATCTTTTTGCATATAATTGTTTCTCCTCCAATAGTTGTAGCACCCTGTCAACATGTTCAACATGATCCTTCCAAGACTTGCTGTAGATTAGTATATCATCAAAAAATACTAACACAAATTTTCTAAGGAATGGTTTGAAAATTGAATTCATCAAACCTTGAAATGTTGAAGGTGCATTGGTAAGGCCAAAAGGCATGACCAAAAATTCATAATGACCCTCATGAGTTCTAAATGCCGTTTTCGGAATGTCTTCAATCTTCATTCTGATTTGATGATATCCCGAACGAAGATCCAACTTGGTGAAGTAAATTGATCCATGCAATTCATCCAGTAATTCATCAATGACAGGAATGGGGAACTTATCTTTAATAGTGAGCTTGTTGAGCTCCCTATAATCTGGACACATGCGCCATGATCCATCCTTCTTGTGCACCAATACTACTGGAGCTGAGAAAGAACTTTGACTCGGTTGAATTATACCAGCCTCTAGCATTTCTGCAACCATACGTTCAATTTCACTTTTTTGGACATAGGGATATCTGTACGGCCTGATGTTTGGAGGAACACTTCCTGGAATCAGATGAATAGCATGATCATGATCACGCATAGGTGGGAGACCTTTGGGAGTCTCAAATACCTTGGAATGATTGTCCAGGACTTTTTGGAGATCTGGAGAAATAGATGATTCCAATGTGGAAACATCTAGCGAACATAATTGTGCAATTACACCTCTTTGCTCCTTTTTTAGAAGCTTTGTCATACCATTAGAGCTGATTATCTTTCCTGGTTTCCCTGCAATACCCCTTAATTCAACTTCCTTTCCTTCCGTAGAAAATTTGATGAAAAGTTCTTGAAAATTAAAAGCTATTGTACCCAAGGATTGTAGCCATTGGACTCCTAGTACAACATCAGCACCTCCCATTGGAATGGAAAGCATTGGGCTAGTCAATACATATTCTCCCATGGATAGCTTGATATTATGGCACTTTCCAGAGCAATTTATTGTTCCTCCATTTGCAATCATCACTTGACACTCTGGTGCTGGATATAGGAAGCAATTCAATTCTTTTGCTACCCTACAATGAATAAAATTGTGGGTGCTTCCTGAATCAATCAACACTATTACCTTTTTCTTCTTGATTTGTCCTTCTATCTTGATGGTTTGAGGAGTGGTAATTCCCGCCAATGCATTACAAGATATGGTCGGATTTATTTGTTCTTCATCTAGGCTTTGTTCCTGGAGTATATCTTCTTCTTTTGACCTTTCTTGCTCCTTTTCTTCTTCCTCTTCACAATCTATGTAGAATAATTTCTTCTCAGCACACTTATGACCTTTAGTGTATTTGCTATCACAACTGTAACAAAGCCCTTTTGCTCTTTTTTCTTCCAATTGTTGTGGTGTCAACCTTATAGGTTGTGGAAGACTAGGGGCAACAACACTTCCGTCTTTATAGTTGTGAGTGGTATGCTTCCTGGTTGCCATAATTTTGCTTTCCATTTTTCTTGCTAACCTGAATGCCTTCTCTAATGAATCAGGTTCCCAAAGGCGAACATCATGTTGGATATTATCCTTTAAAGACCCTATGAACACATCAATCCTATGCTCCTCTGGAATATCTTTTACCCTTATGTTCAATTTTTGGAACTCCTCAATGTGCTCCATTATTGAACCCTTTTGTTTGAGACTTATCAATTGGCTAAAAAAAGTGTTGCTTTTTGTATCCTCATAATGTGCTATCAATTCTTCCGTAAAAATTGCCCAAGTGATAAATTGTTTACGAGAACAAAGCCATTGATACCATACAAACTGATTTGGTTCCAAATATACAGTTGCCATACGTACCTTTTGTGTGTTTTGCACATTATTGAGATCGAAGAATTGCTCCATCTGTAATATCCATGTGGCGGGATCCTTGCCATCAAACTTCCTCATATCGATTTTTGGAATATGGTGATTCTTCGATCCAACATTAGCGTCTATGGAATCATGATTAACATTTCTTTTGTTCTCATCATGAGTTTCCTTTACTACCTTTTCACCATTAGTGACCCTTTCTTGTAGCAACTTCTTCAATTCTTCCATGTCTGTCTTCAAATCTATCTTCAAATCTGCCATGTCTCTCTTCAAATCTGTCTTCGAATCATCCATCTTAGCTTCCATGCCCTTTATCTTAGATTCCACGCCATTTACCTTAGATTCCACGCCACTTATCTTAGATTCCACGCCATTTATCTTAGCATCTGTTAGCTTTTGTGAGCGTGACATTTGTTGCACTTGTTCTTGTAATTTTGATATATCATGTAGCATTTCTTCCTCTTCTTCATGAGTCATGCTAGAGCTTTCAGGTTCCTTACTAGGTGTTTGCATTTTCTTTCCTCGGGGCATCAGTTACCGATAATAATGCTTTACTATGCCCTTTGAATTCTGTTAAACCAAGCTTACACAAAAATTAAAAAAAAAACTACACACCTTTTTTCACTTTATAGAAGCCTGATATTGAATCTGATGTATCTCTGTAATTTCGGATCATCTAGTTCTGAAATTGCTACCTGTAGTAGCCTTCTGCGTCCTCTTTCCAATGCCACAAGTCTGAGCCAAATTGGATTCTCCAAGGAAGAGTTATGTGAAATCTCCCACAGTGACTTGCTTTTAGACTGGTTCAGTAGAGCGAACTTGTACGACGTGCCACGAGTCACTGTTTCAACCTTTGAATCTGAAACATACATACAAGAAACTACAGTCCGTCCTCTTTCTGTACCTTCTTACGAAATTTCAATCCGATCCCCAGAGAGAAAGTTATGACGATTTTCCCCAGGTCACCTGTTTTGAATGTAATTCAGGAGTCTGCAAAAAGACCAACTTCCTCAGATCATATCTCCGCAAATATCGCGCGAAAAGCTCTGAAATTCGGACCCAAGGTTCAGCGCGATTTCTTCTCAAATGGGTTTTTTTTGCGACTTCTGAAACGTCACAGAAAAAAAGTTATAGCGAAAATTCCACGATGACCTGTTTGGAGCAGCGAAACCCTAGAATCCAAAGCTCTGATACCAAATGTTATGAAACCAGCTCAAGAAAAGATAGAAAAGATAGATCAACGCCTTAGAATTCAGCCTCTTCGAGGGGGAAACCTCCTTTACATTACATAAATGAACAATTCTTGGATGATACAAATGACAAAACCTCCTTTCTATATATAGGAGTCTAAGGAGTCACAATATAATCCAGCCGACCTAACAATAATAATATAAAGCCACAAAAATAACAATAGAGGGATTCTATGGGGCACATAAATAACAATATGGGGGTAATAGGGGCACAACAATATAAATAAGGGGTATAACTACAATAGTAATGGGTAATCACTAGTATTATAGGGACCCAACATTTCCCCAACCTTGTTGCTTATGTGAGACATGTTGTTTCAATTTGTAATCTATTATGTAATTCAGTCTGGGCTATGGCTAAAGTATCCTCATATAGCTCCTCTTTCAAACCGAAGACTATAAGGTTCAAGGCCCTTTTCTTACACTCATGGTCTAATTCTATCAATTTTTTCATTTCATCTTTAATTGGTTTGGTATCAAATTTACTTGCCACACTATTTAGGGTGAGGCAACTATTAAATTTTTCTTCTAGTTCTTTAATCATGTCCTTCACTTTAAGACTCTCTAAAGTATCAGCATCTCCTTGCTGGGATGTTTGGTTCATATCTTGGTTTTGTTTTTCTATAAGCTGCAACCTAATCTTTATTGCCTCCATTTTATTCTCCAATAGTTCTATTTTATTTTCTATTTGTTTCTGGATCTTGTCTTCAAGAGATGTGAATTTATTTTCTAGCATGGTTTCTAACTCTATTTGTGGCTTGAATTCTCTTTCTTTTATACATTTCTCTAAAGACTCTATATACTCATTAAGGCTCTGTAGAGTAACTATGCTAGGTCTACCTTTGGTAATATTTGGTAGTTGTGGTGAATTATTCATACTTGAAAATATATGACGAGACATGTATTAGAAAAGGATAAGGAATGTGCGCACCCGATATTAGCAAATCGAACCGCAGACCCCTGGATCAAACCGTAGCCCGTAGACTGGATTGGATCTGGAAAGATGAATGGCTGAGACTGCAAATATTGGAAAAGTATTTGGAAAAATCACACTGCAGAACCACCGAGACCACAAAACCATGCAAAGATGATTGAACCGTAGACAGATCTACGAATACACCCGCAGATTATTCGACGAACCATCGAGACTGCAAAACCATGCAGAGGTCTACACCCACAAAACCACGCAAAAATCTATTTATATAATGATACAAGTGTCGTAGAGATTAGGTAAGAGATGGCACAAAATAATCGATGGCACCGCAGAACCATGTAGAGATCTACATCCGCAGAACCATGCAAAGATCTACTTATATAATGATCAAGTGTCATAGAGAATGGCACCACATAATCAATGGCACCGCAGAATTTGAGACACCAAAATTGTATAAAATATGAGAGCACCATAGAATATGAATCGATGACACCGCAGAATTTGAGACACCAAACATGTATAAAATATGAAAGCACCACAGAATATGAATCGATGGCACCACAAAAAATCAGGTCACCCCGTGATTATAAATCTTGTATCCAAGTTCTTATCAGGAATAATCTTTGCCGCAACCTTAAATTTAAACGTTGTTTTCAGAAGTGATGCAGCTAAAATGGCGGTCGTTTCAAATAGAAACGTAGATCCTTTCAATCAACCATCTTATTTTCTGTCATTTTCACCTTTGCAAACCTCAGGCTTATTTCTGCCCGCAGAGACCATATAATACATATTTTGATCGTGGCCTTACGATTGAATTCGTTAGCTGAATCGCATATATTGTTTGAGAAATCAATCATGATTAGAATTCATTAAAGGGGAAAGGGAACCCTACAAATTACTAACGAGGATTAATATAAACATATATTAATTACATACACAACTACAATAGTAAACATAATTTGTATATTATTAATATTAATATTAATAGATATGTAATTATGATAATAATTATTATATAATAAAATATTATTACAATCCCAAGGGTTAGCTCAACTGGTTGAGTCCCCGTTGTATATTTAATATTGAGGAGGCTAGTGTTATTGCTAGAGTGTCACAATTCCACCACCGGAAATTTAGGGAAGAAAGGCTGAACAATCTCAATAGAGAGGATGGCTGGAAGATCAGTAGTTGCGGGGTCCTAGCCCTCTCCTCCTAGTCGTTTCTTTCCATTCTTCCGCTCCCTTTGTATAGCTTGATCTTGTTGTCTTTTTAGTAATTTCCCACTTGTTTCCCATTTTTTGTGACCTTTGTTCTTTGAGGTGTGGTTGATATAGTTGGAGGTATTGTAATAACACTTAATTTATCCTATTTGTTTTTTTCTAATAACAAAAGAAAATAATCTTGAAATTAATCTATGATAATATACTAATTTTAAACCTTAAATTAACTATTAATTTAATTTTAAAAATTTTAAAATATTCTTTCTAACCCTTAAATTACTATGATATTTATATATTTAATATTTTTTATAAATAAATATTAATTTAAAATTAATTAATTTTATTTATTTTAATATATATAATATATGAAATAGTCTCTTTAACGCATATTTAAAAAAAATATAACTAACTATCTATATAATACTCTAATAAGTATATATTTAATTACTTTATATCTAACTATTAATTACTTTAATATTTATATAGATAATATCTTTGATAACCATCTATTAATTTAAATTAATTTATTTTATAACTTATTTATTTAAAAATATATTTATATTTATATATTACTCTAATATTTAATAACTTTTATATCTAACTATTAATTATTTTAATATTTTTGATAACTATCTATTAATTTAAATTAATTTATTTTACTTATTTTAATATCTATAAATATATGAAATATTCCCTTTAACCTACATTTTAATAAAAAATATAACTAACTATTTATATATTACTCTAATATTTATAATAACTTTTATATCTAACTATTAATTACTTTAATATCTAAATAGATAATATCTTTGATAACTATCTATTAATTTAAATTAGTTTATTTTATAATTTATTTATTTTAATATATTTTTATAATTAAAAATTCATAAAATAGTCCATTTACTTTTATTTTAATAAGAATATAACTAACCATAGTAACTTTTTTAATTAAACATAGGTTTCACCCCTAATCTTGGTCCAAACCTACCATTTCCAGGTCAAACTTAGTCGTCGTCAATATAATGATTACCTGGTCAAGAGATTTATCCGTTGGTGCTCTATCTATTTAATATGCAAGGCCAGATCTGTTCATTCAACTTGTCCTGACGATGAACCACACTAGTTGGTTCGAAACGCGTCGACAAAAGAATCCCAATGTGATTTTTGCCAAAGAATCTTCTCTCAACTTGTTAAGCGCCTCACCGATCAGGGGGTCACAGGGTCAATTCTCCTTGATGCCCTTAGGGTTAGGCCCTACTAGTATTGCTCCCTTTGGGGTTGATCTGCTCGAATTTTCCCATAAGCGAAAAAATTAGAAAATATTATTACTATATCAAAGTTATGACAATAATTATAATACTAATTTATAATAATTAATATTATATTATAATAACATAAGAATATTATTGATATTATCAATCATAAAATGAACTCAAGGGATTATTGATATTTTAAATCCAAGGAATTATTAATATTATAAACCTAAAGAAGTATTAATATTATAAACCCAAGAGATTAACATTATAAACCCAAAGGATTAATATTAAACCTTGCAATTAATATTATAAACCATACTATTAATATTAAACCCTACAAATATAAACCCTAGGGTTAACATTATAAACCCTAAAATAAATATATTAAACCCAAAATTATTATTATGAACCTTAAGATTATAAACCTTTATATATTATTATATGTTAGGCCCCTATACTACTAGTGTAACACGTTATTGTTATTAGTACAACCCCCTTATTATATTGTTGTGCCCATGTAGTCCCCATATTGTTACTATTGTGCCCCATAGAAGCCAACTATTGTGATTATTGTGCCCTTACATTATTATTCTTATGTCGGCTCTAATTATATTATGACCCCTTAGACTCCTATATATAGAAAGGAGGTCTTGTCATTTGAGTCATCCAAGAATTGTTCGTTTGTGTAATGTAAAGGAGGTTGCCCCCTTGAAGAGGCCGAATTCTAAGGTGTTCAACTATCTTTTCTATCTTTTTGTGAGTTGGTTTCATAACATTTGGTATCAGAGCTTTGGATTCTAGGGTTTTGCTACTCCAAATAGGTCATCATGGCATTTGCACTATAACCTTTTTCTGTGACGTTTCAGATGATAAAAAAAACCCATTTTGGTTGAAATCATTTTGAACCTCGGGTCCAAAATTCAGAGCTTTTCGCACTATATTTGCAGAGATATGATCTGAGGAAGTTGGCCTTTTTGCAAACTCCTGAATTTCATTCCAAATAGGTGACCTAGGGAAAATCGTCATAACTTTTGTTTTGAGCATCATATTTAAATTTCGTAAGAAGTTACAGAAAGAGGACAGACTGTAGCTTCTTGTGTATAGTTTTTAGATACTAAGGCCAAAACAGTGACACATGGAACTTCATACAAGTTCGCTCTTTTGAAAAGGTATATAATCAGGTCATCTTGGGAGATTAAGCATAATTATTTCTTGGAGAATCTAAATTCGATCAAACTGGTGACATTGGAAAGATGACGTAGAGGGCTACTGTAGGTCGCAATTATAGAACTAGAAGAACCGAAATTACAGAGTTATAGTTGTTTCAAGATTGAGCTCCTAAAATAAAGAAAAGGAGATATGAGGAAGTTTGATTGCAAGGATCTGGTAAATTGGATACTTCAGATGGAGCAATATTTTGATCTACATGGTGTACCACTGTTACAAAAGGTATGTATTGCATCTTCATATTTAGAACCAGATCAGTTTTTATGGTATAAAGGGCTTTGTTCTCGTAAACCACTTGTTACGTGGTCAATTTTCACGGAGGAAATGATAGCACATTATGAGGATAGAAAGAGAAACTCCTTCTTTAGCCAATTGATAAATCTCAAACAAAAGGGTTCAATGGAAGAGCACATTGAGGACTTTCAAACATTGAATAGAAGGGTAAATTATATTCTAGAGAAGCAAAGGATTGATGTCTTCATAGGGACTTTAAATGATAACATTCAACATGAGTTTTGTTTTTGGGAACATGATTCATTGGAGGAGGCATTCGTGTTGGCAAGAAAAATTGAAAGCGAAATTATGGAAACAAGGAATCCCACCACTCATGACTATAATTATGGAAGTGTTTCTTCTCCTAGCCTTCCACAACCTACAAGGCTTACACCAAAACAATTGGAAGAAAAAAGAGAAAAAGGGCTTTGTTACAATTGTGATAGAAAATGCACTAAAGGTCATAAGTGTGATGAGAAGAAATTATTTTACGTAGAGTATGAAGAGGAGGAAGAAAAGGATCAAGAAACATCAAAAGAAGAGGATATACACCAGGACCCAACCACAAAGAAAGAAAAAATGAATCTGGCCATATCTTGTAAAGCATTGGCACGAATTACCACTCAAACTCTCATGATAGAAGGACATATCAAGAAAAAAAAGGTTTAAGAAGTGAAAGATCACATCGAGAAAGAAGAAACGAATCCAACCATATCTTGTAATTCATTGGCCGAAATTACTACTCCTCAAACTATCAAGATAGAAGGACATATCAAGAAGAAAAATGTTCAAGAAGAGAAAGATCACATCGAGCATCAAGAAATGAATCCGACCATATCTTGTAAAGCATTGGAAGAAATTACCACTCCTCAAACTCTCAAGATAGAAGGAAATATCAAGAAGAAAAAGGTTCAAGCAGTGAAATATCACAGTGAGCATCAACAACAAGTTCTCTAACTTTTAAAGGATAATGCGACTTTGGTGTAGAATCGAATGAAACAACAGGTAGATCAACATCACAATGAAATTTTTTTTGATGTAGGCGATCGGGTATTTTTATGAAGACATCTCAAGCAAGCTATTTATGAGAAGGAAATGTTGGCAATACTACATGCACTTAAGAAGTGGTGACCTTACCCAATGGGAAGACACTTCAAGGTAAAAATGGATCATGATAGTCTTAAATACATTTTAGAAAAAATATTATCTTTAGAAGAACATAAAAAATGGGTCACAAATATGTTGGGTTATGACTTTGACATCATCTACATAAAAGGGAAGAATTTTTTTATTGTAGATGCACTCTTAATAAAGGATGAGGATGTGGAAGCATTGTTTTGTTCTATTTCTATTATCCAACTAGATTGGATAAACGAAGCAATGGATGAATGGAAGAAGGACGAAGAAGTATGGCCACTCATTCAAAAGTTGCAGAAGATCCCAATTCAAACAATATTGCCAGATCTTGAAGAGGAAGGAAAAATCACATTGGAACCTGGAGCAGTCATAGAAACAAGAGCCCGACAGCTACGAAATCGATCAATTACAGATTATCTCATCAAGTGGAAGAACTTACCCACTAAATATTCCACATGGGAGGACAAGAATTTTATATAGAAGCATCAAGAACTACTCAACTGTTGAGGACAACACTTTTGAAGGAGAGGGGCATGTTAGGCCCCTATACTACTAGTGTAACACATTATTGTTATTAGTAAAACCCCCTTATTATATTGTTGTACCCATGTAGTCCCCATATTGTTACTATTGTGCCCCATAGAAGCCCACTATTGTTATTATTGTGCCCTTACAGTATTATTGTTATGTCAGCTTTGATTATATTATGACCCCTTAGACTCCTATATATAGAAAGGAGGTCTTGTCATTTGAATCATCCAAGAATTGTTCATTTGTGTAATGTAAAGGAGGTTGCCCCCTCGAAGAGGCTGAATTCTAAGGCGTTCAACTATCTTTTCTATCTTTTTGTGAGTTGGTTTCATAACATTATACATATTATGGATTAATATTATAAAATTAAGGTATTATTGATATTAATAACCTAAGGGATTAGAAACCCAATGGACTAATATTAAACCTTAGGGTTAATGTTATAAACCCTAATATTAATATCGTAAATCCAAAGGGTTAGAAACATTGCAATACTAATTGTAAGATTGATGAATTTAATAAACCCTAGAATTAATATTAAACCCTAGGATTAATATTATAAACCTTAAGATTAATTTTATAAACCCAAATATTAAACCCTAATATTATCCGCCCTAATATTAAATCTCAATATTATAGACTGAATATCAAAAATCCCTAATATTATGAACTTAATATTGAACCCTGGTTTTCCAATGTAATAATGCGATGTTAAATAAATTACAACGTAATGTAATATTGTCATTATAATTGTTAGATTGATTGTCATATTAAGACAACATTTGTAATAATGGAATATTGGATATACTTTTGTACTGTTTGAATGTCATAGAATTAAACCCCAATATAAAACCATAACATCATAAAACAAAATATAATAAACAAGGGATTAATAAATCCAATGGATCATTAATAATGTAAATCGACGGATTAATATTATAAACATGATAGATTAATATTATAAACCAAACAGATTAATCAACTTAAGGGATTATTAATATTATAAACCTAAGGGATAAAAAAACACAGGGGATTAATTTTATAAACCCAATGGATTATTAACTCTATAAACATAAGGGATTAATAAGGCCAAAGGATTAATATTAAAAACCCTTGGGATTAATAAAACCCAAGGTGTTAATATTGAACCCCATATTAATATTATAAATCCTAAGAATAATATTAAACCCTATGAATATCAACCATAAGATTAAAATTATAAACCCAAGGGATTATACATCTAAGAGATTAATAATATAAGACCAAGGGATTATAAACCATTGGATTAATATTAGACCCTAGAATTAATATTATAAACCGTACGATTAATAATAAATTCTGGGAATACAAACTCTAACATTAATATTATAAATCCGAAGGATTAGAAACATTGCGACAAGGATTGTGAGATTGATTAATATTATAAACCCTAAGATTTGAATTATAAACCCTAATATTATACCTTATCATTATCAACCCTAATATTATAAATTATAAATCTAATTATAAACCTTCATATTATAAACACAATATTAAAAATCTCTAATATTATAAACTTGATATTAAACCTCAGTTTTCTAACATAACAATGCGACGTTGAACAACTTGTAGTGTAATGTAACACTATGACAATGATTATAAGATTGATTATCTTATTCATAAAGTATTTGTTACAATGCGATGTTGGATAGATTACAATGTCATTCCAATGTCATATATTAAACCCCAATATAAAACCTTAACATGATAAAAACCAATATAATAAACCCAAGGGATTAATATTATAAACGCAAGGGATTAATAAACCCAAGGTATTATTAATATTATAAACCCAACAAATTAACATTATAAATCCAAGGGATTAATATTATAAACACAAGGGATAAATAAAACAAACGAATTAATATTATAAACCTAAGGGATTATTGATCTTATAAATCCAAGCTATTAATAAATCAAGGGATTATTTATATTACAAATGCAAGGGTTAATAAACCCAAGGGATTAATATTGTAAACCCAAGATATTAATATTAAAAATCTAAGGGATTAATATAATAAATTCTTGACATTAATATGTCAAAAATATTGAGTCGACGGGGTGGAGGAGGGGGGGCGGGGCGAATCAGTATTTCATTTAATTTAATCTTAAAATTTACATTATGAAATTAATACATGACTTTAATTAAGATAACATGTGTATGTATGTTCTTTTAGTGACTACAATCAACATATTTTCAAATTACTCAACTTTTCACAGTTTCATCAGTTTCTTATTCAATTAGCAGAGCAACAATGTATCATAAGCATCATGAAATACATCCAAAGAGAAATACATCAATAGATAACGATAAGGACATAGGATATTTTAGGTGGAAACCCAATTTGGTAGAAACAACCATTGTTGTCAACTTCACCTTCTTTCTTATTATAAAAAAAATGTTTTACATCTTGTATTGGCACATACTCTTATCAGTACATGGGCTCCTACCTACAAGAGGATATAAACTCCACAAATTCTCCAGCTTCGACTAGAAGGAAGTTAATACAACTTTATCAACTTTACCCACTCCTACTAGAAGGAAGCTCCCACTATTTCATTGAAGTCTCCAACCCTTAGCATATCTGTGGACTACATTTCAAAATATTTCACACTGGATTCACTTGACTCAACCACACATCAAAAACATGTAGGCCACATTTGATCCAATTTTGAAACTGGACCCACACCAAGAGTGAAACTCAATCATTGAATACCAATAACCTTTCTGGTGTGCTCAAACTGTATAAATCAATACCAAGATACCAATCACCTCTATGCAACCAAATCACCACTAACAAAATGTACTTCTTTGTTTATCAACGAAGCCAATATCAATTCAAACCCTTTTCTCATTAAATACAAAACCATATACTAAAATCATCCATTAACATACTCATCAAGTAGCAAAACAACACTTAACAATTCCAAAACTCCGTCTACAACAAATAAACAACTCTCACCACATTGATCTTAATCTGCATACAAGATTGCATTCTCAACCTCTGAAATCAAAACCAAATATATATGTGACTATAATATAATGGATCCGCGTATATAGGTGTGTTGTCGCTATGACAAAATCCCTCCAAATTTTTTCCTATACTTGAATTTTGGAGCCTACTATGGATCTGCAATCAGTTGTTTCGTAGCCACTTTTGGTTCGGTTGATACTTTGCTGAGTCTTTAAGCTCCCTTATTAGATTGTAAGTATCCAAGTCAGCTTCTAACACATGCTCATACCATAATGAATTCCTAAACATATTTCGTCATGCAAGCTTGAACAGGCTTAGCAGAATTTATCAAAACAATGCATGTGTAATGTTCAACCTATGTCAACAATCACCATACACTATCATTGACAATTTCTCACTTTTGGTTGTGTTTGCATTTCTATTTTGGTAAGTTTTTTCAAAATGTCACTTTTGTGCACCTTCACTTTTATGAGTGTCGTTTTCATTTTTTTGACTTTCACTTTCAATTTATTTCCCTTTAATTAGTGTCATTTTTGTGTTATCATCACTCTTTCATGTGTTGTTTTCATCATTATTTGCATATCGTAAGTGTCATTTTCAATTTTCTCTAAATATAGAGAATGTCATCTTTTGGCATGGGAAGTATCTCTTATCATGTAAATTGGAGTTTTGGCTTGTTTCAAAGGGTAGCTTTGGCATTGATGAGTCCCTATAGTCATGTAGACATGTTTTACACTTATTCTCAAAGTTTTATGCACGTCACATAAATGTCGTTACTGTCGTCCCAAAGTGTACCTTTAGTGTCGTACTTGGGGAAAGTCATTGCAATGTCATCGCATTGTGGGAAGTATGTTGTTCATATATTCTAAGTGATCAATGTTGTGTCTTCAACTATTCTAAGTGTGTGATCCTACTCAAGTTTTTTCCTTATCGACTTTGGTCTTATTGATTCCACACATAGCCTCATCAGGAAAATCCACTCTTGGGAAACTTGACCTCACTGAATCTTCCTAAACTTTGCATTGCAAAGTATCAGCCCTGACCTTACCTCTTGAAACTATACACTGGAAATTAGAGTGCCCAGCCTTGACACTTGAGCTCTAGAACTGTGCAATCATTGCCTCTGAGTCAACCTCAACTATGCATTGCACAGTCTCAAGCATCAAGCCTCCACCCTGACTCCTTGAACTGCACAATATATGAGATTGTTCTCCCTCCATGACTCTTCATTGGGAAAATTCAAACATCAAGGCTCAATCTTGAGCCCAAGAACCCCTCAACTGTGTAATTCCCCAGCTTATCCTCCTCTGAGACCTGCACATTAAGCAACTTCAAACCTCAAGCCTCAACCCTCAATATCTTGAGCCCTTCAACTACACATTCACCTAGCGTGGCCTCTTGAAACTGCACATTTGGAAAAGTCAAGGCTCAAGTATCAAGCTTGACCTCCTGAGTCCCTTAACTATGTAGTTCCTTGAGTCTATCCTTCCAAAACTGTGCATTGCGAAACCTCAGGTGTTAAGCCCCAGCATTAACTGATTGAGACCCTTAATTGTGTAACCATTGGACCCGTTACATCCTAAACTACACATTGTGTAGTCTCAAGCATTAGTCCAAAACCTTAATCTCTGAAATTGTGCAATCCCTGAGTTAGTCACTCAACCAGTCACTAGTTCTAGCCCTAACATGTGATTTCATAGAGCATGCTAGATTAACGGTTTCTAGATGATTCATCTCATCATGAATGGATTTTAGTTGTAGGTACTCTATGATATCATGACAGGATGATGATGGAGGAAAAGGAGAAGGAGATTATGCTAGAAGGCACCCATGGAGCTTGTTAACGCAAGAAAATTGTACACATGTTTGCACAATCTAGAAGATGCTAAAAGACTTCCATTAGAATGCACAAGTGAAGATTTTCAAGTGGAATAAATCGTGAAGTTTAAAAAATTAAATTTCTCCTAAGGTCCAAAGTTTACAAAGATAGAAAATTGAGTTCTCCACAACTATTTCTTTGATAAACACGCACACTCGGAATACCTGTCAAAAGATGCGCAGTCGAGGACATGGATGACTCAGTGATTTGGGACCACTCCATGTTGATTTATATAACATCATATGTAATCTAGCCTTGAGATTTTTCAAAGAGGCTAAGGCACATGCATTCTCCCAAACCCATAGATTGTTTGGGAAAATTCCACCTAGAAATGTTTTAATTAAAACAATGAATCATTTTTAATGTATTCCTAAGTCTAAACTTAGGAAATATGATTAATTAAAGGGTATTAATTAAATCTTGTGTGAATCTTCTAGAAGAAGACGAGGACCAACTCCCATTTAATTTGAGCCTTTGATTATGTCTTAATATTTCCCGTTGGTGCTCCAACGAGATATTATAAGAAGGAGCTTGATGGGAAATTAGATAACACACCGAGATAGTAAGATCTAGAGATTGAATTTCTCAAGAGTAGCAGAAATGAGTTTCCAGAGAGAGATCGAGTGATCTTATTGTAGTGAGGGGCAGGGATAGTAGACTAGAGGGAATTTTTCCAGTTTCGGAGAGTGCAAGGTAGAAAAGAAATGAGAGGTTCAAAGGGGCAACGTAGAGCTTCAAAGGGAGTCCGTAATTTTGCTAGCAGAGTCAAGATCTAGTGCCAGAAGTTGGGATGTGAGACCAAAGGGCTAGAGAGTCGAATTTCTAGAGGAAAATTGACCAACAAGAAGGGTGCCATAGTTCCTAGAGGCTCTAATTCAGATTTGAGTAGGTCGATGCATAAGTAGCTTAGAGGCAGTGGGGCTAGCCATCCAAAGCTTTGATCAGATTAAAATTGCCAGGGATAGTATGACATTTTTCTCACTATCTCTTTTTCAGTTTATTCTCTTATCAAATTGGCAGTTTTGGCATTGAATGATTTGTACTCAAACTACTACTGCATAATAAGAAAGCCCTCAACTGCTGCACCACTTTTCGAAAGTTTGGTTTTTCCGGGGACATTGGTCCAAAAATAATGGTGTATTTGTGTGTGTGTGCTTATTTCTCTCCTGTGTAGTAGTTTCTTTTTGCAATATTTTATATTGTGAAGGTTGCAATATATGTTATTTTGATGTTTACTATATAGCACTATATGTAACTTGATTAATAAATTAACAGGTAGGAGAAATTTGATCAATTGTTGTTGTAGGAATTTGGATAACTAGATTTTCACATGGTATTACAGCACAGGTCATAAGAATAGGATATCAGTTGCGGGTGAAAGAGGGAGTTCGAAAACACTACGTAGGTAGCATTTCAAAACCCCAAAGTGGCTACGCATTCCATTGGCTAGAAGTGCCAATTTCGTGGAATACTTACTTCTCTGAGTGAGTCGATAGAGAGTAAATTTTCAAGATTAAAGAGGAAAATGGAGTAGCACAATAGTTTCCACGTAGAGCAGATCTTCAACTTGTATGCAGTCGTTTTGCAGCAATTGCTAGAAAAATAGTGTCAAAAGGAGAGAAGAGCACACATTAAGGGAATTCTTTCCTCAGGGGAATTCTAGCCAAGAAGTTCAATTTTTTAGGAGAGAAGAAATAACGTTGTGTAGTATTTCTCACTCCAAATGGGAGTGTGAATAGCTGGGGAGAAGTTGGGTAAAGGAGGAGGAATATGTGGTCCTCACATCTAAGGGGAAGCAGGATCAATGTAGAAGAAAGAAGGACATTTTGAAGATTAAGTGCTTTAGGTGTGGTGAGCTTGGCGACTACAACACTCAATGCCCTCTTAGAATGAAGGAAAAGGAGGAGAAGTAGGATCAGCAAGCTCCATCCACTGAGATCGACAGGTTGTCCTCCTGATTGGAGGAAGCATTTTCCATGATTGTCAAGATGCCTCCAGGGGTGAGGTGGGGTGTTCTAGAACTGTAGTCCCAAAGAGCTATAGAATGGGAAAGATTCTTGAGGAGGTCCACCTCATGAATCAATACCATGCTAGGGGATCCCAAAACATGTAGAATCGGGATGAATCAGTGGCAGTTGGTGTATCCAGGTACCATAGTGACAGATGCAGTAGCTAGTAGTAGGTGAGATACTAGACAATGTAGTGAAGAGTTGGCAGCAGTGAATATGGCATAGAGCAGAGTCAATGGTAGTGCAGAGGCTTCAGTGAAATAGCAGAGGCTAGTAACAATCAGAACTCAGACGACAGATCCATCATACTGACCACAGTTGGTTCAGTATTTTTGGTTGTTTTTCCATTGCAGTTGTTGCAATTCTAGAAGCAACAATTGGATAAGGTTGTAGTGCAGATGTAGCATTCACAGTAATTCTGTATGGCAAGCATCAACACAGATGAAGCAATGAGATTTTCATAGTAGTTCATTGGAAGCACAGCCAGACATCAAGCGCGCATCAAGAGATGGTGCAGAGATAGAGTGATGCTTTAGTGGGTTGCAGCACCAGAGAACATTCCTCACTAAGACGGAGTGTTGATTTGTGTAGCATCGGATGTGCTCTAGCCTCGAGATTTTACGGAAAGGCTAAGACGCATGCATTCTCTAAAACCCTGAAATCGTTTGGGACAATTCCACCTAGAGAGGGTTTAATTAAAATGATTAATCATTTTCAATGTATTCCTAAGTCTAAAATTAGGAAATGTGATAATTAAAGGGTATTAATTAAATCTGATGTGAATTTCCTAGAATAAGACAAGGATCAACTCCTAATAAATTTGGGCCTTTGATTATATCTTAATCTTGGCCGTTGGTGCTCCAACAAGAGATTATAAGAACAAGCTTGATGGGAACTTGGAGAACACACCGAGATAGTGAGATCTAGAGATTGAATTTCTCAAGAGTAGCAACAATGAGTTTTTAGAGAGAGATCGTTTGATCTTCTTGTAGTTAGGGGTAGGGATAGTAGACCGGAGGGAATTTTTCCAATTCCAGAGAGTGCAAGGCAAAGAAGGACATGAGAGGCTCATAGAGGTAGCACAAAGCTTCAAAGGGAGTCTGTACTTTTGCTGGGAGAGTCAAGATCTAGTGCCATAAGCCGGGGTGTGAGACCGGAGGGCTAGAGAGTCGAAGTTCCAAAGGAAAATTGACCAGAACGAAGGGTGAAGTTCCTAGAGGCTCTGATACAGATCTGCGTAGGTTGATGTAGAGACAGAGCAAAGGCAACGTGGGACTAGCTATCTAGAGCTTGGATCAATTCATATCGCCAATAATAGTGTGAGACTTTTCTCACTACCTCTTTGCCAATTTATTCTCTATATCATATTGCCAGTTTGGGAATCTAATGATTTGTATTTTTATTACTACTACCTAATAATAAAACTCTAAGTCGTTGCACCAACTTTCACAAGTTGGGTTTTTCCATGGATATTAGTCCAAAAATAATGGTGTATTTGTGTGTGTTTTTATTTCTCTCCTATGCAGTATTTTATTTCTACGGTATTTTATATTTTGAAGGCTACAATAGATTTTATTTCGATGTTTACTGTGTAACACTGTAAATAACTTAATTCATAAATTAACAAGTAAGATAAATTTAATTAGTTGTTGCAGTAGGAATTTGGATAATTGAATTTTCACAACTCACACACTTGAAGCGGATTCTCTGACATGATCTCAGTCCAGGACAGCCGAATTTTAGTCACCCTAAAGATATGCATCCTTCAATGTTATCATATTGTCCTACTCATGTGTCATTATCATGCATGAACCAAGAAGAGGAATATGGATTCAAAAACTCTATATAAACAGGCCATGGGAGAGCTAAAATATGAGACACTTTTATGGTAACCAAATTTCTATTAGAGAAAATCACCATTCCATTGTTGAAGCCAAAGAAGGGAAGAGCACTAGCATGTTGACCATATTGCTTCTAAGAAATCCATCATCCTAGTGAGAAAAGAGGAATCCACCATTGGAAAGTCTTCATACTTCTTTGAGAGAGAGGAGAAACTTTCAAAGGGATAGCGGAAAATAACCCCCTTTAGTGAGGATATTTTAGCACCATAGCTCAAATAATTATCTTCAAGTGTCTAAGATTCATCTATTGTGTTAAACCTCTACTACCAGCAGTCAATAAAGGGATATTTTTCCATTATTTTGTTGACTTGTTTGCTCCATTGAACATTGTTTTTGTATTTACCTCTTTGTTTAGTTTATTTTTATGTATGAATTGTTTCCACTATTTACAATGTTGTGTTATGTTTGCACTAATATATTTCAATGCCTTGTTGATTCATTGAATAAAGATGTTAGATTATGCTACTTGGCCGTTGTGGATCCTTTGCTTGTTTTAGTCGTAGGTGTAGGTTATAATTATAGGAATTGGAGCTTACAAGCGAGGAGGAAAAGAAAGCTTACTATTGTTGGGCCCCAAAATTGTTGTATATAATGCATATTTTTGCCCATATGATGCCTTGCTTATTGCCTTGTTTTACCAGTTTATGGACCTTCATCTTGCACTTATATATTATTTTCATGCAATAGTGAAGATTTACATTTGGTTTACATTGAATAACTTCATTATATACATTTCTTAGTACTAATTTCCATTAAATGTTGTTAATGCAGGTCTTGCACTCCATAGAGATCATGCACCAAAATGGATGTATAGGGGGGGCACACAATCATCTGAGATTTCCATAGAGGAAAATGATAGATGAAATATATCATAACTATTTTGGATCCTTTTTTACAATGGTAGGTGCACTTATCTTTCATTGACCCATTCTTGCACTAAAGAGCAGCATTCACACACTAAAGAGAAACCAATTTGGGGATTCGACATCCCAGTGCACTTTCAAAAAAATATGAGAAAGGTTTTTGTTAAAAATGACGTTTTAACAGCTCCACATGAGTTATAATGCACTCGGGTTGAACATATGGGTTTCTAGAAGAAAATTAACAAGTCTGATCAAAATTCATGTAGTTTCCAAACTATCTACTTTGACCTTGGTTTGCATGCGTATGGAGGCAAATATAAAAAATATAAGCATATAGGTTTTTTACCAGTATATAAAATTATCTAAAACGTAATTCATTTCCAAAAATTGACTATGGTTAAGAATATATACAAGGTTCTTTGTGGAAGTTTTATATAAAAACACTGTTTTTCCATAATTCTAGGATCTTTCCTAGATTTGCAAAAAACATGGAAATTGCATATCAAATTCATGTACCCTTTATTAGAAATTGGTTGTAATAGACCTCATTTGGATGGGGAATCTGTTATGATCCCTTCACATTCAATTTGTGCTTGTTTTGGCTTGTTCAAATCCTGTCATGTAATTGTAAATTATATAAGAGCTAAATCATCTAGAGGATGATATCAAGCCATTCTTTGCACTCTCATGCTACTAAGCTGAGTGTTGAGGGTCTTCCACTTCCTCAGATCAATTTGGAACTAGACTATGAAGCTCTAAATGCATAAATACTGGTATTTCCATTAATAACAAGCATCAATGCGAGGTTCATGCATCTATTTTATCTATTTCCTATAATGTTAATCTTGCTCTCGTAGACTAAGTATTTTCCTTAAAGGAAAATGAGCTCATTGGATAGTGCCCAACCAACCCATCTTGTTCTCCCATTGCTATTATATTGTGTTATTAAGTACATGAAGTGATTGGTGTGGAGGTTTCTTATGAATGATATGTGCGATTGATTGAATCATCTCTTGTGTATTTCTTTTCCTTTGCAACAATGTCCTCAGATATGAGGTTTTGTTTGCTGAAGTTTGTTTCTTTATTTTGCATTGAAAGCATTTCTTTATGCTCATTTTTTAAGCACAACAAGCATTGTTTTCTTAGAATTTTTTCTTTAAATTACCTTTGAGTTTTTTTTTTCTCGGTAAAAAACTAGCTAGTCTATTGTATTATATTTATAGGTAAACTTTACAAATAGTGAGACATGCCTTCCAGGGCTAGCAGTTGCACCTTGGATAGCTTAGCTTTGAAACAAAAAGCTCCCCCGCAGGGGCAGCACCTACAGGACTTCCAAAATCCCTCCAAAAACTTACTGAGGCTGGAGACCAAAATGACATGACTAACATCAGAACCTGGAACCGCGTTGAGTTAAACATGAACGTGACGGCCCACGCAGGGGCTTCCATCCAAAACTGACTGTGGACCGTGTCCATCAGAGAACTTACAATGGACCGACATGAACAAGATAGTATTAAAAACTGAGAGTAAACGAGACCGACATAAACAAGACAATATTAAAAACTGCAAGTAAACAGACACAGTGATGACCAGAACCCAAATACCCGCAGAGACTTTTATCCTGGACCCGAGCTGAGAGAGAAAGGCATGTGCCGGTGCGTGCGTCGGAGGCTCAGTCATCGCAGAGACTTTTATCTTCCACGATATAGCTCCACCCTTGGCCCTCAGGGATTCCTTCCCACATGGTGGTCCATGGATCCTTTGCAGTGCCCTGAGGTTCCGGCTCCAGGGGATGTGAGGGGGCATGCAGAATCTCTTTCCCTGAGGTGCCCGCCTCAATTGGTGGCTGCAAAACAGGGCTCTCCTCACCAGTACCTCCTGGAGGCTGCTCCACCGATCCTGGAGGTTTTCCCACAACATTTCCTTCAGGGACTTTAGTGAAAAGAACTGAAATATGAGCATTGATACCTGCATTATCCTTTGAGCTGCCCAGAGTGAACACGACTGAGCCAAATGCTGGAAGCACTGGCTCTCCTTCACTTGAGCTGCCAACCTCCATGAATTGCCCGGCTGGAATTGGTGTGGCTCTTGCCCTCCTATAACAGTAGCAGCAGCAGCAATGGTGGTGCTCATCAGCTGCAGGGGGTCGAGAGGATGAACCACTCCCTGGTCCCCTTCTGCTCGGTTGTCGTTCCCGCAGCTTTGCCATGAACTCCCTGCTGCCTCCTTTGAGTACCTGAAGTGAATTGTAAAAACAAGCACAGTGCTGATTTCGCCCCAAACCACACACAGGCGTGACAACCACTGAGCAAACTTCGCCGGAGGGGGAGATTTCACTCCTCGCATCCAATTGTCCTTGAATGCTCTTGAATTTCCGCTCCCACCTAAGGTGGTAAGACATCCACCCACCTCGAATTCCTCTGCGCTCGCACCTTCCCAGCTTCACCATGCCAATGAGTCTGCGTCGCCTCACCCGCCCCTTGATATCGAGCATCATTCCCTCGTTGCGAGCATCCATTAACTGCATTCTACAACGCCATCGATTCACTCTGCTCGGCATTGAATGCCCAAAGCTCGGGTAGCGAAACATTAAACTATGACGGCGGTATTCCATTAAACATTAAGGTTAACACGGGGCGTCACATGCTGGGCATGTGGCTCGACCCCCTCTGACGTGCCAGCACCCGCATCCGGGGATTCAGCGTCTCTGTGGAGGAGACTCTCACAGTCCCGAATCTGTTGATTGCTTGGGATGATGTCCAGGTTTCCCGCTAGGAAGGGTTGGTCACTTTCTACTCCAATATTGGCAAGGAGATCAGCAATCTTATTGCCTTCTCTTCTAGTGTGATGAAAGGAGAGGGCTCTGTGATTGCGCAGCTCATGAGCAATGTTGTTTAGCCTAGCTTCTAGTCTCCAACTGTCAGCTACTTTTCTGGCGTGAGAGCCATTCTGAATGCGCGTTGCCATGTTGACGAGGATCTGGGAATCACCTTCCACAATCAACGGTTGAAGATTGAGACGCCTGGCTGCAAGGAGCCCTTGCCAGAGTCCCTCCAACTCCGCTGAGTTGTTGGTGTCCCACCCTATATTGCCGAAGTAGATCTGCTGGGGGGTACCATTGTGATTACGAATAATTCCTCCAAATCCTGCTGGCCCAGGGTTGCCTTTAGAGGCTCCATCAAAGTTGAGTTTGTATGAGTTGATGGGTGGGGCAATCCAACCTCTGACCTCCTTGACCTTGCAATTCGTTGTCTGATGCATGGTATACTCTTGTGGCAGCTGCAACTTCCAATTGTCGAGGATGTTTTTCTCATTGTCTGTGGTAGGGAAATCTTCTTTAGTCCATGATCTCAGAAGCATGGTTTCTCGGAGATTGCCATGCAGTCTGTTCCAAATTTCCTCAATAGGCGAGCTCTGGTTTTTGAATATGTGCCTATTCCTTTCCTTCCAGATGTTCCATAATACTGTGCCTGGGATAATGTTCCACAGGTAGTTGAGAATCTCACAATCATAGGGGCTTTTCGGCCATTGACGGATGGTGTCTATGATGTCGCCAGCTTCTTTGCATCGTTTTTGACATCTGAAACCTACCTTCTCCCATAGTTGATTGGCGATTGAGCATGTATCTAGAAGATGCTGCAAGGTTTCCTCGTTTTGAAAGCAGTTGTGGCATATCGACGGTCCTTGGAAGTTGCGTTTCCTCAGCTTATCCCAGGTGAGAATCTTCTTGTGCCCTACCAACCAAAGGAAATGGGATATTTTGGGCCAAGCTTTGAAGCTCCATATTCTCCCCCATAGAGGATCCGGCCTGGTGGGGAAGTCGCCTATCAGATTATAGGCTTCGGAAGTGGAATAAGAACCTTTTGGTAGGTAGCCCCATCTAAGTATGTCCTCGCTATTCTCATACCGGATGCTTCTCTTCTTTAACTCGTTTTCAAGTGCTGCCACTTCCTGAATGCTTGTGATACTGGTTATCTGATTGCTCGGTAGCCATTTTCTGAATCCATGTACCGTTTCCTGTTCCCAGAATTGATGTACGGTTGCCTGCTGCTGCTCCTGTCTGTTCGGAATGATCATTGCAGGAAGAACACTTGAGAGTTTGGGCAGTTGGTTCCAAGCGTCATTCCAAAATCTAGCACTGTGACCATTCCTTGTTTCCCAAAAGCTGTGTTTTTGAACGAGCTGATGATGCTGCTTGGCGGCATTCCAAATCAGTGACCCATTGATTGTGGGCTGGAATCTTATAAGCTCTGCTTGAGGCATGTTGTTGGTGTATTTGGCGGTCCATATTTTAGCCCATAGCTTGTCTGGACTAGTCACCCATTGCCACCATATTTTGGCATTCATGATGGTATTGCTGTACTCTGGATCTCGAAGACCGATGCCGCCTTTGATTTTGGGCCTGCAGACAGTGTCCCATTTCACTAGTGCCCATTTGCGGTTGGTGGCAGAGCTTCCCCATAGAAAGTCACGTTGCAGGTTTCTCAATCTTTTTAAGACCCACTTTGGAGCAGCAAGGATAGAAAAAAGATAGAGAAGCATGGCTTGGAGGTTAAATTACCTTTGAGTTAAGGATAAGGGTTTATAGGATTTCATCTCTTTTGACCTTGCTTAATGATTAAGATAGATCTCACTTAAATATCATTTATTTGCAGTAAGCACGGAAGAACGCCTCGTTCTGATAAATGCATATTGTAACTATGTAAGGAAGTTGATTTCTTTGTGGAAATTGTTAGATCTAAATCGTATTCATGGCCTTTTTAATCATTTTTTTATTTAAATTCTTTAAGTATAGGACCTGAATATCGATATCATTTAGATCAAATATCTCAGGTTAAACCTTTTTATCTAAATCAATTTTCGTTGCAAACATAGGAGTTTACTTGAAACATAGTGTTAAATAGTTCAGAGGGGGGCATAAGTAAAATATATTTTTAAGGTGATTTCATTATTCAAACACAAGAGTTCAATATTCAGATTTAGATTTGATTTCACATTTTAAATTTTGAAGAAACATGTGATGGTTTGGGAATTTTTATCTTGAATTGAATTAAAGCTTCCTTTTCACACCTTTTTATTTCAGTCTTGATATCATAGTTTTTTGTTGGTTAAGGAATAGAAGATTGTTGAGTGCATAAATAGATTCGTTCCAGCATAGGAACAAAGTTGTTCGAGTATAGGAACATAGTCATTCTAGTGTGGGAAAAAAATTGTTCCAGTAAAGGAACAGAGTTGTTTCGGTGCAGGAACATAGTCAATCTAGTGTGGGAACAAAATCATTCCAGTATAGGAATAAAGTTGTAATCTTAGTTTGCTTGATAAATTAATGAGTAAAGTAGCTAGTTCCCAGATTGATCAGTTTGATTTTCTTTTATATTTGTCATACTTAGTGTAGAAATTGGGTTGAGAGTTTATGGATTATATTCAAGAATTTGGAAGATTGTTAGTGCATAGTCTAGAGTAAGGATTAATTTTGTTAATAACTAAGGATTGCCTACAATTGTTGATAGATTGCAAGATTGGTGTTCATGTTTTCTTAAGTTTCCTTTGAGTGCAAGATTTGAATCAGCGAAAATTTTAAGGATGGAAGTTTATCTTAAAGTTTAGAAACCTTGGCGAATGTTGCTAGTCCCTAATATGCAAATTGTAAAGTTGTTGGTGATATTTTTGTAGAAATATTTAGATTTCCAATGATTTTATATTAGTCGATATAATATTTTCATGATTTGTAAGGTAAAATAATGGTGTAATATAAAATTTGGGCAAATCATTTAAGAAAAGGATGGAAATTAACAAATATTTCTTTTGGAAAAAGCATGGAAAATTAGCCCATCTGCGAGTATTAGCCCTTAAAATTTTCCCTTATTTGAATTAATTGTTGTTTGCGGGAATATATAAAGGGATTGAGGTGCAAGTTAAACTAGAATTTGATTTACAGATTGCTAGGGGATCTCTGTGGCATTTCTAGTGGTACGCCTCCAAGTTTACAAACTCCCGGATTGACAACTAAATGTTAGGTTGTTTATTACACCCAACAGTTTGGTGATGTTGTCAGGGACGTGCTTGAGGGATAAGGCCTTGGTGATCTATTATGCTCTTCTTCTTTTTTTGAAAATTATTTTTTAATTAGTGTGATTTTCTTACTTGTTGAAGCATACTGGATGGTATCGCCAGAGAGCTCACAAGCCTGGTCTGAATGAATTTTTAGTGTGATTGTCTTGATTTTTTTTATTCTAAGTAATATTGATCTATTGATATGGTACAAAAAAGGTTACAAAGAGGCTTGGCCTCAGAGTTTTTGATCAATTGTCATCATCAAAAATTGAAACTATTTGTTTTGGATTGCCCCAACATAGGGTGAACCAATCCAAGAAGCCTTAAAGACTGCCCTCATTATGGAGGAAACCAGCCCATTGAACCAAAAAAAGCTATAGTTGAGTAGACCTTGGTTTTCCAGAAAAACAAAGAGAGAATGCATTTCTAGAACCAAAAGACAGAGACCTATCCAAGAGACAGTGAGACATGTCCACTTGGCAGAGACTCAACCAGAAAACCGAGACATATACAGAACCATAAAACCACAAAATAGTGAGATACATCCACCTCGAAGCAGTACACATTTGCAAGAGGCCACGTGTTAAGCCAGCGGCTCCTCCGGAGCTGGCTCCTCCTCAATATAGCAAGAAAATTGATACCAGTCATCATCCTCTTCAGACACGCCTCGACCCTAAGCTGGTGGAGCCTCCGCAGTGCCTCCTGTGTCCCTCTGCCTCTCACAAGTGTCGTTCTGCCTGCTTCCTGATTCTTTCATGTCGTTATGTTTGTCATCCTTAGCTGAAGAGTTGCCATCTTTAGCCTTGTCATGCAGAGCCTTTCTGCTTTCACTTTGTTGCTTGTTGCCCAGGGTGATGATCCCTTGGTGACCAGACACCTCCTTGCTCAGCTTGTCCCCGCGACTAAATAGATGAGCTTGCGCCTCACGCTCTTCCTTGAAGGAAATTGTGAAAGTCGCAGTGATTTTAGGATGATTTAAGCAACTACAGAAGTGAAATTTTGTGCTGTGAGGGGTAGGATAAGGAAGAAGTGGGCAATCTACAGAGCGAACAGCATTGTCCCTCCTACCTTTGCCACTTCGGGTATTCAGGTAGAAATGAGCGGGGTGAATGAGCGGATTGGGCATCTCTATGGTTGAGTCCAGGGAATCAGAGGCAGAGCTGGTCGAAGCCTGTGAGCGGATAAATCCTCCATAGGTTCCTCCACGTCGACTGCGCATGCAATTCTTGAGGCGAGCCATAGTAGAATTGTAAGTTATATTGACAGCAGAGAAGTTGGAGGTATGGCGACGCTGAGGGTGAGCAGGGGAGATCGGGCCTCAGTCTAAAATACAGAGACTGGAATGAGAAAAATGGAAACCATTACTAAGATCCAGGCAAGGAAGAATCAGGCAGCATCTGCTTATCACAGTGCGAATACGCAGTTCAATGGCTTGCGGAGGGCAGACACCATGGGTAAGAGGAGGATTTACAAAACAATCTATAGGGGCCATGGCTATGAGGGAGGTGAATTTGTCATAGCTTTCGGGGTCATTAATTATCCTTACAATGGTTTAGAGAATGATATTTTTAGCCTAGGAATGAAGGTAATATCCTTTTAATGGGTGAATTTAATGCTTGAAATTCAAGCAACCAAGCTATGGGGACCCGCTCTCTCCCTTCCTTTTCATTTTCATGATGGAGGGATTGGGCATGTTACGCAAAATATTGTCACCGTGACTTTCTGTAGTCAGTGTGAGTCTATTACCACTCATATTGTCCTCCTTTGCAAGTCTCAAACCTCAGCGCTTCATGTCAAGCCTTAAAAATGAGAGAAAGTCCTTGAAAATATCTAAAACTCTGGTTTCACACTTTCTCTTAGCATTACCTACAGTTTGAATTTTTGACCGGAGAATCCACAGTAATGGAAATTTTACACCAACGTTTCGAATCCCAAATGGGATCCATCATCAGGGTTAAGAGAAAGATGATAAAAGAAAAGCCAGATGGAAGAAATAAATACTCATGAGATGAATAATTAAAGGAACAGCACAGGTCGGCCAGAAAGATTTATGATGAAACCTAATTTTAATTTTAATTTTTAATTTATAAATTAAAATCATTTATTTAATATTTATAAAACAAAAACTTTATATAACCTAAAATCTATATTAATATTAATATCTAAAAACTAATATATCTATAAATATTAAAACCATAAATTTTTAATTAACCTAAAATCTAAATTAATATTAATATCTGAAAAACCCCTTGGTCACGTTACCTGCGGACTTGCTCGCTCTGTCTCTAAAGGAGTGGGTGCGGACCCCTGTAAAAGTCAAAAAGGTGCAAGTTTATTATTAAAAACTCACTTTGGATTAATTCTGGATGTTTCTAGAAGAAATCTTGAGGTGGCAAGTTCGCTTCCAGGTGGTTCATGCATCCCATAACTAAAGGAGCTAACCCCTTGATGAGAGGAGCTTATCCCTTTGAAGGAGGACTCTATCCCTTTGAAGGTGGACCTGGTAACTTCCCTCCTCTGCACTATAAATTGAGGCATTAGGATAGTTGCTAGGGAGGTTGAAAGCTGAACATTTTTTAAGGTAAATGCTGTTGGAATTTAGACTTCCTACTTGAGCTTGAGAGGAGAGATTACATACCTTTTGGCTTCTTTGGGAAGAGATTGAAACTTGTCAAAGTAGAGGAGATTCTTGCTGGACCCTGGGAGGAGCTTGTACAACATCAAGGCACCAAGGTTGTAAAGTTCTTCTTTGTTTAAAGTTAATACAATCAGATTCATTTTTCTCAATAAGTTGTCTTCTATGGTTTATTTCAAGAATTCCTTGATCATCATGATAAATATGGTTTATTATATTGGCTATGCAGGTGTTATTTGATGTGTGTCTATTTGTGTTTGCAGGTTCTTTAAAAGGGAGCTCATTTGGACAAACGGAGCGTGGCTTCTACAAACTAGCACTGGACTTGAGGTAAGGTCTAAAACATCTATTGGCCTTTATTTATAAATCGCAATATTTAGAGAAAGATAGAATTTGTTTGGTTTGCTTGTCACTAGATATCCATAGATACTAGGGAGATCGGTCTTGTCTGCAAGAACAATTTATCCACCCGACAAAATGGCGACTCCACTGGGGACTTGAATTTTGGTTTTTGCCTTTGCTTTTACTTTGACTTCAGAGACTGTTTCTCTGTTTCTGGTTTTTGCTTGATGTGTGTGGGATTGGGTAGGTTCTTTAGATTTTGAATTGTTTTTTTTTTCACGCTTTTGGAATTGGATTGCAGATTCTGCTTGTAACACAGTGCAGACTTACCCATGCTTTTTCTTTACACACAGAGCGGTACCACACCTGGTTGTACTGGGGGCCTACGGACCCTGTCAAAATTTTGAAAAACTTAAAATCTTTTCATTCAGTCAGCTTAGGATTTGTTTATGTGTTTTAGCCTCTGCCCAGATCTTCACGTGTCTTATCAGAAACTTTTTCGTAGGTTAATTCCATTGGCATTTAGGTTTTAGGTGAATTTCTAGAAGCTTTGTGTGCCTCGCTTGATTTTCGTTTGATCTTTGTAGTAACTTAGAGCTTAGAAACCTTAGAAACCTCAGATCACCCTGGTTTTTGCTGGTCTTCTTATGAGTCTGACCGATTTGTAAAATCTGCCTTGGTTGAGGAATACATCTCGTTTTTCTCTTTGCAAAGCTTCGAAAGAACTTGTTTTGAAAGTTTTGGATTTCATTTTTAAAAAGAAAACAAAAGCTGGTTGTTTTTTGATTAATTTGTTATTCTGAACAAGTTAGTCCTTAGTTTGCTGATAACTAAGTAAAACATTCTTGAAAAGAAATTTTGTAAGCTTTTACTTCAATTAGATTTTTAGAATTTATAGATCTCAAGATTAGATTTTTTAATAGTTTTTAGTGTTTTATAAAAAAAATCTCTTTTGAAAAGGTTTGTTTTTGTAGTATTTGAGTATTGAAAAGAAAGGGATATTTTTCGTGAGCATAATTGGTAGTCTCGTTTTTGAGTTTATTGAAAAAGACAAAAATTTTTTTCTTTTCATTTGTTTGTCAAGGAAAGATTTGTTTTTTCAAGCAATTGCATTCTCAAACTTTCTTTAGCTAGAAATTCATTGGAGAAAAAAGGATTGCTTATCATCTTAGGTGCATTTTTAGTGTTTTGGAGTTGAGTCTTCACACCATAAAGTTTCATCTCCACACCTTTTGACTTAAGAAACAACCATAAAAAAATAACGCTTAAAGTAAAATCTATCTAGTAATCTTTTTATTTCTAGGGCTCTTTATCACCAACATAGCTTAGGCTAGTATCATGGAGTAGGGAGTAATTAACTCTCCAAGATAGTAAAACAAACAAGTAGTTGTAGCTTGCGGTAGGAGATAAATTCCAGTTTTTACATCTATGCTCTGGGAAGCTCCTCTTAAAGGAGTCAAGCACGAGGTCATATCCAAACCAGTGGGGTAACCAATCCTTCCTCATTGGGAACGATAGCAGATATACACGTATTAAAAATGGTAAACCTCAGATTAACCATTGTCGAGGAGCCTGGGGTCACTTGTTGGTAAACCTTGGAGTATGTCAAGGAGCCTTCAAGGGGATTGAGCTTGCTACTCTGCCCTTGCATGTGTATGGGATCATAGACTGTTCCCCCAGGTATATTTGTTTCCGTTGGTAACCATAGTGACCATATTCTATAGGATTCTTTCCTAAGGTGATGGTGGAGGGAAGATCCCACTGTACCTGGAGCAGACGTTGACTAGACTCACTTGGATTTTCTGGGGGGTTTTCTTCACTCGAGATGGTTTAGTGGAGAAAATTGTGCCAGTCTATTCATTAAGCAGGTTGTCGGGGTAATTGTTCCAACCACCATTTCTGTATTGAATTCTACGACGTTGGATTTCATCACCAACTAGTGTTTTTCGTACGGAAAGTTACTGTTTGTGTGTGGTTTGAACTCCTAGATTCTTTAGCCGTGTGCTTCAAATTGTTTGGTTCTTTAGAGACTTTAGGTGGTTTTCATTGAGATTTTTCTTTGTTTGTGTGTGAAGTAATTAAAATATTTAATCGTGGCTGAATTACCGAGGCAGTCCCGTAGACTTCGGGGCCAACCTCCTGAGTTTTCACCAAGCCAGCTTGAAGGGCTACGGGCTCTTGTAACTCCTAGTGACAGTAGAGTTGGATCACGAGAAGAAGGAGAATCTTCTTTAGTTGTGAATCCTGATTATCAAGTTCAAGCACCAAAGTATATTATTGAACCTGTTTCATTTTCCGAAGTTACTAGTAGTTTTTCTTCTACTAGTGAATTAGCCGAGGAACCTGAAATTTATGAACCTGAAATTGAACCTGTTGCTACTCCATCATCAGGATTTGCCTCTCCAACTTCCAGTGGTCCTGGTTCACCCAGGGTAGGAAGAGTCATTACCTAAAATCTTCCTTATGGACTTATTGCTATTGAAGAACTTGTTACTCCGAAAGAAGGTATACCTATCCCTGAAAATCAACTAGCTATAGAACTTAGGGAGCGTGAATCAATCTTTTACAGTCCACCTAGGAGGGACGCTTGGTATCTTTCATTGACCAATTTTTTAGAAAACTCGGGACTAAGTTTTTCATCACCTCGAATTCCTTTTCATCCAACACCTAGAGGTTATTTTCCTCCTTTGAATATGTCGAGACAGTCATCCATGTTTTCTCAATCTCTAGAGACATTTTTATATGGCGGTCCTTCTGTTCCCTCTGGGTATCAGTCACTTACTAGCGCTTTTTTGGGAGCATCTCCCCAACCTGTTGAACAAGGGTTATTAACTGGTAATAATGGAACTAAGTTGTTGAGTGTAGAAGATATTCTTATTATGTCAGGTACCATTCCAAATCCCCAACCTCAAGGTAGTTAGTTACCGCCTGGGGGGCAACCTCAAGGTCCTTAATTATCACTTGGGGAGCAACCTCAGGGTACCCAATTACCGCCTGGGGGGCATCCTCAAGGACAGTACATACCTTCGGGACAGTACATTCCTCAAGGTCAACCCCAGACTTAGTATGTACCTCAAGGTCAACCCCAATATCAATATGTAACTCAAGGTCAACCCCAGTTTCAGTACGTGCCTCAAGGTTATCAACCTCAAGGTCAATACCCAACCCAAGGTTTCCAACCACCTTCAGGTCAATCATTTGTCCAAGGAACTGGAAATGTACCTTTGAATTATCAACCCTACCCTCAACCCAGTTATGATCCTCAATATGCTCAACCTTCTATGGGTCCATACCTCGGAATGAACATAGTGTGGGATACATTTCAATCTCAACAAATCTTGCAACTGAATGTGCAGTTTTAATCTCAATCTGGACAACCCTTGGTTTCTGGTTCAACCCAGCAACCTGTCTAGCCTACTATTCAAACTTCTGCACCTTCTGTAGTTTCTCAACCTGGGCCTAGTTCACCTCGAACTCCGCCTCAAACGACTGCTGCAACTGCTGCAACATCTATTCCATCTACCCCACCTACTTCTGGAGTATCAACAGCTCTGATTTATACTATTCCTGCATCAATTCCTCAAGCATATTTACCTCAGTATGGACCTACAATTCAAACTTCGGTTCAAATGCCTGTAGGACAACCTGGTCCAAGTACGGTTGTCACAAGTCAACCTTAATTTACTTATCAACCATACCAGGGACAGTACCAATTCGGTCCTGCTGTGCAGAACCTAGTCTATCAGTATCAACCGTACCCTGGATATACTTATCAGCAACCTCAACAACCCCAGTATGGTCTGGTTAATCCTGGTTTTCCAGGAGGATATAATATCCCAAATGCAATTCCAATTCCAAGTTATCCTGGATATCCTCCTCTTGGGGCTGGTCTTATGACCCAGGGCTTTTGAGACCCTAATCGTTAGTTACCATTCATTGCAACTTTGTACTTGCCTGATTTTTCACGCCTTACAAATGATCTGATTAATTATCTTCCGTTTTGGCAACCAATGCGAAATAAGTTGCCCAGTGACATCCCAAAGTTTGAAGGTAAATCAGGAGAGGATCCGTCGAACCATGTGATGAATTATCACCTCTGGTGTGCATCTAACTCCATTTCAGATGATTCAATTTGTTTACGTCTTTTTCAACGCACTCTAATTGGTCTTGCGGCCAAGTGGTACACTGAGCTACCGCGAGCGACTTTTTATAACTTTAGTCAGCTAGCTACTTCATTCTTAACTCATTTTCAGTTGCCTGTCAGATATGACAATGGCACAGAATTATTGACTTCATTAAAACAGTCAACATCCACTTATATTTCAGATCACATTCATGAATGGAGACGTTGACGACGTTTAGTGAAAGTTTTTATTCTGGATTAGACCTTAGCAGAATGGTCTGTTAAATCATTATTACCTAAAATCACTGAGGATGTAGCTAAGGCAGGAGTCGTTACTGAAGAGCAAGTAATTGCTCAAGCTCAGTACCTTGACCTTGTTTATACGCAGTTGGGTACTTTACACGAGAAAATCCCTGACCTTCCTAAACAAAATCAAATAACTGTAGCTCCTTCAGGGTCTCATGCCACTGATGGTATGATTGGTTCAGTTAACACCAAAAGTAAGAAGAAATCTTCCAAGAATTCTTCTCCTATCATAAATTTACCAGATTCCCCGACAGGAGACTCTTCCACGGAAATTTCTGCCGATATTCATGTCGTAGAGTCATCTACGGCCAAATCAAAATCCGGCGGTAAAAAGAAGGGGAAGAAGAAAAATAAATCAGATAAAAATTCGAAAGAGAAACCAGAAAAAATGGAATCTACTGATGAGAAACGTAAACCTCGTTATCCTTGTCTCATTTGTGACGAAGAGCATTTTACAAGAGATTGCCCTCATCGTGCTGAGGTTGCGAAAATCGTCAAAGGTTCTCAAACGCCTGCTGTCTTGAAGGATCCTTTTCCTAGTCAAGACAGTAAGATGATAGGTTCTTCCTCAAATGCCTCAGAAGAACCCATAATGATGATGTCCCATGTTAGGATTGTGACACGATCACGATTATGGAAGTAAAAGTCCTGTTGGTGGTAAGGAAGCAGAATCTTCTAATTCGAACCCATCAACTTCAACTCCTAGTTCCGATCCGCTACAGATCGAGAAACCTAACCCAGACTTAGTAATCAAACCGCCTGCCAAGGGTATACTTCGAAAGTCAGCTTTCAATCCACATGCGAGAGCTGCTCAGAACTATAACATTGTTGAAGATTTAGCTATTTCACCTTCAGCAATGTCGGCTTTGGAGGTGCTGCAATCATGTCCAGCACAACGTAAATTGCTATTGTCGGCTATAGGAGCTGTTGATATTCAGGACTCGAACCTTATAATCTTCGATTTAGAAAATAGTACACCTCGCTTACCTCATCAAATGGCTTTCCAGATTCCAGTGTTAGTCAAAAACAAACCTTGCTATAGGACTGTAATTGATGAGGGAGCTTCAACATGTATTATGTCGATCCAGTGTTGGAGATCGCTTGGTTCTCCTACACTTATTCAATCCCCGAAGATTCTAAAGGCTTTTGATGGCCATGGGTTCCATCCTTTTGGCATTCTACAGGATTTACCATTAGGGGTTGAAGGCAAAACTGTTAATCTAGATGTAGAAGTGGTTGGTGCCCCTCTAGATTACAACCTTCTCTTAGGTCATAGTTGGTCTTATGCTATGACTGCTATTGTTTCATCGGTCTTTCAGCTTATAAAGTTTCCTCATAATGGAAAGATCGTAACTATAGACTAGCTAACTTACTTTTCATCCGACCCAGCCTCTTCTAAAAGTATCCAGCATGTCGGCAAAGCAACTATCCCTTACAAGGATGTTGGAGTAGGACTAGTTAAAGATTCTGGTTTACTAGGAACTTTCTCTTTTCCTCCTCCCAACGTATCACCTTCTACTGCAACCATTCATATGATTTCATTAGACACTATTGTTTATGATGATCCTTGGATCATACCTTCTGAATCTGAGATGGATTCATTGGGTGATGCTATGCCTTTGAGTCCCTATGAAGTTGCGTATTAGGCTGTACAGTTGTTTTCTGACCCTTCTTCAACCAAAATTGACTTAATGAATGTATTCCATGAAGAATCACTTTCAACATCAAACTCAGACTCAACAACGTAGATCCGTGAAATCTTGTCTGTTGATGATTTACCATGGGAAGATCTTCATCATAGATCTTCGTTTTTACCTGAGATTGATCATTTTGAAAATGATTTTTCATCTATTTTTACGACTAATTATGTCAAGGAACCTCAGAATCCATTGCAAAATCCTGATTCTAAGTTAATTTTGGGAAATATTTCTCGAACAATTCCTATTGACATTTCAGTTAAACCTGGAATTGTTGAAAACATTCATATATTAGGTTCCTCTTGTACAGAAAATGAAATTGAAACATATAACGCCCTATTTCAAGAATTCCGCGACGTGTTTGCCTGGTCATATGAGGAAATGCCAGGAATTGATCCAGTAATTTTTGTTCATGAAATCAAAACTTACCCGGATGCTAAACCCGTCCGGCAATGTTTGCGTCAGATTCACCCGCGAAAAGCTGCTGCTATTAAAGCAGAAGTTGAGAAATTACTTAAAGCAGGTTTCATTTATCCAATTCCCTTAACGGATTGGGTATCGAATATTGTTCCTGTTAACAAAAAGCAAGGGACGATAAGAATATGTATCGATTATAGGGATATTAATCGAGCCTGTCCAAAAGACAATTATCCAACTCCCTATATCGATCAAATAATTGATGATTGTGCTGGTAGTGAAATATTCTCCTTTATGGATGGTTTTTCTGGTTATAATAAAATCAATATTCTACCTGCTGATCAACCAAAACCGGCTTTCATTTGTCCATGGGGGACATTTGCTTATTGCAAATTACCTTTTGGGCTTAAGAACGTCGGTGCAACTTTTCAAAGGGCCATGTCTTATGCGTTTCATGACATCAAGCACATTTTGCAACCCTATCTTGATGATTTACCTTCTCATTCATTACGTAGAGCCGATCATCTCATTCATTTACGAGTAATCTTTATGAGGTGTAGGCATTATCGAATTAGGTTGAATCCACACAAATGTGTTTTCTGTATAGAAACGGGTCGGTTACTGGGATTTGTTGTTTCGAAAGCCGGCATTCGTGTCGATCCCTCGAAGGTTGAAGCTATTGTCAAATTTCCTTCTCCTTCAACTCTTCGCCAACTCCAAAGTTTGCAAGGGAAAGCAAACTTTTTACGTCGATTAATTCCTAACTACTCCGAGATCACAAAGTGTTTTACCAGGTTGTTGAAACAGAATACGCCATTCTTTTAGGATGAGATAGCTGACAAATCTTTTGATGCACTAAAACACACGTTGACCCATGCACCGTTATTGCATCCTCCCAACTACAACCAAGACTACTTCTTATATCTCGCCACCTCTCATTCCACCATCGGGATGGTGTTAGTTCAGGAAGATGAATTCGGTAGTGAACATGTGATTTATTACCTTAGTCGAACCTTGAATCCAACTGAGCTAAAATATTCACATGTGGAGAAATTGGCCTTGGCAGCTGTTCAAGCTGTCCAACGTTTTCGTCATTATATTTTACTACGCAAAACTACTGTAATTTCTGACTGTAACCCTATGATCTATATTTTGACCAAACAATTGCTAGGGGGCAAGTATTCCAAATGGATTGTTATCCTACAGGAATTTGACTTGAAGTTTGAAAAATCTAAGTCAAAGAAATCTTTAGTTTTTTCGGAGTGGATGTGTGACTTCTCGCGTGCTGATATTGAAACTGTGGCGGAAGAGCCCATTGCGGACGAATCCTTGTTTCTTATCAGCACTCTTGATCCATGGTATGGAGATATCATAGTTTATCTCCAAACCCAATCCTTTCGGCCTGAAATTTCAAGATCTCAGCGTTGGAAAATACGATTCCAATCCCAACAATACAAAATTATTGGAGAAACACTTTATCATCGTGGGGCGGACTCTATTTTCCGATGTTGTTTTTCTCATGAGGAAGCTGAAAGGGTTCTAAATGACTGTCACTCTGGAGCATGTGGCAGTCATATGTCTGGGTTTGCCATAGCCCAAAAGATATTGTGTGCTGGCTATTTCTGGCCGTCTTTATTTAAATATTGTATTGATGCAGTCCGAAAATGCCACAAATGCCAAATTTTTTATCGAAATATGCGTGCTCCACCTGCTCCTCTCCACCCTATAATTGCCGTCGGTCCTTTTGTGAAATGGGGTATCGATTTTATTACATGTAACCCTCACTCAGCCGGGGGGCATGCGTATATCATCCTTGCGGTAGATTATTTTACCAAGTGGGCCGAGGCGATGCCTACATTTTCGGTAGACAGCAAAACTGCTGCGATTTTTGTTTTCAACCATATAATTGCTAGGTTTGGTGTTCCACAAGCGATTATCACTGATCATGGGCGTCATTTTCGAAATATTATGATGACTAAACTAACAAATCAACTTGGCCTACGTCACGATAGTTCAAATCCATATTACCCACAGGCTAATGGTCTGGTTGAAGCCATCAACAAAGTTCTAGTCATTATGATCTGACGAATCATTGGGATTCATAGGTCGAATTGGCATAACATGTTATTTTCAGCGCTTTGGGCATATCGTACCTCAGTAAAAACATCAGCTGGTTTCACTCCTTTCCAACTAGTTTACGGTTTGGAAGTTGTGTTACCCATTGAATGCGAAATCCTGTCATTGCAAATGACCATAGAATTACTTCCAGCCACTTCCGAAGAGGAGAAACAATTGTTGTAGTTGGCTCAGCTAGATGAAAATCGACATGATTCTGCACTAGTAATCGAAGCTCATGCCAAACGTATTAAAGCTCAGTATGATCGAAATGTTACACCCCGTAATTTTTCGGAAGGAGACCTAGTCTTACTGTACGATCAAGCAAATGATAAGTTAGCCACTGGAAAATTCGTACCCATGTGGCATGGTCCTTATGTTGTTAAGAGAAAGCTGGCAAAAGGGGCCTATGAATTGGTAGACTTTGACGGAGTCTCTTTAGGTAAACCTAGAAATGGTCTTTACTTGAAGAGATATTATGCTTAAATCCAGGGAAAATTTTAAGAACCCCCCTTAAATTTATAAATATAATAAATGGGCGAATCTCCATGGTATATAGGAAAAATGGAAGGCGATTTTATCAATAATATAATATGTATATATAATTTTTTGGCGAATCTCTCACCAGGCATGGCGAATATTTTACTCAATTATAAAATCTTGTAAGATCTTGGCGAGTCTTTCACTAAATAATAAAACTTTGTAAAGTCCTAGTGAATCTTAGCATAGGCTACATGTTGGTTTAATTCCCCCATTTAAATAGGCTACATTCCAGGTGAATACCATGGGTCAATACCATGTGCCATTTTGGTGAATACCATGGGTCAATACCATGTGCCATTTTTATTTTTATTAATTCTAATATTAGGGTTAATAATGGTTTTTTGCATGGTATTAATAACAATCTAGTCCATGGTATTTGTCCCATAGTATTTTGGCCATAGGTTTCACCTAAATATAACCCATTTTTTGAGTGTTCGTAAATATAAGGTGACTTATGGAGTAAATATAAAAAAATGTTTTATTTGTTTACATACCTCTCGGTTTATTTATATTTTTATTAATTTACCATACCTCTTTTACAAATATGGTATTTGGCCCATAGGATTCACTTAAATAAAACCTCTTTTTTGAGCCTTCATAAATAGAACGAGGGTTATGGACTAAATATAAAAAGAGGTTTTATTTATTTACGATACGTCTAGTTTATTTATATTTTTATTTATTTACCATACCGTTTGAGTAAGTATAAAAAGACGTTTTATTTATTTACCATACCTCCACTTTACTTATATTTTTATTTGTTTACACTGTTACATGTATATAAGGTGACTTATGGAGTAAATATAAAAAATGTTTTATTTATTTACCATACCTCTCATTTATTTATATTTTTATTAATTTACCATACCTCTTTTATAAATATGGTATTTGGCCCATAGGATTCACTTAAATAAAACCTATTCTTGAAAATGGGCGAATGGATTCACTTAAATAAAACCTATTCTTGAAAATGGGCAAATGGAAGGTTGTAAGTCCTAATTTCAAGGGCTAAATTTACCTTTTTACCCTCTCCCTTAAAATAAGGTGGGCTATTTGAGGTGATTTGTAAAAATGTACTATGATACAAAATATTTGCCCACTAAAAATTTAAAACCCCTTAATTTCGCCAAAGGGCGAACATTCGCCCCTAAAATTATCCTTGCTTAAATCTGGGTGTGGAGATTTTAGTTAAGTTAGTTTTCTTTCTAGCTGGTGTGTTTTAGATTAGAAAAGTGTGATTAGTTTAGAGAGTGTTTTTGTCATTATTCCTACTTATCTTGATTTTACTCTTGATATTTCAGATGTCGACGTCTCTCCAAACATACATTGGTTTTCCTGATGGTGCTTGTCGTAATACATGGAATATCTCTTCCGCAGCTTGGGTTATCTATTCACCCTCTGATGAGTTGGTATCTATGCATGGGGTAAGCCTCGGTCAAACAATGAGCAACATTACAAAGTATAGTGCACTGATTGAGTTATTATCTAAATCCATCTCATTTGGGATTCAGAGTTTGATTGTGAGGTTAGATTATGAACTCGTTGTGTTACAGCTTAATAGAGTTTATGCCATTAGAAATCCAGTGTTATTGAGATTATTTTTGAGAGTTCGTCTCTTGGAATGTGAATTTGACTATATTGAATATCAACATATTCCAAGATATTTAAATACATTAGCAGATGCAATTGCTTCTTGAATGTTAAATAGACATTTGCAATAATCAAACAGTAGATTTAAAAACACTCCATAACATGTTTTACAAGATAGCCAGTAATAGTGATATAGCATAGCATAGAAGTGTGTCATATATGCATCGTCTTTGATCATAGGTTGAAAAACACCTTATGATCGGCAAAAATGATAAGTACAAAAAGTAAAAATGTCATATGAGTCTATAACAGGCGATCATCCTATCACTGGTGATGATCACGATAAGAAACCACTGTACAGGCCACCCTACAAAAAGAACCTCCTGAAAGGTCCTGGGACCCCAATCACATAGCGATGTAGCCTAAGAGGAATCTCATCTATGCTAGTCTCTGGAATGTCTGCTGTCAAACACTATAAATGGTTTTCCAATTCGGCCAGGGTCTCTGTAGATTTGTCCCGTGGGGCTGGTGCTGCTGCAACTGGCTGTTTCCTCTCATAAGCCCAGAGAGTGGCTGGTTGCCGTGGACCTACATCTGCATTTGAAACTTTTTACTATCAATTTTCGGACGATTTAAAAAAAAAAAATTTAATTAAATTAGAAAATGTTGAAAATGATTTTACCTGAGTCATCCCATTGCTCTCCTGGTGGAAGAGCCATAGAGCTATGTGTGGGTCACCACGATAATCCATCTCAGCATAAGGAAAATCCTGAATCGCAAAAATTTGGTTCTCCAACCAATGAAAATACTTAGGAGGAAATCGAACAACCCTTGAACCCTCCTCAAGATGACGGGCCATAACTGCAACCCAACGCATCCGCTTGGGCTCTTGGGGAAGTCCAGCTTCAACGGAAAGATGTTGTGGGACCAACATTGGGACCCTCTCTAGACCATAACTCACAACTAAGAAAACATATCCAAAGTTTTTCAGTTGTCCGTTCTTGGGTCTAGTCAGTTGGCCTTTTACATTAGCCAACACAGCTTCGCACCAGTTGAAGACGGTGCCTCGAAACTCGTCTACTGCCATCCACATTTGGGATCCAATGGCCATATGCAGTGCTGCGCTTCCGCAGAGTCTGGTGACAGTAAATGCAATCACTTTGAGTTCAGGACGGGAGATGGTTTTGATATCAATCCCTTTGTCCTTGGTTTGGTCATTACAAAACTCTAGCCGGAGGCTATCGACAGACTGGCCACCTGGCCTAGTCCCGAATAGAGTCAATTGTTCACCTCTCTTGGGCAAACCAGTCAAAAAGTAAATGTCCTCTGGCTCCATTTCGAGCTGGTGGCCACCAATAATGAAACACTAGTCCTACACATTCCACCTGTCTACCAGCCACTGCAAAAAGTCCACCTGGGCCCTCATGCCAGGTATGGCCCAGAATTTAAATAAACCGCATGCCTTTAAGGCATCAATTGAAGGTTGACGATTGATTACGGCAAGGTCCACATCTTTTTGCTCCCGTTCCTGCCAGCTAAGCATGATCTATTTCCTACATTGAAAGAAAAGGCGGATTAGAACATTTTAAATCAAAGTTTTTGGGCAAATATTGAAGAATTTGAAATTATAAACCTATGCCGCGGGGACCACACTCTCTAAGTTAGAGACAGTGCGTAGGTCTGCACTCTGCCTAAACAGTGGGTGCGGGCCCCTGGGTCCACAGGTTTCGCATCTGTGCCTGCGGACCCCCGCGAGCGGACTTTTAAACAAATTTCTTCCCAAAACATCAAAATATAAACCTAAATTTTTTTTTCAAACCATTGAAATGCAAGAGCGAGGTGATGTCGATTACCTAGAGGTGACGGTGTTCGATTCCAACGGACGGATTTTCCACAATCTTCACGGGAAGTTTCTTACCCAAAAGCTCTGTTTCTCACTTTGAAGTCAAACAGTAAAAATGAATTTACAAAAGCCCTTTTTATAAGCTTTTTTAAATAAATAGATTTTTAATTTGTTTATTTTTCACTTTAAAGAGGTAACTTTTGAAGCATTTTTATTTATTTTAAACAGGTATGAGTAATGTTTGAGTTTTTGTGCAGGATATCGTATTTTTCAAGTAAAATTGATCATTTTCGACAAAAACATTAGAGTCATCTTTAAGCTCTTTTATGACTCCTAAAATATGAAAAGATTGCTGAGTTTTTCTTTTTAAGCTCGTTAAAATGGAATTAAAAAGATGATCCACTTATAGCTCTTTTCTGACCGTATAAACATGAAAAGATTGCCGGATTTTTGTCGTTTCAAATTCGATATTGGTTATAAAACGACGTGTCTTTGGTCACTTTTTTACTTTTTCAGATCAAAGACACTAATTATGAAAAGTACTCCTTGATTTTAATGGTCAAGTGGTTCTCTCAAGTATTATTTTATACTTTTTCGGGCTTGGGAGACACAAATTTACGAAAAAGGACAACCATGGAGTTTTCTTAAGTTTTTCTTCCGACTCCCTAAAATTGAAAAACGCCGAGTTTCTCCTATACTAGACTTGTTAAAATTTAACAGTAAAGGACCTGTTCAATTACAAACAGGAATGGACCACTCCTTCTTAGGGTTCGAATTTGAATTAAGTTGGACTCATCCGAAGGATGAGCTTATAATCAAGAAAATGTTATCCTCCTCAAGCTTGTCAAAAATAAAGAGGTACTTGCCAGAAATGGTGGGGGAAAAGAGAGAAAAATGAACCTATTTGTCATACTTTGTGTCTCAGAAAAACATTTAACCACTCTTGAACACAACACTTTTTGTTCACCTAGGTTGGGAAATCCTTTGCCTAACAGTTAATCAAACCATATTGAAAGTCTTTAGCCAGTTTCTGGGTATTAGCTTTGGGTCAATTGTCACCAAACCATCTGCAGTGTCGTTATGTGTTCAAGAGGTCAGTGCAAATAAACCATTCATCTACAAAATATCTGTCATCCATCTTGACCATCCCTGAGTCAGTCCTTGCAACTATATTTCTTCAAACTTGATCTATGATTTCGTGTTGTGGGCTTGCCTACGACGGATCACTTTCTATCGACTTCAGCTCATTATCTAGAAAAATGATCTAGAAATCGTCAGTATCTTGGGATCTGCATGCCTCAATGGCAGGTTTCTCGCCTTCGACGATAGGTTGCATCATTGACCTTTGATCAAATGATTCCATGACATGTTTGGCATCAACTCATCTATTCACATTTCATGGATTGTACTGAGTACTTTGAGAACCATTGAAATTAATGGTGGTTTCTCTCACACTTTTTAACAGTTTACATCATTGACTGGTAATCAAGTGGTTTCTACCATGTTCGACTTCGACACATTCATTCACATGGATAGAATCGTACTATTTCGGGAAGTAGAAATCAAGACCCTGGATCTAGTTTCCACCATCTAGGCTGCGAGGAATTTTGTATTCATTATACAGTGGACTATTCATAAACAAATGGCTGTGTCCATACTGTGTCTACATGTGTCTATACTTGTGATGTATTACAAGATCATTCCTATATCAGAGCAGTTTAGTTAGTTTTCTAGTCAGTTTTGATCTGAGTATGGGAATGCCTACCTCAACGATGATATGATCTCATATATATATTTTGTATTGAATGTTTTTACAGGTTCCAACTAGGCTCTCCACAAGATGATCCTCGAAATGATAAAGTACTTCACTCTTCTTAGATGATAAATGAAATCCTCATCTACTACAGACTTCGCACTTTAGGGGGCAATCTGTTACACAAAATATTGTCACCATGACTTTCTGCAGTCAGTGTGAGTCTATCACCACTCATACTGTCCTCCTTTGCAAGTATCAAACCTAAGATCTTCATGTCAAGCCTTAAAAATGAGAGAAAGTCCTTGAAAATCTCTAAAACTCTGGTTCCACACTTTCTCTTAGCATTACCTATGGTCCCGCACCCCTTGGTCATGTTACCTGTGGACCTTCCCACTCTGTCTCTAAAGGAGTGGGTGCGGACCCCTGTAAAAGTAAAAAAGGCGCAAGTTTATTATTAAAAACTCACTTTGGATTAATTCTGGACACTTCTAGAAGGAATCTTGAGGTGGCAAGTTCGCTCCCAGGTGGTTCATGCATCCCATAACTAAAGGAGCTAACCCCTTGATGAGAGGAGCTTATCCCTTTGAAGGAGGACTCTATCCCTTTGAAGGTGGACCTGGTAACTTCCCTCCTTTGCATTATAAATTGAGGCATTGGGCTGGTTGCTAGGGAGGTTGAAAGCTGAACATTTTTGAGGGTAAATGCTGTTGGAATTTAGACTTCCTATTTGAGCTTGAGAGGAGAGATTACATACCTTTTGGCTTCTTTGGGAAGAGAGTGAAACTTGTCAAAGTAGAGGAGATTCTTGCTGGACCCTGGGAGGAGCTTGTACAACATCAAGGCACCAAGGTTGTAAAGTTCTTCTTTGTTTAAAGTTAATACAATCATATTCATTTTTCTCAATAAATTGTCTTCTATGGTTTATTTCATGAATTCCTTGATCATCATGATAAATATGGTTTATTATATTGGCTATGTAGGTGTTATTTGATGTGTGTCTGTTTGTGTTTGCAGGTTCTTTAAAAGGGAGCTCATTTGGACAAACGGAGCATGGCTTCCACAAACTAGCACTGGACTTGAGGTAGGGTCTAAAACATCTATTGCCCTTTATTTATAAATCACAATATTTAGAGAAAGATAGAATTTGTTTGGTTTTCTTGTCGCTAGATATCCATAGATACTAGGGAGATCGATCTTGTCCGCAAGAACGATTTATCTGCCTGACAGGGCAGATCTATTAAGCATGCCAAGGAAATGGGCAAAATCAAAGGTCTTCAATTATCTGAAAATCGTCAAGCTCTGACGCACCAACAATTTGTAGATGATACCATGCTGCAAAGGCTCCCCACGGTCAAAGAACCTTCAGCCTACAATCTAATTCTGAAGGAATTTGCTTTGGCTACAGGTATGGAAGTCAATCTTTCCAAGTCAAAAATTTTCTTCTTAAATACTAACATTGCTATTCAGAGAAACATTTCAAGAATTTTGGGCTTCCAAAGGGATTCCCTCCCCACAAAGTATTTGGTAATTCCTCTCACAAACAGACCAATGCACAAAAGTATCTGGGAATCGATACTTAATAAATTGAAAGACAAAGTCAAAAATTGGACTTTCTAGGTCTTGAACTTGGCAAGCAGGTTGGTTTTAACAAAGGCGATCCTACAATCGATCCCAATTTTCACGTTATCTGCCCTCCGAGCTCCCAAAGGTGTTTTAAAGAAATTCAGAAACATTCAAATAGATTTCCTCTGGGGTAAAGAAGAAACTAAGAAGAAATGGGCCCTGGTCTCTTGGGAAAAAATCTATAGACCAAAGAAACAAGGGGGACTAGGCCTGGATGATCGGGATATTCTCAATAAAGCTCTATGAGCCAAGCTTTGGTGGCACTGGGTTCAAGAGCCAAAAGCACAGTAGGCATGAATCTGGAAAGAAAAATATGCCAGCTCTTGGCACACTAAGGATCTAATAAGAATGTCTAGCAATGTGAAAGGGTCTCACATCTGGAATAGAGCCTGGGATAACAGAAGCCTTGTTTAGAATAACAGCGTCTGGGAAATTAGAGCCAGATATCTTGCACTCTTCTGGGAGGATAAGTGGCAGCAAGAACCAATACTGTTAACAGAGGACTTTGTGAGTCTCAAGTAGGAAACAGACCAGCAAGGGTTAAATAGAGTCAAGGATTTCTGGGACCTAGCTCAGACCTCAGGAAAATGGAGAAGCTGGAGTAAACTTGACTATGGAGATGATAACCCCATGAAAATTAAGGTAGAGGCTCTTGGGAGCTTGCTTAAAAAAAGGATGATTTTAGCTACAGAGGGGCAGGATCAATTGAGATGGGGAAATAACAATAAAGGTAACTTTAATCTTAAGGAAGCCAAAAGTATTCTTCTTGGGCTTGATTACAGGGTTCCAGACAAGACATGGCAGCTCCTCTGGAAGCACCAAGGCTGGATGAAAATCAAGATTTTCATGTGGTTGGTCCATCATAAGAAAATTTTAACCTGGGATAACATACGGAAAAGGGGTGTCATGGGGCCCTCCAGATGCCAACTTTGTGAAGAGAAGGAGGAAAATATGGAGCACATTCTTAGCAGCTGCACTTATACTACCTGGTTATGGAATTCCTTCTCTTCCATTTTCTAGCAGTCAGACAGGGACAAAAGTAGTATCACTAATACCCTAAATAGTTAGAGAGTTAACTTTTCAGAGAATGAGTTCATTAATCTGGCCTGTGCCTTCACGCCAAGCTTCATTATATGGAATATTTGGAAAGAAAGGAACAAAAGGATTTTCAAGAGTGAAAATTCCACCCCTCAAGGTCTTTTTGATCTTATCCTGAAACAGCTTCGGGAGACTATTAGTACCACGGTTCGTAATCTCCCCATAAATCCCCCCTCTGTGTCTGAGCTTAGAATTCTCAGACAATTGGGAATGAAAGGGATTATTCCTCAAGGTCTAATTAGAAAGGACACAACAATGGATACAGGGCAGGAGTTCTGGCAACCTCCACCGAAAGGTTATCTAAAATACAACATTGATGGGGCTTCAAAAGGCAACCCGGGAACAACTGGTTTTGGAGGAGTTTTAAGAGATGAAGAGGAAAAAATTATATTTATCTTCCATTATCATCTTGGTAGAGCCACTAATAATATGGCAGAATTTATGGCTCTGGAACAATGTCTGGAGTTTTTGATCTAGCATCATTGCTCAAACGTCATTGTTGAAGCAGACTCGGAGATTACTATTAACTCTGTGAGAAGAATTAATTGTGGCACTCTGCCGGAGAAAGTTTCTAATCACTGGAAACTACTCCTGGTTTACCAAAGAATCTAGGTTCACCTCCAAGAGCTGTGAATGGTGAGTTTCAACCATGTTCGATGTTTGGCCAATAAACTAGTGGACCTTCTAGCCAACCAACGGGTGAAAAATGCAGACAACAGGATAGCGTACAAGTGGCGGGAGATTCCTCAAAACCATTTAAAGGCTCTCTATGAGGAACAAGCTGCAGAAGACAAGGAAATGTTTCGTTATCAGACAACAAGCATAAATTAATTTTCCTGACAAGTTGTTTCTCAACCTTTTGGAATGCAATGGATAGAACGACAAACAAGGATTTGTCTTAAGCCCTACCGGAATTAGGTGAAGGCAAGACTCAGGCTCTCAAAGGACATTTTAAGGGGTTACTGCTCAAACGAGCTTAGTATAGGGGATAGGCATAGTGGAAAGAATAGTCTAAAAATGGGAAACAGTTTGCCAGCTATGGATATTCTCTCTCTTCCCACATTTAATTCCGAAAACCATGCTCGGGTCGGCTCTCCGGTGATCGCTAGTCCCATGAGCGGTATGTGGTTTTTGAGTTATGGCAGCGATCCCATTGATATGGCTACACGTGGACAAGGGATGGACTTGAATACCACCGTTGATCACACACTATTTTTTAGACAAGTTTGGGTGCGCGATATGTTCCCTGGCCGTTGGATCCAGCAGCCCGGATCAGCGGCCAAGAATGATGGCGTAGTTTTGTGGGCCCGAGGGGTGCTATTTGGCATGGCTTATTGGTGCGTCCTCTCCCTCTATCGCGGGGTGAGAGTTTCTCGCGATTGGAGTTGATTTTGTTTAGGTTACAGCCTCGGAGAATGGATCTGTATGGATTTTCCCTTGTGGGCGGGGACTCTGATAGCCTTCCTTGTCAGCTTCTCCTCTTTTAAAGTTTCGGGTTGTTGTACAAATTTGTAATTTTTATTTTGATTTAAGGAAATAGAAGGATCAGTACTTGCTTTAGCAAAAAAAAAGAAATTGGGTTGAGATTTTATGGATTGTATTCATGAATCAGGAAGATTGTTAGTGAATAGTCTAGAGTAACGAGTGATTTTGTCAATAACTAAGGATTGTCTACAATTGTTGATAGATTGCAAGATTGGTTTTCATGTTTTCTTAAGTTTCCTTTGAGTGCAAGATTTGAATCAGGGAAAATTTTAAGGATGGAAGTTTATCTTAAAGTTTAGAAACCTTAGCGAATCTTACTAGTCCCTAATATGCAAATTGTAAAGTTATTGGTGATATTTTTGTAGAAATATTTATATTTCCAATGATTTTATATTAGTTGATATAATATTTTCTTGATTTGTAAGGTAAAATAATGGTGTACTATAAAACTTGGGCAAATCATTTAAGAAAAAAATGGAAATTGAAAAATCTTTTTTTGGAAAAAGCATGCCAAATTAGCCCATGTACAAGTATTAGCTCCTAAAATTTTCCCTGATTTGAATTAATTGTTGTTTACAGGAATATATAAAGGGATTGATGTGCAAGTTAAACTAGAATTTGATTTGCAGATTTCTAGGGGATCTCTCTAGCATTTCTAGTGGTATGCCTCCAAGTTTACGAACTCCCGGATTGACAACTAAATGTTAGGTTGTTTATTACACCCAATAATTTGGTGATGCTGTCAAGGACGTGCTTGAGGGATAAGGCCTTCGTGATCTATTATGCTCTTTTCCTTTTTTTGCAAATTATTTTTTAATTAGTGTGATTCTCTTGCTTGTTGAAGCATACTGGAGGGTATCGCCAGAGAGCTCACAAGCCTGGTCTGAATGAATTTTCAGTGTGATTCTCTTGCTTGCTGAAGCATACTGGATGGTATTACCAGAGGGCTCATGAGCCTGCCTTTTTTTTCCTGCAAATGAACTTTTAGTGTGATTATCTCTCTTAATGAAGCATACTAGATGGTATTGCCAGAGAGCTCACAAGCCTAGTTTGTTTCCTTTCCTGTAAATGAGTTTTTAGGTTTTTTGGGTGCTGTAAGAACCCCCCATATATGCTACTCCATATGTTAATAGGATCTTCCAGATAGCATAGTCGAAGATGGAGGAATAATAATGATCAAATGCTTGACAAGAGATACACTCAAGGAGCTTTCTCGGATATTGGTAGCAATCAACATCTCCTCTTCCCAGGAGGAACAAGTATAAGTAGAAGTCAAGAGAAGTTCCATATTTTCAGATGTGATAAAGGAACAAAATACCCATGAGCCATCCCCGCAAGAAGGTAGAGAAGCTTTTTTTTAATATATTTTTCAGTCTAATCATGAAATTGAAGAATCATGGATCAGATGTTATAAGGAGGAAGAGCCAATGGAAAAAAAGATTGAAGAGTTCTCGATATGTCTGTCACAAGATCCAAACTACACTCAAGAAAACAATCAGAAGTCTTGGAAATAATGACATGATATGAGAAAGGAGGGGACACCACGAGTTACTATTGATTCATAAGACAAAGAATATGTGAACTCCTTTGAAAACTGGTTACAAACAATTCTCAGTACATAGTGTTCCTCCATCATTCAACAACTCTTGGTACCATCTCAATTAAAGTGGTTGATTTCTCGTGTTGAAGTTTATTATTTAAAACTGAGTGTGAGTATATTTAGCATTCTATTACACACATGGTTACATTGGAAGTACTCCTACATTTGAAGGAGATTTTACTCTCTCTAAATTAGGGTAGAGTAGTATAAAACCAATAAATAAAAATGCCATATGAAATAAAATTGTATAGCAGCACTCTTGAAAATGTAATTATTAAGGCACAACTATTGAAATTTCTGTCATTAAGCACTCTTGTGGTAAGACTTGTTAGAAGCAATTCACTCTTAATGCCTCATATTTTATAAAGTGACATTGATTATTGGCTAAGATTATTCATTGGGCTAGTTAGGAGGATTTCTATTGTTATATTTAATACTTTCCATTCATAAGCTTAAAAACCTACTTCTCACCTATTCATTCTAATAGATTTTCACCTAAGAAACCATTTCAAGTTTCTCTTCGAAGCTATTGATGAAAAGCCTCTTATGGTGGACCAATCCTATAAAACCCTAATGAGATTTCATGAGAAGCCTGGCATGATCAAATTGAGGAATCTTTCAGTCATTATCTGAGATGTTTTCTTTAAAATGAGTCTTTAGGGTAGAAGTGCTAACCAGTAAAGATTAGTAATTAAAAACTTTTCACGCCATCCCATGCTCTTAAGGATTATATTTGCCTCACCACCTATTAAGTAACCTATCTCAGGTTAGTCATAATCATATTTTTTTTTATCATAAACATATTAATTGATGGATAGGAGGTCTCATTACGAGCCTATCTACCATGATCACGGGTCCTAACAAGAATTACATTATTGCTATTGGTCACCACGCTAGGGTAATCGCTTTTAGTTGAAAATCTAGGAGACAAGAGGTCTCATCATGAGCTAACTTGTTCATTATTCTTAGCTCTTATGAATGGCATTGTTGTTTACTGGTTACCAAGACAGGACAATGGCCTTCAGTTAATTCCTAAACCAAACTAAATTCTTCTAAATGATTATGAATTTATATCTAATAGATGAGACATAGTCATTTTGTGGCATGAAAAGGCATACTTGTCGAGGCTATAAACGTATGTTAGAAGTACAGCCATGCCTATGGTATTAAAGTTAATTTCACATAATGATTTACTTGGTTGTTTTTGTCTTTCCCTGAACTCATTATCATATCTCTCTAAGAATGGCTTTAAGATCCTTTCAATAATGTGATTTAGAGTTCCATATTTAAGAAATAGTTTTTTTTTTTTTTTTTTTTTTTTATGGATATGGGACCCTTTGTGTAGGTGATTCACTTTATCTGAACCAGAGGAAATACAATTATATGCTTGGATCAAAGTAAGATGGTCACCTTGGGAATGTATCATTTTGTCATATTTATTTTCCCTATTTCCATCCATATTTAATGTCACCACTTTCAAATCATGTCACTTTTATTTGTAATGAGGGTATTGAGGTGAAGACCTACTGATATATACTTCTCTTGAGATGTTTTGTAGACATTTTGATAGTCAACTATTTCATGATGATATTATCTCTGTAGTGACAAAATTGTTAGCATTCCCATGGGATCCCTAGCATTATATTTTCTTTTGATTAGTCTTAATGAATAAAGATGGAGAAGCAGGCATTTTTCTGTCAGAACAATCAAATCTAGCAAGGAACAATATTATGAGTGTAGGAATATTTATGTTTCAATTATGTTTTTTTCCAAGGGAGCATCAATATAGAAGTTCATACTCTTCCATGAGGACATGCAAAATGATCTGCATGGGGGGATGTCAGGCCCCATAATTGATTTATATAATGCATATTTTTTCCCATATGATGCCTCACTTATTCTCTTGGTTTACCAGTTTATGAACCTTTATCTTGCACTTATACATTATTTTCATGAAATAGTGAAGATTTACATTTGTTTTGCATTTTATACCTTCATTATATGCATTTCTTAGGATTGATGTTCATTAAATTTTACTAATGGAGGTCCTGCACTCCATAGAGGTCGTGCACCAAAATGGAAGTATATGGGTACAACTTGAACATCTGAGCCCTCCACAAAGGAAAATTGTATATGAAATATATTTAGAACTATTTTGGATCCTTTTTTACAGCTAGAGGTGCACTTATCTTTCATTAACCCATTTTTTCACTAAAGAGCAACCAATTTGGGGATTCGACATCTTGGTACACTTTCAAACAAATATGAGAAATATTTTTATTAAAAATGATGTTTGAACTCCTCCACAGGAGTTTAAATGAACCCACGTTGCACGTGTGGGTTTCTAGAAGAAAATCGATAAATCTGCTCAAAATTCACGAAGTTTTCAAACTTCCTAATTTGACGTTGATTTGTGTGCGGATGGAGGAAAATCTGAAAAATATAAGCATATGGGTTTTTACTAATATATAAAATTATCTAAAACCCAAAATGTTTCAAAAAATTCACTATGGTTAAGAACATATATGAGGTTCTTTGGGGTAGTTTTATAAAAAAGAGACTATTTTTCCAAAATTCTAGGATCTTACCAATATTTGCAAAAAAAGATAGAAATTGCATTTTCAATGAGTGTATCCATTATTAGATATTGGTTGTAATAGACATCCTTTGAATGGGGAAACTGGTATGATCCCCTCACATTTAGTTTTTTCTTGGTTTTCCTTGTTCAAAGCCTATCATGTAATTGTCAATTATATAAAAGCCAAATAATGGCTTTGTAGAGGAGGAAAGCAAGCCATTCTTTGTACTCTCCTGCTGTTAAGCTGAGTGTTGGACATATTCCCCTTCCTCAAATAAATTTGGAACTGGACTATGGAGCTCTAAATGTATAAGGGCTGAGATTTCCATTAATAACAAGCAATAAAGCCAAGTTCATGCATCTATTTTGTCTATTTCATGTTATGTTAATCTTTCTCTCATAGACTAAGTGTTTTCCTTAAAGGGAAATGAGTTGGTTTGCTAGGGACCATCCAACCCAGCTCGTTCACCCATTGCTATTATATTGTGTGTTAAGTACATGAAGTGATTGGTGTGGAGGTTTCTTATGAATGATATGTTCGAGTGATTGAATGATATATTGTGTATTTATTTTCCTTTGCACCAGTGTTCTCAAATCTAATGTTTTGTGTGCTGAAGTGTGTTTCTCTCTTTTACATTGAAAGAATTTCTTTATCTTCATTTTTTTAATCACAACAAGCATTGTGGTCTGGGAAGTTTTTCTTTAAATCGTCTTTCAATTAAGGATAAGGGTTTGCAAGACTTCATATATTCTTACATTGGCTAATTATTAACATAGATCTCTTTTAAAATTCATTTATTTGGATTAAGCAGGGAAGAACCCCTTGTTCTGATAAATGCATATTGTAAATATGTAAGAAAATTTATTTCTTTGTGGAAATTGTCAGATCTAAATCTTATTCTTGGTCTTGTTAATCATTTGTTTATTTAAAGTCTTTAAGTATATGAATCGAATATCACTTTCATTTAGATCGAAGATGACAATTTGAACCTTTAGGTTTGAATCAATTTCCTTTGCAAACATAGGAGTTTACTTGAGACACAATGTTAAATAGTTCAGAGGGGGACATAACTACAATATATTTGTAAGGTGATTTATTTATTCAAGCACAAGAGTTTAATATTCACATTGAGGTTTGATAAAATTTCCATTTGATTTCACAATTTACATTTTGAAGAAACATGAGATGGTTTGGGAATTTTTATCTTGAATTGAATTAAAGCTTCCTTTTCACACCTTTTGATTTCAGGATTGATATCATTGTATTTTTGTTGGTTAAGGAATAGAAGATTGTCGAGTGTAGAAACAGATTCATTCCAACATAGGAACAAAGTTGTTTCAATACAACAAAAAAGTCATTATGGTTTAGGAACATAATCATTCTAGTGCAGGAACAAAGCTGTTCCAGTAAAGGAACAAAGTTGTTCTAGTGCAGGAACATAATCTTTCCAGTATAGGAAATGAGTTGTAATCTTAGTTTTCTTGATAAATTAATGAGTAAATTAGCTAGTACCCAAATTGATCAGTGTGCTTTTGTTTTAGATTTTTCATTCTTAGTATAGAAATTGAGTTTGGACTTCATGCATTATTTTCAATAATTTGGAATATTTTTAGTGCATAGTCTAGAGTAAGGAGTGATTTTGTTAATAACTAAGGATTGCCTACAATTGTTGATAGATTTCAAGATTGGTGTTCATGTTTTCTTAAGTAGCCTTTGAGTGTAGGATTATAATTAATTGTTGTTAATGGGAATCTATAAAGGGATTTATGTGCAAGTTATACTAGAATTTGATTTGCAGATTGCTAGGGGCTCTCTCTGGCATTTCCAATATTGCACCTCCAAGTTTACGAACTCCCAGATTGACAATTAAATGTTAGGTTGTTTATTGCACCCAACAACTACAAACTCAAGGTAGGCATATTTCCCATTCTCTAACTTATCTAAGGAAAACTCTATTGTTTTTATCTTTTGTTGTTCTAGACCAGTCCACCAGGTCTAGGGAATTCACCTTTGTCTAAAATGGTAAACTTCACATAACACTATAGTGAACCCAATGGAAAAATACAAGTCCATAGTTGAAGAAGGAGAAAAGCATATAGTAGTACCTACAAAATAGGCACAAAAGCGTGTTGACGGAGTTCGACCCACCAACATATCAAGGGATCTCTTTGATAAGAAGTCCCAACTAGACCTCATATTGTTTGGAGTAGGAGTCCCAGTAGTGGGTAGTAAATCTATGCCTTGACTATGCTATCACATAGAGGTAAGAAAGTGTGTGACCTTGCAGCGAGTCAAGATAGATGCATGGGGTAGTTGTAATAGATGAAGCAGGAAAAGTGTATCCTTGTGAAGCCTATAATAGTACGCAGCTGAAAAGGAACACACGAGATGAATGACATCACAATATGGAAAGAAGAATAGTCTACAATCCAAACGTGATGAGTTAAACCAACAACACGACCTCAACTAGATTCACAGAATCGCATACAAAATAGTTCATACACAAAGGCATAAGTTAAACAACATACCTTTCTAAATTAACCAGAATAATAGAACTACAATAAAAACATATGCATCAAGACATGTTGGCTCTTTTATATTAAATAAAGTCAAATTTACATCCATACATACAACCATGACAACCACTAGCCACAATAGTGGAACGTTACATTCAACACCACATTCTCCTCCAAATAGATGTACTCACTCTGCACTATGGAGAAGCCAAGGCTCATCACAAAACTCTCCAATCCCTTCTCTAAGCAATGGCTAGCAAAATATTGGCTCCCAAAATCCTGTTCTGTGAGTTATGAGGTTTTGTTTATAACAAAGGGTGGGGTGACCCTTGACAATCCCCTTTGTGATTCTTGGACTACCCTCATGACTCTTCAACTTCATTACATATAACTCTTTACATTACATATGATTTTTTGCATTCCACTAATGACGCTTGGAATTTCATTTTATATCATGTTAGCAATAATAATACATTTTCCACGTATACCCATGTCGAACGAAAATGGGCTTGAGTTAGCTAGATAAGACAACACTAAGACTCACATGGTTGTAGAAATTCAAGCTCATCAACATCGTCTTTGTGCTCCTCAGTGACAAACTGATGCCAAGCTTGGTAGTGCACAATGGTTTCCATGTATTGTTTTATGATGTCCTCCTCAAAACAAAATCTTTCCTCCATTGCTTCCGGGTATACTGATTTGGAAACTCTATCCAGCTTGTCCTATAACATGTGCAACTTAGTCTTGAGCAAGGCAGAACCGATGATATACATCCGCATGTTATCTACGGTAGCTTGCAAATGTGTACTAGTGGCCATGAGCATCAACTTATCAAAGTATGCATAGAGCTCCATTCAGACTTGGTTCTTCTCTTTGGCTTCAGTGAGTGTTACAATTGACAGGGTGCCATACTTTCTCACCACGACATCCAAACTCCTAAACAGCCATTCGTACAGAGCCTCAATATTGGTGATGAGCGATGTGAGTTCCTCATAGTTCCAGATCAAACTCTGGATGCATGCTTTGTAAACATCTACCTGTGGGTTCATAATCTTATGCAATTGAAGTGGGGCTCCCTATTAGCTCATTGTCCATGTGTGTACATGATCAACAACGACATTTATATATGTGAGTGTTAGCATTATCTTGGTGCAACGCTGATGATGACCATGTAGATGGAGAACTTCCTTGTTCACAGGGATGAACCTGTCATATAGTCTCTGTATGACTATCTCAAGAGTCAATACTTCTACAAGTATTTCTTTCTTCACCTCTACCTTGGCGGATCTTGTTGATTATTCCTCTCTCTGCGTGGCGGCTTGCAATTCCTTAGCCATGTCCTCATTTTATCATACCAAAAACTTCACACTTGAGCTCATGGCTTCGGCATAAACCTTTGTAGCATCAGCGGAGGTACCTAGATGTCTTCATACATCTGACACAATCACCTGTTCTTCGAAGTGCGCAGGTGATGCATGCTCATCCAGGGTATGCGCTATACGTGATTATACAACTCTGTGTTGTGACCCATCAAAGACTATGTTGTACACATCTATTCCCAGATTATCCTTAAGGAGAACAATATCCCCTTGCTCACTTGGGACTTGCTCTACTGCTGGAGCTCATGAAGCCTGTGGGGTGACATTAGTTTCTTTTGGCATGAGGTGAGTGTCTTGATCCTGTTTCAGCTGCTCCATCTCCATGTCCATCTATTCTAATATCAGTTCATCATACCAAGAATGTTCATGTTCTTGTGGCTTCTCAATCTATTCCTCATCTGCTACTGGTTATGAGTCTTCAACCTATATCAACGCAATTTGCACTATTTGTGCACCTTGCACTTCCTCCCATTCATGTTCCTGTTCCTGTTCCTGCTATGATTCCTTCTCTCTTATATGTAGCTCATGTTCTTCTTTGAGCTTTTTCTCTACTTCCTATAACCTCCTCTCCATCTCTTCTAGTCTTTGCTTGTCTCTCCTTTTCTGCACTCCTCTCTTGTCGTATTGTCGCCTCTTTGCTTTTATAACCAAAGATGTTGTTTCAACAAGTAGATCTTCCTTAAACCTATAGCTTTGCTCTGCCTCTGCGCTTTCAACAATCTTCATCTTCCCTTTATCTTGCACCGGTTTACTGCTTGTTTCTCCTGTTGTTGCTATTCCTTGTGGGGTTGCTTCCTTAAGTGCTCCTATCCACTCTACTTCCATGCTAACTGGTTCATTGATCCTGGAGTAATTATATTAATATCTCCATGGGTATTCCTTTGTCCAACGACACGCCCCATGGATGCAATAATAGTAAATTCTTGCACAGTGGTGCCTTCATAAGCCATGTGGATCATACAAATTGAAACTCTTTGTGCCGAACTTAAACTTCTTGAAGTCCTCGTCCCTAGCATCCACTTCTTTAAAACTCCAGATCATGTAAAACCCAAAATTTAAAGGAAGCATAGGTCATGGTGCCTTCTTCTTCCTGTGTAATCTAGTTGATAATCCTATCGAGATGTGGTATGCAACCTCCTACATGACTATATTGTCCGTGGAAAATTTCGGCAACACATGCAGAGCTTTCTCTACGCTATACATCCTGATGAAGGTGTCATTGAGTGGGGCATACTAATATGCAATGTTCAACAATGCCTCCATTGCTACTTGGGAAATGCAAGGCAGATCTTATTCAAAGATCATCATGTAGATAGGGGCGATGAAGTGTTCAGATAGTCTAGCCATGACCCCTTTGTAGATGCACTCTTAAAGAAACTTACAATATATGTTCACAAAATTCTCTAAAGGTGTCTATGCCCAACCCATGCCAGGAAGTTGTTGATGAGCACAGATTGCATCGAGCAGGTAGCCTGACATGAAGAATCTTGCTTGTTGATCCTTGGGGAGACTCCAAGCATTGGGTACATGCACTTGCAGCTCGAGAGCCAACATTTCGGATTAGTTGAAAGGTTTTCCTTCACTTGCTAGCTGATCCAACATAAAAACCCAATTCTACAGGAAGGCCTCTGTACTCTCTTGGCCATACAAGCGGCATGGGAACATGACCAAGAATTGGTAAGCCTTCCTGAGTGTCTTTGTCTTGTATATCTGGTTGGGTGTTGTCCTAAACTTTGATTGCTTCCTTACCCAACACTTCAAGATGTCTCTCGTATCCATGCTATTGTTGAGAGTGTAGAATGGTGCATCCATTCTGTTCACCGGCTATGGAAAATGATACATCTTTTGATAATATTTCATCCTGAAGGTTGCAAGCTCTACTCCATTAACACTTATTAGTAACATCATCTCAGGATCAGTGTGTGAGACAATCCAGTGGATCACATTCACGCATGGGAAGGTGGGATACCTACATGTAACCTTGTCGAATCCTAACTTATGAATATTTACATAGACTTCTTGGTCCTCCAGATTCTCCTCAAGGATGCTTGAGAAAATACTGTTGATATCTTGCCATGCAATCTTGATGTCTTTCTTAATGAATAGGTGTGTTTTTGTGTACATGAGAAAGCTCATATACACCTGCTCAACTACATCTCAAGTATTTCTTTCCTTGTGTCTTTTGATCCAACTCTCTTGAAGGCCATGATACCTGTAATACTGAGAAGCTGCTCAAAACCTATGGTACCTGGAGACAGAGAAGACACTCACGTCAAGACATTGTTAGCTAAAAAACATAAATCAATTTGAGAATCAATAGGGCAACAATACGATGACTGCTAGGTAAGAATGCATAGCATTGACTCTGGGAGGCTCGGAGATTGTCAACTGGAACTATGCATTATGTAGTCTTAGCTTCCAATGAGGTTCACTGCTGACTAGAACTACACAATGCGTAGTCCAGTGAAGTTGATTGTTGACTAAAACTGCACAACGCGTAGATCAATCAGGCTGGGTTGGTAGATGGAACTACGTAGTGCACAGTTCCAGTGGGAAGGACTGGGGCACTGCCTCCCAGGATTGCATAGAGCACAATTAGGAGTCAGTGTGGGTAGGCACTGTGTAATTCTTGGAGGTAAGGTAGAGCCTTGACTACCGAGAATGCACAATGCATGTCGAGAGAAGCAATATTTGAGCCAAGACAACCCATATTTTCCTAAGGGAAACTTGAAAGTGCGAAGCACTAAATTTGTGTGTAAATATGGTGCAGATCTGAGTGAATAGACATGCATGAAATTCAAGTAATTGCATAAAACAGTCAAACGGAAAAACCATGAAGTTCAAGAAGAGCGTTGCCGCAATGACGACTGTCAGTACAGAAATAGTGTTATGCATGTGACACTAAGGAAATGTAATGAAAAACTTGAAACAACAATTCTACAAGTTAAAACACATTGAAATGCCAACGATCATTCAATAAAACAAGGAAAAAAGCACTCATACAAGCCGAGAAATAAAAAGCGAAAAAGAAAAGTGGCAAAAGACATGAAAAGAAAAACTTACCCGGAAAAGTTGCATCGACTGTGCTAAAGGTTCCTAGATGCCTCGGGAATCCTAGAGCTCCAAGATTGAAAGTGAAGAATGAGCTCTGAGGTGTTGTTTAAATATATCTTGTGAGCTTAGGGTTTATGATGCGCATGCCACATATATAGGAAAAAGCATCACTTGGTGGGGAGTTTCTAAAATTGACTCTGTATGTAACTCTCGTTGCTAAAAATAGATCCCTAAAATCTAGGGATGCATTTTTGCTTTTCTGCTTTTTCTTTTTCAGGAAAAGATGTTAGGAATGCAAGGAAGGATTGCATAGTTCTGGAGGGAACTAGGAAACCTACTGGCACATGCGATGGATAGTCATTGAGGGAAAATCTTTTGCATTGTTTCTGAGCTGAGTGGCCCTGGCTAGATTGCCATCTCTGTGCAATTTTTTAGAGCAAGGTTGTTGGCCTACTCTGCACATTTCTGGAGAGCAGTGATGGTTGGCTTGCTCTCTGCATTTATGGAGAGCAGTGATGGTTGGCTTGCTCTATGCATTTATGGAGAGAAATGTTGGTTGGCCTGATCTGCACAATTTCTGAGTGCAGTGTAATTGGTGGGTTGCTCTGCAAAATTCTTGAGGGGAAGACAGACTGCCCTCAGGATTGCACAGTTTTTCTCGACAACCCAATGGCCAAATGTGAACGAAGTTCTGGTCAGCTTATGGTTAGTCAACAGAGCAAGTAAGTGAACACAAGCTGTTAAGCGACAAATAAAATCAAATAAACAAAAGTACCTTATTAGTGCAGGATAACTGCTATGATTTTGGGGAGGGAAGCTCCAAACGAAAGCGAAGGAAATATTTTGTAGGGTGGTTATAGCCGCTACAACATTGGCACCACACTTGTAGAACTCCAGCTCTTTGTATGAAACTTTTTAATGAAAAGCGAGTCTAACTCCTTCAGAAGTATTGTTTGATTATTTGATCATCATGGCTTCAACACTAAGCTTGAGTTAAATATATAGTCCCTACCATTCTCTTGATCAGTCAGCACACATACCAAGATAGGTCAACTGAGTCGTTTCGATTAGGGATGAGGGGTATATTGGTGCACAACTAATATAGATGTCAGAGTCCTAGCTTCATCTCTGGTGTTGCTTCATGGCTAATCGGCTTGGATAGTACCCCGGTGGAGTCACTCAGAAACAAAAGAATTGCTCCGCTACTAGTGAGCTTGGTTAGTACCCCAGTGGAGTTACTTACATCACTTATCTACATAGGAAGCCTTTCTCTTCTTTTACCTTATTTTTCTTTTTCATTTTTCATTTTTTAATTTTTCAAAGAACTATGCATAGGCACTTATTTATTTCAGATGAAAAAGAGGGATCCTGACTTATTGAGAGTAGAAGAGGTTGTCCCTTCAGAGAATTATTTTATATATATCTCTAACAATACATGTTAAGGTTTTCCCCCTTGCCTTACTCTACTTGACTAAGATGATAAGTGTTAACCCAAAACAAATCAATCAGAGTAGGCAGTGCTAGTTAGAAGTGTCAGCATTGTGTTTCCACCAAGATTCACTCTAAACATAAGGTATTTTGCATTAGGGTATCATACAATGAAGACAACAAGATCTTCATAAGGAGAGAGGACAACAGATAACCAAGTTTTGATAGATGTACAAATCCCCTTGTACTTCACCCTTCTTGTCTTAAGAGCCACACATGGTTTCATGTGAAACTAAACCTATGGGTGCATGAACAAGAAAACAAACAAGAAAGAAAAGGACAAAAGTAAATGACATCAAATCAAGAAATCAAAGAAAACAAATAAGAAATGGAACAAAATTAAACAAAACAAGTATGCAAAAAAATAAAAACAAGAAATCGAACACTACTCCTACTCCTAAGACTGCATGGGCCGACTCATGTAAAGTGATATTTCCAATGTAGCCATCAATGCATTGGTTAACACATGTTGGTGAAGGCATGGTTCACAAGAAAGATAGGCATGTAAACCAGTAAACAAGAAAGATATAACAGTGAATACCAACATGCTCCTAGTTTAAAAGCATCCAAAGAAAAGAAAAGAATAAAAGCACAACATTCTGTAGACATAGCATGGTTATGCAACACACTACGTGCAATGATAAACACATACATTCTTTTAACTGTGACAATCGAGAAAACATGAGAAAGAACGACAACTTACATTTAGCAAGAGTTCTCATTGTGTATTATTCCTCTAATGCATGAGAAATGGGATCATGTGATTGAGGTGGAGGCTATTAAATCTATAAAATAGATTGATCTTTGATGTGAAAATGTTAGTGATGAGGATCCTTGGGTGTTTCAACAAATTTTTGATCTAAAGTAGAATCAACCTCAAGAAATCAAGGAATTTACACAACCATCAGCTCAGACTAAAGTGCCTCGGCAGCTTGGGGGGTTTCCACTTCATCAGTAGGTAGATCATCAAAGACAGGTGGCTTGGAATGAATTAACATCATGATTGAATGAAGGAGTAAAGAGATCATGACAACCATGATTAGAAAGTTTGATATGTTCATTGGCATCCTAATGATCTCATAAATCATATAGATGGGTTGATGAGAAACAAGAATGTTCACCCTCTGCATTTCTAGAAATTATAGATGAAATATTGAGTGGATTTGAAAGGAAAGATGTGTCCTCTCCACTATGCAATGGCTGACTGACATCCGGTGTGTTTTGTGAATGACTGTAAGTACATGCATCCAAGAATGAATTCTCATATGAAAAATTAACAATGGAAGAATCACCAAAGACATCAGGAAAAAGCGGATGAGGTGTAGATAGAAGGAGGTCATCCTTCACCATGGTTTCTTCTTCAGATTCCCACACATACTCATCATAAATGACAGATCAATTTGGCTTCTCAGCACAAACTCTGTAGACAACTTGATTCTAGTGAACAACAAGTGTGGAGTCTGGAATAGGAGAACACACCATAGTGGAATCCGGAGGATCAACAGAACGTGGGGACATAGGTTGAGGAAGTAAGTCCAAATGACGACCAACAGTCTTACAAGTCGAATTTGCACAGAAATAAAGAGCAGGTGGGGTGGGAGGATGTGACAGTTCAACAAATGGGTGCACACCTTCTCCCACCTTGCACTGCAAGGCTAGAGATTTTTTATGAGACGAGGACGAATAGTCACTTGTGACAACGAACTTATCCATCTTAGTTTTGAAAGCTCTAACACTGAGCTATGCTGGGAGGGGTTTGAATGATTCTAACACTTGTGGATTTTCAGATATGTGAGGAAGATAGTGAAATATTTCACGAATAAATTTAGAATAAATTTCGTGCAATGGGAATTGAAATGTGAGATTATGAAAGCATTCTGAAAATTGCAACAAGGATTCATCAGGAGCTTTCCACAATTCCAGAAATTTTTTGTTACATGCTTTACGGTAAAAATGATGGAAATAATGGTCCACCTCTACAACAAACTGATTAAGAGAGTGAATATATTGATCAGACAGTGTGACACACCATTACAATGGGTTCCCTCGGAGCATGAATGTGAACAATGAGAAGGTCATGTAATCCTCATAGATTCCATACCTGTTATGAAACCAGCTCACAAAAAGATAGAAAAGAGAGATCCACGCCTTAGAATTCAGCCTCTTCGAGGGGGCAACCTCCTTTACATTACATAAATGAGCAATTCTTGGATGATTCAAATGAAAAAACCTCCTTTCTATATATAGGAGTCTAAGGAGTCACAATATAACCCAGCCGACCTAACAATAATAATATAAAGCCACAAAAATAACAATAGAGGGATTCTATGGGGCACAATAATAACAATATGGGGGCAATAGGGGCACAACAATATTAATAAGGGATACAACTACAATAGTAATGGGGTAATCACTAGTATTATAGGGACCCAACATGCCCCTCTCCTTCAAAAAAGTGTTGTCCTCAATGCTTCAGTAGTTCTAGATGCTTCTGTATAAAATTCTCATCCTCCCATGTGGATCTTCAGCGGATAAGTTCTTCCACTTGGTAAGATACTCCGAAATTGATCGATTTCATAACTGTTGAGTTCTTGTTTCTGTGACTGCTTCTGGTTCCAATATAATTTTTCCTTCCTCGTCAAGTTCTGGCAATATTGTTTGAACTGGGAGCTTGTTGCCTATAACCTTCTTTAAACATGAAACACAGAAAACTGGGTGTAATCGAGAAGCTGCATGAAGCTCCAATTTGTATGCCAGAGTACCAATGTTTTTGCAATACCTTGTACGGACCATAATACTTTGGTGATAATTTATTATCCTTCTTAGCTTGCTTGAGGGACATTTGATTATATGGTTGTAGCCGTAGGAATACCCAATCACCTACATCAAAACTTCTTTTGTTGCGATGTTGATCTGCCTGTTGTTTCATTCTATTCTGTGCCAACACAAGGTTATCCTTTAAGAGTTGGAGGACATGTTGTTGATGTTCGATGTGATGTTCCATTGCTTGAACCTTAGAATTTTCTCTTAAATATGATGTGATGGATGGTGGCTGATATCCATAAAGTGCCATAAATGGGGTCATTTTTGTTGCTGTATGGAAGAAAGTGTTATACCACCATTCAGCCAGAGGCAACCATTTGACCCATTGTGTCTGTTTATCAGATACAAAGCAACGAAGATATCCTTCCAAACATTTGTTTACTATCTCAGTTTGCCCATCAGATTGAGGATGATAAGATGAGCTATGAGCTAACTGAGTACCAAGACAAGAAAATAATTCTGTCCAAAAATTTCCAGTGAAAATGGGATCTCTGTCACTTACAATAATCCTTGGGTTTCCATGTAGCTTTTGAATTGTTTCCATAAATGCAGTAGAAACTGTACTGGCTTTAAATGGATGTGATAATGCACAAAATTGTGCATACTTGGTAAGTCTGTCAACTACCACCATGATGACACTCTTTCCCTCAGACTTGGGTAAACCTGTGATAAAATCCATTGAAACCTCCTCCCAACGTTGGCTTGGAATGGATAAAGGTTGTAATAGACCCAGAGTCTCTTAATTGTTTCAACTTTATTTTGTTGGCAAACCAAACATTCCGCCACAAACTTTTGAATATCTGATTTAAGGCCCTCCCAAAAAAATTCCTTCTTAACCCTGTGGTAAGTTTTTAAAAATCCTGAGTGCCCTCCTAAGGGAGAAGTGTGCAATTCCATAAGAATCTTTTGTTTTAGCTGGGAATTCTTACAGAGGTATAAGCGATCTTTGTACCATAACGAATCATTTTGCCAGCTAAATGTATCAGACGTACTGGAGTCTTGTTGTAACTTTCGAATAAGTGCCCACACTTCTTCGTCATTCTTCCATTCCTCCCTTGCTTCGTTTATCCAATCTGGTTGGATAATAGAAATGGCGCACAACAATGCTTCCACATCCTCATCCTTTCTTGAGAGTGCATCTGCCACCACATTTTGCTTCCCTTTTTTGTAGATGATTTCAAAGTCATAACCCAACATCTTTGTGACCCACTTTTGTTGCTCTTCAGAGGATAATCTTTGTTCTAAAAAGTATTTAAGGCTATCATGATCCGTTTTTACCTTGAAGTGTCTTCCCATTAGGTAGGGTCGCCATTTCTTAAGTGCATGGAGTATTGCCAACATTTCCTTCTCATAAATAGCTTTGTGTAAAAACTTTCCCTTGATTGGACGACTTTCAAAAGCAATGGGTCTTTCATCTTGCATTAAAACAACACCAATTCCATTTCCTGAAGCATCACATTCCACAATAAAGTTTTTGTGAAGTCTGGTGTAGCTAAGATCGGTGCTTGGCACATTGCCTCTTTAAGATTCTCAAAGGCCTTTGTTGCTTCTGGAGTCCATGAAAATGCATCTTTCTTCAATAATGTTGTTAGAGGTGCTGCTATTCTCCCATAATTCTTAACAAACTTGCGATAATACCCTGTCAACCTGAGAAATCCTCGCAGATGCTTTATGGATGTGGGGATTTTCCATTCCTTAATGGCTTTAATTTTGCTAGGGTCTACCTTAACTCCTTCATGAGATACAATATGACCTCTTTTACTCCAAAGAAACATTTGGATATTTTTGCATATAATTGTTTCTCCTCCAACAATTGTAGCATCCTATCAACTTGTTCAACATGATCCTTCCAAGACTTGCTATAGATTAGTATATCATCAAAAAATACTAACACAAATTTTATAAGGAATGGTTTGAAAATGGAATTCATCAAACCTTGAAATGTTGAAGGTGCATTGGTAAGGCCAAAAGGCATGACCAAAAATTCATAATGACCCTCATGAGTTCTAAATGATTTTTTCGAAATGTCTTCAATCTTCATTCTGATTTGATGATATCCTGAACGAAGATCCAACTTGGTGAAGTAAATTGATCCATGCAATTCATCCAGTAATTCATCAATGACTGGAATGGGAAACTTATCTTTAATAGTGAGCTTGTTGAGCTCCCTATAATCTGGACACATGCACCATGATCCATCCTTCTTGTGCACCAATACTACTGGAGCAGAGAAAGAACTTTGACTCGGTTGAATTATACCAGCCTCTAGCATTTCTGCAACCATACGTTCAATTTCACTCTTTTGGGCATAGGGATATCTGTACGGCCTGATGTTTGGAGGAACACTTCCTGGAATCAGATGAATAGCATGATCATGATCACGAATAGGTGGGAGACCTTTGGGAGTCTCAAATACCTTGGAATGATTGTCCAAGACTTTTTGGAGATCTAGAGAAATAGATGATTCCAATGTGGAAACATCTAGCGAACATAATTGTGCAATTACACCTCTTTGTTCCTTTTTTAGAAGCTTTGTCATACCGTTAGAGCTGATTATCTTTCCCGGTTTCCCTGCAATACCCCTTAATTCAACTTCCTTTCCTTCCACAGAAAATTTCATGAAAATTTCTTGAAAATTAAAAGCTATTGTACCCAAGGATTGTAGCCATTGGACTCCTAGTACAACATCAACACCTCCCATTGGAATGGAAAGCATTGGGCTAGTCAATACATATTCTCCCATGGATAGCTTGATATTATGGCACTTTCCAGAGCAATTTATTGTTCCTCCATTTGCAACCATCACTTGACACTCTGGTGCTGGATATAAGAAGCAATTCAATTCTTTTTCTACCTTACAATGAATAAAATTGTGGGTACTTCCTGAATCAATCAACACTATTACCTTTTTCTTCTTGATTTGTCCTTCTATCTTGATGGTTTGAGGAGTGGTAATTCTTGCCAATGCATTACAAGATATGGTTGAATTCATTTCTTCTTTATCTAGGCTTTGTTCCTGGAGTATATCTTCTTCTTTTGACCTTTCTTGCTCCTTTTCTTCTTCCTCTTCACAATCTATGTAGAATAATTTCTTCTCAGCACACTTATGACCTTTAGTGTATTTGTATCACAATTGTAACAAAGCCCTTTTGCTCTTTTTTCTTCCAATTGTTGTGGTGTCAACCTTATAGGTTGTGGAAGACTAGGGGCAACAACACTTCCATCTTTATAGTTGTGAGTGGTATGCTTCCTGGTTGCCATAATTTTGCTTTCCATTTTTCTTGCTAACCTGAATGCCTTCTCTAATGAATCAGGTTCCCAAAGGCGAACATCATGTTGGATATTATCCTTTAAAGTCCCTATGAACACATCAATCCTATGCTCCTCTGGAATATTTTTTACCCTTATGTTCAATTTTTGGAACTCCTCAATGTGCTCCATTATTGAACCCTTTTGTTTGAGACTTATCAATTGGCTAAAAAAAGTGTTGCTTTTTGTATCCTCATAATGTGCTGTCAATTCTTCTATAAAAATTGCCCAAGTGATAATTTGTTTACGAGAGCAAAGCCATTGATACCATACAAACTGATTTGGTTCCAAATATAAAGTTGCAATATGTACCTTTTGTGTGTTTTGCACATTATTGAGATCAAAAAATTTCTCCATCTGTAATATCCATGTTGTGGGATCCTTGCCATCAAACTTCCTCATATCGATTTTTGGAATATGGTGGGTCTTCGATCCAACATTAGAGTATATGGAATCATGATTAACATTTATTTTGTTCTCATCATGAGTTTCCTTTACTACCCTTTCACCATTAGTGACCATTTCTTATAGCAACTTATTCATATTTATCTTCAATTCTTCCATCTTATCATCCATGCCATCAATTTTAGCGTCCATGTCATTCATCTTAGCTTCTATGCCTTTCTTTAAACAATCCATCTTAGCTTCTATGCCTTTCTTTAAACAATCCATCTTAGCTTCTACACCTTTCTTTAAACCATCCATCTTAGCTTCTACATCTTCCCTTAAACCATCCATCTTAGATTCTGTTGCTTTTTGTGGAAGTGACACTTGTTGCACTTGGTCTCGTAATTTTGATATATCATGTTGCATTTCTTCCTCTTCTTCATAAGTCATGCTAGAGCTTTCAGGTTGCTTACTAGATGTTTGCATTTTCTTTCCTCGGGGCATCAATTACTGATTCAAACTAATTTTTCAAACCAACCTTATGCAAAAATTTAAAAAAAACTACACACCTTTTTTCACTTTGTAGAAGCTTGATATTGAATCTGATGCATCTCCCCAATTTCGGATCATCCAGTTCTGAAATTGTGACCTATAGTAGCCCTCTGTGTCCTCTTTCCAATGCCACCAGTCTGATCCAAGTTGGATTCTCCAAGGAAGAGTTATGCACAATCTCCCAAGATGACTTGATTATAGACTAGTTCAGTAGAGCGAATTTGTACGATGTGCCACAAGTCACTGTTTCAACCTTTGGATCTGAAAAAGATATACAAGAAACTACAGTCTGTCTTCTTTCTGTTCCTTCTTACAAAATTTCAATCCGATGCTCAAAGAGAAAGTTATGACGATTTTCCCCAGGTCACTTGTTTGGAATGTAATTTAGGAGTCTTCAAAAAGACCAACTTCCTCAGATCATATCTCAACAAATATAGCGCGAAAAGCTCTGAAATTCAGACCCAAGATTCAGCGCGATTTCTTCTCAAATGTGTTTTTTTTAGCTTCTGAAACATCGCAGAAAAAAAGTTATAGCGAAAATTCCACGATGACTTATTTGGAGCAGCGAAACCCTAGAATCCAAAGCTCTGATACCAAATAGAATGAAACCAGCTCACAAAAAGATAGAAAAGAGAGATCCATGCCTTAGAATTCAGCCTCTTCGAGGGGGAAACCTCATTTACATTACATAAATGAGCAATTATTGGATGATTCAAATGACAAAACCTCCTTTCTATATATAGGAGTCTAAGGAGTCATAATATAACCCAGCTGACCTAACAATAATAATATAAAGCCACAAAAATAACAATAGAGGGATTCTATGGGGCACAGTAATAACAATATGGGGGCAATAGGGGCACAACAATATTAATATGGGATACAACTACAATAGTAATGGGGTAATCACTAGTATTTTAGGGACCCAACAATACCTATGACAAAGACTCGCAAAGACAACTCTGTGTCTAAGCCAGGTTGTTCCACCTTCACCTTTGTATGTGTTTTGTGACAATTCATTCCAAAGATGCTCCGAGATTTCAAAATAATTTCCATAAGACATACATCTTGAAGGATGAATTTTACTATTAGTCATGAAATATGTGTAGAGATTCAAAACATACTTTAACGATTCAACTTGTCATTTGGCCCTCCTTCTAGTGCCAGAAATGTTGACGGTGTTGGACCTGCCAACATGTCAACAGATCTCCCTAGTAAGAAGTCCCAACTAGACCTCAAAGTGTTTGTAGTAGGAGTCCCAACAGTGGGTATTAAATTTATGCCTTTACTGCGATAGTGCACAAAGGTAAGCAACATATCTTTGTCGGAAGCAAGTATGTGACCTCACAACGAGTCAAGAGAGATGCATGGGGAGGTTCTAACACATGAAGGGGGAAAAGAAGTCTATCCATTAGAATCCTGTAATAGTATGCAGCTTGAAGGGAACACATGAGCTGAATTACATAACAAGTTGGAAAGAAGAATAGTCGACAATCCAAAGTGATGGGTTAAACCAAAAACATGACTTCAACTAGACTCATACAATCATGTATGAAATAGTTCATACACAAAGGCATAATTTAAATAACATACATTTCTAAAGTAAACAAAATAGTCGAACTACAATAGCAAAATTTGCATGAAGACGTGTTGGCTCTGTTATATTATATAAATTGAAAGTTCCATCCATACATACAAACATGACAACTACTAGCCCCAATAATGGAACGTTAGATTAAACACTGCCTGCTCCTCCAAAGATATGTAGTTGCTCTGTACTGTGGAGAAGCCAAGGCTCATCACAATACTCTCCAAGCCCTTCTCTAAGAAATTCCTAGAAAAATCTTGGCTCTGGAAAGCCTGTTCTATGAGTTATGAGGTTATATTTATAACAAAGGGTGGGGTGACCCTTGACATTCCCCTTTGTGACTCTTGGACTGCCCTCGTGACTCTTCAAATTCATTACATATAACTCTTTACATTACATATGATTGTTTGCATTCCACTAATGACACTTATTATTTCACTTTACATCATGTTTACAATAATAATACATTCTCCACATATACCCATGTGGAACAAAAATGGGCTTGAGTCAGCCAGATAAGACAACACTAAGACTCAGACAGTTGTAGAAAGTCCAACTCATCAACATCCTCTCAGTGATCCTCAGTGAAAGATTGATGCAAAGGTTGGTAGTAATGGTGTCTACATACTCTTTGATGATGTCTTCCTGGAAATGAACTCTTGCCTCCATTTCTTCTGGGTATACCGATTTGGAACCTTTGTCCAACTTGTCCTGTAACATGTGTAGCTTAATCCTGAGTAAGGTCAGACCAACGATATACATCTACATGTTATCTACATTGAATTGCAAATCGGTGCTGGTGGCTATGAGCATCAACTAATTAAATTACGTGTTGAGCTCTAGTCAGACATGGTTCTCTTTGGCTTCGGTGAGTGTTCTGATTAATGGGGTGCCATACTTTCTCACCATGACATCCAAACTCCTGAACAACCATTCATACGAAGCCTCAATATTGGTGATGAGTGGCAGGAGTTCCTCATAGCTCTGGATCAGACTTTGGATGTGTGATTTGTCCAAATATACTTATGGCTTCATCATCTTGTGCAAGTGAAGCAGAGCTCCCTTGTACCCCATTGTCGATGTATGTACATGATCAATAGTGGCATGTATATCTGTGATTGTTTGCACTATCTTGGTCCAGCGCTACTGATAACCATTTAGATGGAAAACTTCCTTGTGCATGGTGACAAACCTATCATGCAGTCTCCACATGACTGTCTCAAGAGCCAATACTTTAGCAAGTATTGGTTTCTTCATCTCTTCCCTGGTGTATCCTATTGATTGTTCCTATCTCTGCTTAGCTTCTTGCAATTCCTTAGCCATGCGCTCATTTTCTACTATCAAAAACTTAACTCTTCAGCTCGTGGCTTCAGGATAACCCTTTGTAGCATCAAAAAAGGCATCAAGATGTCTTTGTACATCTGACACAATAACCCATTCTTCAAAGTGTGCAGGTGATGCATGCTCATCTGGGTTGTGCGCTTTATGTGCTTGTACATCTATGTTTTATGACTCATCAAAGGCTATGTTGTACACATCTATTCTTCAATTGTCCTCAAGGAGAACAATATCCCCTTAATCACTTCAGACTTGCTCTGTCGGTAGAGCTGGTGAAGCCTATGGGGTGACCTCAGTTTTTTGGCATGAGGTCGGTGTCCTGATCATGTTCTGATGGCTCCATCTATATGTGCTTTTGTTCTAGTATCAGTTCATCATGCTGAGCAAGTTCTTGTTACTATGGCTTCTCACTTTGTTCGTCATCTTTTGATAGTTCTGAGTCTTCAACCTGTATCAGCATAGTTTGCATTGTCTGTGCGCCTTGCACTTCCTCCTGTTCCTATTCTTGTTCTTGTTCTTGTTGCACTTCCTTCTCTCTTCTGCACAACTCTTGTTCTTCTTTGAGCTTTTTCTCTACTTCCTAGAACCTCATATCTGTCTCTTCCAGTCTTTGTGTATCTCTCCTTTTTTGCGCTCCTCTCTTGTCACGTTTTCGTCACTTTTCTTCTATCTGCAAAGCTTCTCTTTCAACAAGTGGATCTTCCTTAAACTTGTAGTTTTTCTCTACCTCTGTGCGTTCAGCAATCTTCCTCTTACCTTTGTCTTGCGCCAGTTTGATGCTTGTTTTTGTTCCCCGTGGTGCTGTTGCTAGCCACTCTACTGCCATGTTGGCCAGTTCATTTAGCTTGGAGGAATTATAGAAATATCTCCAAGGGTCTTCCTCTAGCCAATGACACACCCCGTGGATCCAAGAATAGTACACTCTCACACAATGGTCCCTACATAAGCCATGTGGATCATATGGATTGAAACTCTTGGTGTCGAACTTAAACTTCTTGAAGTCCTTGACACCTGTATCTGCTTCTTTCAAACTTCGGATCGCGTACAACTCAATTCAAAAAGGAAGCATAGGACATGGTTCCTTCTTCATCCCATGCAATCCAGCTGTTAACCCTATCGAGATGTGGTATGCAACCTCTTGCATGACTAAATTTTCCATGGCAAACTTTGGCAACACATGCAGAGCTATCTCCGCATTGTACATCCTAATGAAGGTGTCATCGGGTGAGGTATACCAATCTGAAATGTTCAACAACGCCTCCATTGTTGCTTGGGACATGAAAGGCAGATCTTGTTCAAATATCATCGTGTATAGAGGGGCGATAAAGTCGTCAGATAATCTAGACATGAATCCTCGGTAGCTGCACTGTAAGAGCAACTTACAATATACGTTCACAACATTCTCTGAAGGTGTCAATGCCCAACCCATGCCAAGAAACTATTGACAGGCACAGATTGCATCGAGTAGGTAGGCAGACATGAAGAATCTTACTTGTTGATCCTTGGGTAGACTCTGGTCATCGGATACATGCACTTTCATGTGGAGAGCAAACATGTCGAACCAGTTGAAAGGTTTTCCTTCAATTGCTAGTTGATCCAGCATAATAACACAACTTTGTGGGAAGGTCTCCGTAATCTCTTGGCCATACAAGTGGCATGCGAAGATGACCAAGAATTGGTAAGCCTTATTGAGTGTCTTTGTGTTGTATATCTGGTTGGGTGTTGTCCTCAACTTTGATGGCTCCCTTACCCGATGCTTCAAGATGTATCTTGTATTCGTGTTGTTGTTGGGAGTGTAGAATGGTGCATTCATTTTGTTCACTGGCTGCGGAAAATTATACATCTACTAATAGTCTTTCATCCTGAAGATAGAAAGCTCTACTCCAGTGACATTTCTTAGTATCATCATCTCAGGATGAGTGTGTGAGACAATTCATTGGATCACATCCATGCATGGGAAGGTGGGATACCTACATGCAACCTTGTACAATCCTGACTTCTGAATATTTACATAGACTTGTCGCTCCTCTAGATTCTCCTCAAAGCTACCTGTGAAAATAGTGTTGATGACTTGCCATGTGATCTTCATGTCTTTCACAATGAACATGTGTGTGTCTATGTACATAGGCAAGCTCATAGACACCTACTCAACCACATCTCTGGTACTGCTTTCAATTGTGCCTTTTGATCCAGATCTCTTGGAGGCCATGATACATGTATTACTGAGAAGCTTCTCAAAACCTCTAGTACCTAGAGACAGAGAAGACACACACAGCAAGAAAATGTTAGCTATTGGGCAACAAACATTTGACTATTGGGCAAGATTGCGTAGCATTGACTCTAGGAGGGTGGGAGACTATCAACTCGAACTACACCATGTGTAGTCTTAGCTTCCAATGAGGTTCATTGCTGACTAGAAATACGCAATGCGCAATCCAGTAAGACTGACTCCTGACTCAAACTGCGCAATGCGCAGATCAAGCAAGCTAGGTTGGTGGCTGGAACTACGTAATGTGTAGTTCTAGTGGGTAGGATTTGGGCACTGCCTCCCAAGATTGTGCAGAGCATAGCTGGGAACCTTAGTGGGTAGCCTTTATGCAATTCCTAGAGGAAATGCAGAGCCTTGACTTGCAGGAATGCGCAGTGCTTATCGGGAGAAGCAAGATCTGGGCCAAGATAGCCTAGATCTACCCAAAGTTGACCTAAAAACACAAAGGACTGCACTGGTGTGCAAATTTTGTGCAAATCTGAGTGAATAGACATGCATGCAGTTTAAGCAAGTGCAGAAATCAATCAAACAAAAAAACCATGAAGCTCATGAAGAGAGTCGTCGCAACGACGACTGTGACTACAAAAATTGTGTTATGCCTGAGACACTGAGGAAATGCAATGAAAAACTCGAAACATAAATTCTAAAAGTTAAAACACATTGAAATTCCAGCATTCCTTCAATAAAACAAGGAAATCAACACTTATACAAGCCGAGAAATAAAAATCGATAGAAAAATGGCAAAAGACATGAAAATAAAAACTTACCTGGAAAAGCTATGCCGACTATGCCAAAGGTTTATGGATGCCTCAGGAATGCCAGAGCTCCAAGATCGAATGTGAAGAATGAGCTCTGAGGCATTTTTAAATAGATTTTGTGAACTTAGGGTTTATGATGCACATGCCACAAATCTAGGAAAAAGTGACACTTGGCAGGGATTTTCTAAAATCGACTTTGCATGTAACTCACTGCTAAAAATAGATCCCTAAAATATAGGGATTCCTTTTCAGTTTTTTTTTTCTTTTATGGGAAAAGATGCTCGATAAGCAAGGAAGGATTGTGCAGTTCTGAAGGGAACTGGGAAACCTACCACCACATATGATGGAAAATCACTGAGGGAAAATCTTTTGTGTTGTTTCTGGGTTGAGTGACCCTGGTTGGCTAGCCATCTCTACACAATTTTCTAGCAAAAGGATGCTAACTTGCTCTACACATTTCTGGAGAGAAGTGCTGGCTGGCCTGGTATGCACATGTTTGGAGAGCAGTGTTGGCTGGCCTTCTTTGTGCAATTTCCAGAGTAAGTCTAGTTGGCCTGCTCTACCCAATTTTTTAGTGGAGGCTAGCTGTTGGGTTTCTCTATGCAATTCCTGAGTGGAAGAGAGACTTCCCTCAGGATTGCGCATTTTTCCGCAATAACCTAATGACAAGATGTGAACCAAGTGTTGGGTTAGCTTGTGGTTAGTCGATGGAAAAAGTAAGTGAACACAATATGTTAAATGATAGATAAAATAAAGTAAACACAAGTACCTGATTACTGCAGGATAACTGTTCTAATTTTGGGGAGGGAGGCTCCAAAACAAAGTAAAGGAAAAAATTTGGATGTGGTTGTAGTCCCTACAATAGAGCGGAAAAAATAGGAAGAAGATGTTAAGGAACCTTAAGTTGAAGAGTCCAGGAAAGAGGAATCAAGAGTTAAGGTTGATATATATCACTACCCACACCACATATAAAATCATTAATCATTGAGGCGCAAGAGTGAACATCAAAAATATTATTATGGATGAACATGGCACTAGAATGAGAACCTAATGAAATACACATGGAGACATAACAACACCACATGTAGACATTATTGTATCACATCAAGTAGAAACCAAATTCTACACCAACATGGAAACAAAACAATTGGATCCCATACTCATGTCACTAGGGTGGATAAATGTTAGTGTGTGGTATTAGATGGCTACATTTCTTATGAACTCATATGGTATAGTTTCTTTCCATGTTTCAAGTATAACACATGCAAGGGGGGAAAGAATGTCATCTATGTAAGGGGGTACCTAGTGGGGTAGGAAGGGAATAAAAATAGATACATATATTATAATAATATAATCTCATAGCAATGTTCTTAGAAGATAGAAGGAGTTACTCTAATGTTTCACCTACTAGAATACTTCATTTTTAGAATGACCTTAGGAGATAATGTGTGGTTTATAAAGTAGTGGAAGAAACATAATGAGAATTGCAAGGATTATTGCATTTGTAAATGAGAAAGTGTTTCTTGAAGATTTTATTCCTTTCTTATGGAATAATATATGGTGCTTCTCCACCTCAAGGGTTTTCTCTACATTACAATTTTAATTTTTTTGTGGGAATTCATATTTTTTGTTGAAGATAAGAAAATATTCTAGATTATATTTTCATATTTGTTGAGTTACATAACAATTGGTACTAGAAAAATTTTATGGGCCAATTGGAAAAGTATTATTTTTCCTTTTTGTAACTTTTCAAGGGTTATAAAAGGGTGATGGAATTAAAATTATTTTTTTGAAACTCTCTAGGTAGAGTTTCAAGAAACTAGCTACGGATCTAAAATACTTCTAAAAATAACCAAGTTTAGAAGAAAATATTATTTGGAGGAGTGATGATAGATCATGCCTAACCTGCAACAATATTAATGCCTCGAATGTGCAAGCAACATTAACTCATTCTCACTTTTGAAATATGTTTTCAATTCACAAAATCTCCCACAAATTTATAATATATATATTTTTATTTTCCTCTGAATTGCAAAAACTAAGTACATACATTCATAGATAATCATATATCTAATTCCTCTTCTATCATTACTAAAATTTGGATAAGGGGAGGGACACTGCTCGGAATGATCTTGAGGATCATTCTTTTTTTTCTTTTTGTAGTTATTAGTTTATGATCTGGACTCGTTATTGGGCTATATGGTTTTTACAGTTTTAAGTTTTTTGTATGATCAGGATGATCAGTAAATAGTGTATATGAACATGGATTGTTCTCTTTGTTAGCGAATGCATCTCAAACATGCTGAACTTCAACATGTAATTTTCTTAATTTATTTAATGAAAATTACGCTTTTACTTGGGAATTTTTTTACTATAATTTGGATGAGTTGGAATTTTCCAAAAAGGAATCCAAGCTCCTTGTTTTTTTCCACAAATTCTTAGCTTTCTTCATATTTTTCCTCCTATAAATCCAATCTATTTTACTAAACTTAATAAAAAACTACTTCCATCTATATCCACAAAAGAAGATAAGATTTATTATTTTTTTTAACATCATTCCTATAAAAAAAAATTATTCGTTAAACTAAAACAAAGCTAATTTACTAATAAAATAAAGGAATCTAATTCCTTCCACATTTCATTTGTTTTTTTTTTTTTTCAATTTCAAGAGTAATATGCTCCTACATCTGACTCCCAGGGGAAGAAAATTTCCATGTTCTCTTGAACATTTGTGTAATTCTTGGACATCTCTAGAACAATCATCCAAGCAGTATCCTCCAATGGTTGATTTCTACACTTCACCAAATACTGAGTGTACTCTTTTCCTCTAGTTTTCTTCACCTCTTTTCGATCTAATAGCCCTTCAATTTCCTTTGGAGTTGCTTTGGGCAGTTGTTGCTTCCATTCAATAATTTTCATCTACTTCACTGGAAGACTCATTATCTAAAAATTTTCATGTTTCCTGAAAGGAATACAAATAAAAAAATTTAAAAATTGGGGAATTAATAACATTTCTTCGAAGCTCCACTTCATAATAATTTGAGGAAAATTTCCTTAAAATTTAACAAGGTGTGATCTTCTTGAGTTTTAGCTTGTTGTAATTTCCTTTGGGAAATATTTCTTTCCTCAAATGTACCATGCATAAATCACCAATCTCAAAGTTATGTTTCCTCCTCTTTGAATCATATCCCTGTCTTTATATATATTGTTGCTTTCCTATAGTTGTTGTTTAACTCTTTCTTATAATTCTTGCATGCTCACTAAAAATTCTTCACCTTCTGCACTTCTTAAATCTTGTTTTTCGAAATTCCTCTATTTATATACTCCCCTTGGATGCATTCTATACAAGATCTGGAAGGGACTCATAACTGTACTTATGTTGGGTGTATCGTTGTATGCGAATTTAGCCTGAGAAAGGACCTGATCCCATTGTTTGGGTGTTTCACTTACCAAGCTTCTTAGTATGTTTCCCAAGCTCCTATTCGCCATTTTTGTTTGCCCATCAGTTTGTGGGTGATAGGCTAAGCTAAAATTAAGGTTAGTACCCAAATTTTTCCATAAATTTCTCCAAAAATGATCCGAGCTTAAACAAGAATGCTACAACTTACAGATATAATCATATTCACAGAGATGTAGCAGAAATTAATTTCATTAATAGAAAAATATTGAACTATGCTTACAAACAGAATGGAAATAAGATAGCCCAGGCAATGGTAGCTTATCTCTGAGAAGAGATGTGGCAGCTACATGCCTCCGAACTGAGTTACAATGAGGCTCAAGGGCCTTTTTATTATTGAACAATAAGAGAAAACCCTAAACAACCAAAACCCTAACCCGAGGAGATGTAACACCAAGAGTTTATGGGCCCCGTTGCGGTTAGTTGGGTAGCCAACTTCCCGGGGTCGTAACTTGGTCATATTATCTTCGTTTGATGTGTATGATACCCCATTGGAAAGATTTGTCTGAGGAATATAGCTACCGATGTGATCGTGAAGCAATCACTAAAGGAGTTTTTCGAAAAAAACGTTGTTTAGGGCCTCAAAACGGCTCCGAAAGTTCAGGACCCCAAAAAATGCCAAAAATAGTAAACTGTGCTACAATTAAGGAAACTGATGAACAGAAAGAAACAATGGTGAGGGTCCAAGTGGAATAGGTGGGTGGCCACCTATATCCACCTGCATCAGTACTCACACCTCAGGAAGCAATGGTCCCCATTACATGGAGTTCCTCCATGAGATGAGGAAACTTCTGCTGAACTTGGTCCTTGGTGAGCCATTTGCCTTCGTGAAGGAGTTGACCTGCTTTGACAACTCGATATAGCTATATCTTATGTTACCGATTATTCATGATCTATGTTTCCATGATCTAATCAGTTGTGGCATGTTCCATGTAGTCTGGGTTGAGATCTATTGGTGTGAGTTGTTCTAGAATGTCAGATGTGTCCAACAATGGTGGAAAGTATGGCCGAAGGCGATCTACAATGAACACTGGGTGCAGACCAAGGAACAATGGGATCATGAGTTGGAAGGCATTTTCACCGATGGCCTTGGTGATGGTGTATGGCCCATATCGGAGCGGGCGAATCTTGCGGGCGGTCTAGCAAGGCGCTCCTTCTGCAAATGTAGCCAAACTTTGTCGCGCACTTGGAACTTGTGCGACACTTGATGTTGATCATGGTGTTGCTTGTACTTAGCATTATCTCTGTCCAATATATCATGGACATGTTGGAGGATGTGTTGAATGTGCTCAATGAATACGTTAGCCCTTTTAGCTTCAGACTGCATGTGAGTCGAATCTACCTGAGTGGATGCAAATTGTATGGCCACATCAATGGGGCATAATGGTTGAAATCCCAACCCTACCTCAAAGGTGTTGTGGCCTGTGTAGCCATGGAGAGCTCTGCTGTAGCTATGTTGGGCATAGGAGATACTTTCATCCCATGTGTGTGGATGCTTTGAGTTGTACATGGGTAGAATGTGTACGATCATCCTGTTGACAACCTCTGTTTGACAATCAGTTTGGGGATGGAAAGTCATGGACTTAGTAAGTTTTGTATCCAGCATCGACCAGAAACTTGACGAAAATTCACTCAGCAATCTATTGTCTCGATTTGAGACAATGGACTATGGGATACCAAAGTGTACTGACACTCCCTCAAAGAAGAGCTTAGCAGTGGCCTCTACTATGATACTCTTCTTGCAAGTCGCCATGATGGCCATCTTAGAGAATCTCTTGATGACCATGAAAACGCAATCATTGTCATGCTTAATAGAAGGAAGGTCCAACATATAATCCATGGAGACAGATTCCCAAGGTCAACTAGGATTAGGTAGAGGAGTATATAGGCCTTGCTTCTTGATGGTTGGTTTGGAAATGGCGCAGGCAGTGTAGGACATAATGTACTTCCCAACATCCTTACGAAGTTTCGACCAATAAAACTATTTCTACTATACCGCCATTATTTTCTCTACTTTGAAATGTCTAGCGATCCGACTATAGTGCACCTCCCTAATCATCTTTGCATGCTCACTTGAAGGAACATAGATGTGTCCCATGTGGCATAATAGTGCATCGTGAAGGTGAAAATTTGTAACTTGCCTCCCTTCCAGGAGTATTTGGTATATTCTACCGAATTCTAGATCGCTCTTGTAAAGATGTGTCCACCTCAATGTCTCATGCCCACATGAGTTGAGCACAATGATTAGCACCATGACCAGTGGTTGGCTGAGGCAATCAATAACATTATTCATATTTCCCTTCTTATACTTAATGTTAAAATGGAACTGTTGCAGATAGGAGGACCATTTCTGATGGTGATCGTTCTACAACTTCCCTACCCCCTCGTCTTTCTTTTCTTCCGTCATGGGAGGTCGTAGGATTTTCGAGGCTGATCCTGCAATGGTTCAACTAGATCGAGCCCTAACTCCTTATACGATGACCTTTTTGGGGACATGCAAAGAAAAATAGAGAAAGAGTAGACAGCTCTGATACCACTGATCCAAAATTAAACAGGAACACTACAACTTATAGATATAATCATAAACACAAAGATGCAGCAAAAAACACTTCATTTCATTAATAGAAAAATACTAAACTATGCTTACAAATAGAATGGAAATAAGATATCTCGGGCGATGGTAGCTTATCTCTGAGAAGAGATGTGGCGGCTACATGCCTCTAAACTAAGTTACAATGAGGCTCAAGGGCCTTTTTATTATTGAATAATAAGAGAAAACCCTAAACAACCAAAACCCTAACCCGAGGAGATGTAACACCAAGAGTTTATGGGCCCCGTTGGGGTTAGATAGGCAACCAACTTCCCAAGGTCATAACTTGGTCATATTATCTCCTTTTGACGTGTATCATAACTCATTGGAAAGATCTCTCCAAGGACTACTGTTGCTGATGTGATTTCCATTGCAATCAATAAAGGAATTTTGCCAAAAAACATTGTTTAGGGCCTAAAAATGGTTGCAGAAGTTTAGGACCCAAAAAAACTGCCAAAAATAGTAAATTGTGCTAAAATTAAGGAAACTAAAAAATTGAAAGAAATAATGGTGAGGGTCCAAGTGGAATAGGCAGGTGGCCACCATATCCACCCGGATCAAAAAATGACTGACAAACCTTGTGTCTCTATCAAATACAATGCTTCTAGCAAATCCATGCAACCTTACCACATCTTTAAATAACAAATTGGAAACATTGGTGGCATCACTAGTTTTTCTACAAGCTCAAAGATAATTTGATATTCTGGAGATGCTTTTCTTTTGTTTGGTTATACACAAAAATGTCATCCAGATAAACAATAACAAATTTACCTAAAAATTCTTTCGATACTTCATTCATTAATCTCATAAACTTGTTAGGTGCTTTGGTAAGGCCAAAATACATTACCAACCACTCATACAACCCATCGTTTGTTATGAAAGTTGTTTTCCATTCATGTCCCTCTCTAATTCTAATATGATTATATCCACTCTTCAGATCAATTTTAGAAAAATACCTAGCACCACTCAAATAATAAACAGATCTTCAATGTGGGGAAGTGGAAATCTATACTTGATTGTAATTTTATTGATGGCCCTTGAATCACCATACATTCTTCATCTACCATATTTCTTTAGGATGAGCATGGTGGGAACAACACATGGAATTAATCTCTCCTTTATTAATCCTTTGTCACACAACGCCTACACCTGTTTATTTATCTCTTCATTTTCTTGTGGAGTCATGTGGTATACTTCTTTATTCAGAATACCTACCCCAAGAATTAGATCTATATGATGACTAATGCTTTGAAAAGGAGGAAACTTATTTGGAAAATCATCAACAATTATATCTGCAAACTCATCCAGCATAACCTTCACTTCTTCAGGTAACTCATTTAAAGTTGTGTTGTTAAGAACTATTTCAGGCTTACCAATCAAAGAAAAATGAATTTCTTCTTTCATTTTGAGCTCTAACAGTAGATCCTTCCCATCCATAAGTAGCACACTAGGACTAGCTTCCTCTTTCAGATCTTTATCCTCCAAAGGTACTAGCAGATGGTTTTGGCCATTTTTCTCAAGAATGTAGGTGTTCTACCTAGCATCATGAATGGATTTCATGTCATACTTCCATGGCCTTCGCAACAACACATGCCATACATCCATTGACATTATATCACTTAATATGTCATCCCTATAATTACCAATTTGGAACTCCACTTTAGACTACTCATTCACCAATATCTGATGACCTTTTTACAGCCAAGACACCTTGTAGGGTGTGGGATGTGTTATTCCCTGTAGCCCCAACTTCTCTACCATTTCTGTGGAGATCGAGTTATCTATGCTACCACTGTTAATCACTACTTTGGAACATGTGCATCTTGATTTACATGTGGTTCTAAATAATTTTTTTCTTTGTGCTAGTTCCTTAACTTATTTTTCAATTTTTTTTTTTTTTTTTTGTAAGTAAGCTTTGATATTAACAAAAACAAAATATGGTACAAAACTTCTGCTGAAGAAGATTACTGGCCGTTAAGCTGCAGGCCTTACCCCATAATACCAGAAGAGAACAGATTGACTGATGACTAGAAAAGACATAATAACAGTAGACTGAGAACAGGCACACCACGCAGGCCGGCGATTAAAAAGAGTGGACAACAGACAAAGACAGAGGAAACCTGGACAGAAGACATAATAACCCGCTGAGAGGAGGAAAGCAGGGTGGCAAGCCACGAGGCAAAAGAAGGCCATTGAGGACGAGGGGCCTAGTGGACTGCAAAGTCAGAGGCACTTGAACATTTCCATGACCGGATTAGATCTTGACATGTAGATCTGCCCTGGCTTGGGCGAGTTGCCCTGCTGGTCTCCTGCTGGTTCCCCCTTCTGCATGTCGGAGGGCTTGTTGTCTTGCCCAATGGTTTGTTTTAGAAGCTTGATCAGCATAGTGAGTTTCTTATCCATGGTATCAACTTGTTGGTGAATCGCGCTTAATTTGAATTCGCTGCTTTCCACCACTGCCATGTGGTCATGTGACATAGTTTCTGCAAATTGCTTAAGCTTACGCAGCTGCTCTGCGTGTTCACCTTGGACGTCCATAGCTTTGGTGAGGAGGGTCTTCATGCGCCAACTTTCCGCTTGAGTTCTTACGAACTGAGTGGCCCGAGTACTGGGAGTTCCAGGGTCCTGGAGCCAGTCGACTTCTTTCCCGATTTGCTGATCAGAAAGCTTACTTTCCTCGTCCTGGACAGTGGCTTCTAAGTCAATGATTTTGCGCTTGTTCCATTGCGAGGTTCGCCTCTCAAACATCTCTCTTGCTTGCTACAGATCATTGTTGGCAGATTTGTTTCGGCTGCTCTCCCCAGCCATGGTGTTACTATCTTGCCTAGCTTTATCCCGAGCACTGTTTGCAGAGTGAGGAAGAATGGTTTTGCTGCACACTGAGACAATGTTTATCGTTTGGCAATTGAGAGTGGTTAAATAACAAAATTCGGGGATATTTCCGGTGTGTGATCGATTAAATTTGTGCAACTTGCATGTTAGATCACCATAATTGCAGCGTGATGGAGTTTTGGTTGGGTTGTGGAATAATTGAATCTATCTACGGTCACCGCGCTCTGCTTGCTCCAAATTGTGCCAAGTGTCCCTTTCCCTTATAATGTTTCGGCGGCTCATATCACCACAGATTGTGACCCTGCACAAATCTTTGTCACCTGCTTCTGTCATGGTTGCCCTCATCCTGTGTGTCCTTCGCATCCTGCTGGAAATTAAAGGAACGCGCCTAGTCAGCCTGTTCATGCAATTATGGCATTGGGCTATTCGACCCTCCGGTCGGACTCCTCTGCCGTCACCATATCTAATTGTGAGAGTTGGATGCATTTTCCCCTTAATTGATGGTTGTCCACCTGCTGCCAACAGCTGTCCCATATTTCGTTGGGGTGTTCAATCCCATGATTTGCCAAGTGGTCAGCAACCGTATTGGCATTTCGCCTTACCGCCTGAAAGATGAGTCCTTTCATTGCTCCTATTAGCTTGGCAATGTTTTCTGTGACCTTGGACAATCGCCAGTGCTTTGTGACTCTGCTGGCTAGCGTTCCTCCATGGATTTTCCTGGCCACATTAATGGCTACCTTTGAATCTCCCTCAATTACTTCTTTGCTTGTTTGGTTAATTTGGAGGATTCTTAGCCCTTTTTCCAGAGCTGCAAATTCCATTTCATTATTTGTGCCTTCCCCAAGAGCTTTGCTGTAGATGTAAAGTATTTCTCCTTCATGGTTTCAGATGATTCCTCCAATGCCTGCTTGGTCGGGATTGCCTCTCGAGGCACCGTCAAAGTTTAGCTTTAAAAACCCTTCCGGCGGACGCTTCCAGCCCTTCGGCTCCGTGTTTAGGTTTTGCTGTTGCCCGATAGATCCCAGTTGTTGTTCGTTGAGCAGGTTGAAGGCATTCAGAATTCGCTGGTCCTCGGCCGAAGGATGGTTATTAGGGTCTGCCTTGCATTTTACCAAGATTAATTGGCTCATGTTTTGGATTAAGGTGCTTTGCAGGTACTCTATATTTCTGTGCTCATTTTGAAAGATTGTGCGATTTCTTTCTTTCCATAAGGTCCAAGTTATGAAGCCTGGTAGAATTTTCCATATGTTGTTGATTCTTATGTTGTTGGAGTACTTGCTAGGCCAATTCGTGATGGTATTTTGAATGGATTCCCTGTCTCTATTTGTTTGCTGCAAGATAGTTTCCATCCCTTGCCATAGGTGATCAGCCCATTCACAGGTATTGAAAAGATGGTTCATGGTTTCTTCTGCTTGATTGCACATAGGGCATATGGAGGGGCCTTCAAAACCTTTTTTGCGCAGGTTATCCCATGTGAGAGTTTTTCTTCTCATGAGGAGCCATAAAAAGGTTTTTATTTTAGGCCAGAACATGGCATCCCAAACCTTGCTGCACCATGGTATCGCCTCCATTTTCTCCAAGAGTTCTAGCTGTTCTCTGGCCTCTTTGAGAGTGAAGTTACCACTCCCTTTCATACCCCATCTCAGTATGTCGCTTTCTATGGTCTTTCTAATAGTGTGATTGTTTATGCACTTCAGGAGGTCCTTTGTGTTGTTGTTTTCTTCAATTGGGTTCTCAGCATCCGGGAGAGCCCATTCTCTCCATTCCCAATCGCGGCTGTTAGGGTTCCAGTAGTGGTGGACTGTAAATTTTCCCCTGTTCTGGCATTCTCTTTTGAACTCTTCTAGCTCTGGTTTTTCCAGCTTTGGGAGCTGTTGCCATGCGTCTTCCCATAAGAGGGCCGTTTCCCCATTGCGGATCTCCTAGAAGCTGTGGTCCTGAACTAAGTTGCGGTTTCTTCTAGCTAAGTTCCATATTGGAGAGCCCTCAGGTGTTTCCTGTATCCTGATTAGGTCCTGATCGTTGTAGTTAGGAGTGTATTTCTCCTTCCAGTGTCTGGCCCAAGGTAGGTTGGTTTCCTTCAACCAGCGCCACCACAACTTGGCTCCACATGTCATATTGATGGTGTGGGGGTCAATTAAGCTTAAACCACCTGCTGCTTTCAAGGTGCATAGCTTGTTCTAGGCTACCAGTGCCCATTTCCTTTTTTCCGCATTGCCACTCCATAGAAAGGATCTTTGAATGTTTCTAATTTTCTGCAGGATACTGCTAGGGGCCGGCATAATGGATAGCAAATATTGCAGGATGGCCTGCAGTATTGCTTTGGTGAGGACAAGTCTCCCAGCAAAGTTAAGAGCTCTGTGAGTCCAATGCTTGCATTTTTTCTCCAGTTTCGCTAAGATGTTTTCCCAGTGAAATTTTTGCCAAGGCTTAGTAGTGAGAGGGGCTCCCAGATATTTAGATGGTAGAGTGCCTTTTCGAAAGCCAAGAATGCTGGAGAGATGGTTCTGGATGGCGGGATGAGTGCTAAAGAAGAAGATAGTCGATTTAGCATGGTTAATCTCCATGCCTGAAGCTTTGCTAAAGAGATGAAGAATGTTTTTGAAGGCTATAGCTTCTTTGACAGTTGGAGTGCCATGCAGCATTGTGTCATCGACAAACTGTTGGTGCGTTGTAGCAGGAATGGAGGGGAAAGGGTGTAAGCCTTTAAGCTTCCTTTCCTCTCTTGCTTTGCGAATGAGCCTGCTGAGCCCTTCCATGAGGATTACAAATAGGAAGGGGGAGAGAGGGTCTCCTTGTCGAATGCCTCGGGAGGGGGAGAAAGGAGCAGAGGGGGAGCCATTCACCAGAATGGAAAAATTGGTAGATTTGATCAGAGCAAGGATCCATTTGGTCCATTGCTTGTCAAAGCCAAAGGCATTGAGAGTGGCCTCCAAGTAATTCCAATTGACCTTGTCGAATGCTTTGGAGAGATCTAGCTGCATCAGCATGCCTGGAAGTTTCCTTGTCTGCAGGGTGTGAACCATCTCCTGTGCTAAAAGGATGTTGTCTAGAATTTGCCTGCCTTCCACGTAACCTGACTGCTCTTCTGAGATTAAGTCAGGTAGAATAGGCTTAAGTCTGTTGGCTATGACTTTAGAAATGATTTTATATATCACATTGCAGAGAGCTATAGGTCGAAACTTATTAGGGGAATTGGCTTCTTCTTCCTTAGGGATTAGTGCGATGAAAGTGGAGTTCAGGGATTTGAGAATAGAGCCTGAACGTCTGGAGTCTTCGACAACTTCCCATACCTCTGTTTTGATAGTTGGCCAACAAGCTTTGTAGAAGTTGATTGTAAAGCCATCAGGCCCCGATGCCTTATCATTTGGCATACTTTTGACCGCGTCTTCCACCTCCTCCATTGAGACCTTTCTTAGCAGAGCAGAGTTTTGCTCAGAGGTTATGATGCTGGGTATAGCTTGAGTTAGTTCCTCTATGGCCTCGGATCTTTCTTCCTGCGTTTCCTGAGCTATATGCTTGAAGTGCCTGGTGAGTAGCGTTGATATGTCCTTGTGGTTTTGAAGAGTTTCCCCTGCTTCATTTTTGAGCCTGAGGATTTTGTTTGCCCCCTTGTATTCCAGCGTCGATCTGTGAAAAAACTTTGTATTTTGTTCTCCCTCCTTCAGCCATTGGATCCTTGATTTTTGTTTCCACAAAGTTTCTTCCTGTTGGCAGCGGAGTTGCCATTGCTACATCAGAACCTTCTCCTGTTCTTTTGAGTCTTCTTTATAGTTCCCGGAAGCCCATTCTTTGTGAATTAGATTTAACTTACCTTCGATGATGTTCTTTTCCTGGAAGATGTTTCCAAACTCTGCTGTATTCCACTCTTTAATTCTGTTTTTGATGTGTTTTAGTTTGCTTTGGAGCTTGAACATTTTGGTTCCTCTTAGATCTAATGGTTCACACCACCATTCCTTCAGCAGGTTTGCAAAGTCGGGATGAGTTAACCAGAACTTTTCAAATCTGAAGGGATTGTTTCTAGGGGTGCATAGGATGGCTGCTTCCAAAGCTATAGGCCAGTGATCTGATCCTCCACTGGGAAGGATGTCAGAGTCCACTGTTGTTCCTTCGAGTAAGATACTTTCCGAGATCATAAATCTATCCAGTCGGGAGGCAATCCTATTGTCTCCTCCTCTTCTATTGTTCCAAGTGTAGGAACCATTTTTGGGGAGAATGTCTACTAGCTTGGCAGCGTCTATGAAATCAACAAAGAGTTCTATATCTTTGTTAAGCTTTCTGAGACCTCCTTTCTTCTCCAGAAGAGAGGTAATCATGTTAAAATCTCCCCCCATGATGATCTTAGAGGTTGGGTATCTTAACTTTAAATTCATAAGAGAATTAAGAAAAGAAAATTTGTCATCTAATCTTTGCGGTCCATAGACATTTATGCATAGGTAGGTTTCAGAGTTACCTGTTATTTGAACTTCTATGGCAATAAACGATCGTGCAACCTCCATTGAGATAATGTTTATTGCTCGGGTGTCCCAAAGTGTAGCTATGCCTCCTTCCCATCCTTGACTGGCTACATCTATATATTTGATAGGTTTGCCTAGCCTTTTGCTGATGTTCTCCATTTGGTTAGTGGTGCATTTGGTCTCCTGTATGAACATAATATCTGGCTTTTCTTGTTGGAACTTTCTCTTGAGCAGTCTTTGCTTAGCTTGGCTGTTGAGCCCTCTTGCATTCCATGAAATGACTTTCATTGATAACTAAAAAACTTATTGGTAGGACGGGAAGGCGTGAAGGGCATTCATTTTTCCAGAGTTGATCATTAGAATCCCCAGATCGTGCAGCACCTCCCCACTGGTTCTTCTACCTCTTCTTTTATTTTGCTTCCGGCCTGTTGGGTTAAGAGATACGCTTTTTGACTGATTACCTGTGCCTTTTGCAATTCCTAATCTTCTGTTTTGCCTATCTAGTTCCGCTTTTTGTCTTGCGATGAAGAGATCACTGATCTTCCTGATTTCTTCTTTCGGAATGTTGTCCAGCCCTTGGGTTTTCCAGTTTTTTTCCATGGCTGGGAGGTTGACTCCTTCCTTTTCTAGGACTGCATTGAGCTCTAAATCCTCACTACCTCCATCACTAGTTATCATATCAGTGTCTTCATCATGTTCGTCTTCAAACTCTTGCATTTGAACTTCTGTTCTGAGTATATTTTCCTCCCTGTCCTTAGTTGTGTGTTTTGGCTTGTTTTTTGGTGCTTCAATAAGTTTTGTTTCCCTATTAGTGCCTTTTGAATCTGTATCAGTTTCCAGAATGCTGAAGGTGTTACTGATGATGCCAGGTCCTGTCTCTGCTCTGTATATTCTTTTTCTGTTAGCCCTCTGTCTTATTTTTGGCTTTGTGAAGGCCTCGTTACTCTTTGCTGCTTGCTCTTGTTTGTATTCATTCCCTGTTCTGTTTAGGGGGCACTCTCTAACAAGGTGTCCGTGTTCATGACACCTTCTGCAATGGAAGGGGATTTGTTCGTAGTCGATGGCTTGAAAGTAATCCTCATCTCTGAATTCCAACCACAGACCTTCATGCAGGGCTCCTGAGACGTCCATCTCGACACAAATTCGTGCGCAGGAAGTATATCTTCGTTGCACCATTGCTTCTGAAGCTTTAATGAAGGTTCCGAGCCGGTCTCCTATCTGCTTAAGCGTTGCCAGTCCCCAGTAGTCTATAGGAAGGGAGAATAGGCAGATCCACACTAGAGCCTGTGTGAATGTCTCTTTTTTAGGTACAAAGTTTGCCTTCCAGGGTCTCATGTAGAGTCCAGCTGAGGCAACGAAGTAAGGTCCACCATCGAAGACTCTATCCTTGTCTTCCAAGTTTGTAAAGACAATAGTAAAGAAGCCTTTTGCTCCAAGGTGGAGTTTAACATCACCTTTTGGTTTCCAGTGTTGTTTGATCCATTGGCAGAGTGTGCGTTCTGTTGGCCACAGTCCCATAAATTTGCAAATAATTGCATGTTCCACCATGTGGTCTCTATAGGCTTGAATGTCCGGATCTGAGAAGACCACTCGAAGGGTTTCCTTTTTCTTTGGTTTGCATGCTCTTTGGGTTGCCTGTTTGGAGCCGGGGTTAGCAGTCTTTGCTTGCTCCTCTTCCTCTTGTGAGTGCTGCTCTGTTCCATTTCCTTTTTCGCCTTCTGTTTGGGTTATTATTGGTGCTGTGGTTTTTTGTTCTGCTTCTAGTCTTTTATCGTTTTTCTCCTGTCCATTATTGGCTTTACCTGTCATCTTTGGGTTTTTTCTTGTCTCTTTCTGCAGCTGCTGTGTTCTTTCTCCACTGCTACCGCTGCCATCCTTACAATCTCCATAACCATTGATTTTAAATCCTTCCTGTGTTTTCTGCTTTTGCATGACTACCTGCTTGAAGGTTGGGGTCCCAGTGGACCCCTCGTTTACCATTTGGCGGGCCAGTCCTCGACCTCTGAGAAGTAAATCTGCTAATCTATCTCTTTGTGCTTCCAAAACTGTTGCTGAGCCAGCAAGTTGCGGCCCCAAACCCTAGGTCTCGAACGACGCTAGCATTCCCATAACTTATTTTTCAAACTTAATCATGATTCTCTTAATTAATAATGATTCTCTTAGCTATGGTATTTCTTCATGCATAACAACAACTACATTTTATTCTCGTGCTTCCCCTATAGTTTCTCCTCTTTGGCTTGTAGGCTTATTTTCTCGAGAATCACATGACATATGTCCCAATTTCCCACATTTATATTATTGAACTTGGTAGCCACTTCCTTGAGCAAGTCTTCTGGAGAAAGGCCTTCTTCCTCTTTATTCACCTCCTCTTGATGGATGATTGCTTGAACTATGTTCGCCTTCCTTTGGAGTCTACATTTTCTCACAGTCATTGGTTTTTCCTCTTCCCCTTAATGATTCCTCCCTCTATTCCATTAGCTTTGCTTTCTAGCCAATTTTCCTCTGCTTTCAAGGTGAATTGGTAAGAATATTCTACAATTCTGGGTGAAAATAGGGTGAACTCATCTTCAATCTCGAACTACAACCCATTGATATACCTAGAAACCTTTTCAAGTGTTTCTTCAACGTATCATGTTCTTATATTCACCTTGTAAAATTACTTAGTATACTCTTTAACAATCAATGACATTTGTTTCAAGTTTTGCATTTTCTTGAATAAAGACAACTGGTAATCTTTGGGAAAACATTTACATTTCATCTTTACCACCATTCTGCTCCAGCTTTTTTATTTCTTCTCTTTTTTTCTTGGACTTCATCCCACTAAAGATTTGTGTGTCCTTTCAATCTAGTAACAACAAACTTCACTTTTTTGTCATCATCTACCTCCTCGCACTCAAAATTCTTATCTAAAGCATTGATCGAATCTATTATTTATTCTTGTTCCAAGCTACCAATGTAGGTAGGTATATCCATTTTATGCCTTGAAATGGCCCCCAACCATTAACCTCGTCAATTTAATTTTTTGCAGGCTCTCCGACATGTTCTTCATCTTCTACTGGAGACTCTTCCTCAGATACACTGATGTCTCCAATCTCTGGATCTCTTTGCATGTTCATCTGTAAGGCTTCTAGCCTATATTGGACATGTCCCATGTCCTCCTTATCTCCAGCATCATCTATTAGTCGTCCCCTTCAACCTCGTCTTCCCCATCAAGCGTGCAATGTCATTTAACACTTTTTTTCTACGTTTCATATCTCTAATATTAATAATTGATGCTAGATCCTTCCTCACCTACAACAAGATTAATGGATGGAGTGTGCAAGAAACATTAACTCATTCTCACTTTCGAAATACATTTTCAATTCACAAAATCTCCAACAAATTTCTAACATATATATTCTTTATTTTTTTCTGAATTGCAAAAACTGGGTATATACATTCATAGATAATAATATAAATTCTTCTTCTTCTATCATTACTAAAATTTGGATGAGTTTGAATTTTCCAAAAACGAAACTAAGCTCCATGTTTTTTTCCACAAAGACTTAGCTTTCTTCATATTATTCCTCCCACAAATCTAGTCTATTTTACTAAACTTAATACAAAACTAATTCCATATATATCCACAAAACCAGATAACATTTCCTATTTTTTCTAACATCATTCATATCCAAACTTTCTAATCTTTAAACTAAAACAAAGCTAATTTACTAATAAAATAAAGGAATCTAATTCCTTCCACATTTCATTTTTTTCCAATTTCAAGAGTAAGATGCTTGTGCATCAAGGTGGTCTGAAATGTGGATATATCATTGATTTATAATTATCTATATAAAGTATTTTCCAAAAATAGTCGTAAAATTTGTATATCAAATATATTTCAGGGGATAAATTAGATTTCCGTCAAAATACTGCCATTAGTTTTAAAGTGAGTGTGACATTTCATAATCGAGGTCATATAGCAAATTAGTTTATAGACAATATTATGCCCCTTTCCATCTAGTTTCCTCAAGGGGCTCCATTGAAAAGTAAGTGATTATCATTAAAACCATAATTCTATTTTTGTTAAGATGTTATTTTATGGAAGAGATAATGATCCTAGTATTGAAGAATACAAAAAAAAAAAAATCAAGTGATCATGTGTAAATTTCTGGATATTTTTAGTGGTGCATGAATTTAAAAGGTGGCATGAAAAAAATGATGGAATTGAATTCGCTTTAGAAAAATGAAGGACCTTTCAGATGACAAATATGAAATATTGCTTTTAAATACATGTGCTCGTGTTCATAACAAGGATAAGAAAAACAATACAGATTTATTTTCAAGTGATAATGTGAAAATTGCATATTGCAAGTTCTTGAATGTATTCATAATGAAAAGTTCATTGTTTTTATTAACCCTAGTTTCTAACATAATTTCTTCAATGTCAATTTCAATAATAGATCACAAGTTCCTACTAAACATATTTAGTGCACACAAGTCGAGTGTGAAACTATTCCGTTTTTATAATAATTAAAGCTCTTTATAGATAATCATGTGTTACATTTTGATTTTCATCTCAATAATATGAATGCTATGGACATTTTTCTTAAAAATGCATTTGAATGTAATCAAGTGGTACCATAAATATTAATATAAAAAATATTACATATCTTCTTAACAAACAATTTAACTAAAATGTATTTAATTGAATATTTTTGCACTTGTATGAAGCATTGCATGACTAGTGCATTCCTTCCATAAAATATAATATATGTTGTTACCCTACTTTAATGGATTAATTTACAACTATATGTTAATTCTTGTGTGCTATTAATTTTAATTATTGTCCAAATTAAAAGTTTATCCTATATCATATTTTTATATCCATCCATTGAGAACTTGACAAAATGAATGCTCAAAGAAAGCTAGTGGTTGTCACTTTAAATATGAAAGATGCTATATTATTAGAAAATACCTCAACACTTAGTAACAATTAAAAATATTTAATACTATAAAGGAAAAAAATAAAACAATAACAAAAATATGATTTATATTATGTTTATAGTTTAATATGATTCCTGTTTCTTTTACCACACAACATTTTTGAAAATTATTAAATGTTTTCCAATCACAATTTTTATTAGAAAAAATTTAGATTTTGGAAATAATTTTTAATTTCATTCTTTCTTTTATGACAACAAAGTTTTATAACAACAAAATTTATTTGAAGTAAATATATATATATATTTTTTTGTAAGCTTGGTAGGACCCTCTCATTTTCAAGTTTTTACATGTCCCTTATTCACCCCATTTCCAGGAAGAGTAGCACAAGAATGAAACCCAAAATCTTCGGTTCAGTGAGACTTCATTTCCAAGGCCATCGCCACTTGAGCTATATCCCATGCAGACTTATTTGAAGTAAATATTAAATCTTTTCTTATTCACATGTTTTTTTAATAGAAAAACATATATTTGGGAACCTATTTTCAATATAAATATAGTAACATTATTTGAAAATAATATTTATAATAATAATATTATTATAAATATTATTTAAAAATAATATTTATAATAATAATATTATTATAAATATTATTTAAAAATAATATTTATTATTTCTATATTTAATATTATAATTATGGGTATAAATTTGATGGGCATTTTTATTGGTAAAGTAATTTTTTTATGATAGGTTTTTTCTTCAAACTACCCTTAACACTACGTTTATATGCCTATCATTTAATTTTATTTTTTTATATAAGTTTTATGTTTTATCATAGAATATCAATTTTAGTATGACCAAGAAAATGAAATATCTATTAAAGAACAAACATATTAAATCATGTTAGTTATTGCAAAATTAACCAATGATTTAGGAAAATTATGTAGCCATTGTGTATGTAATCTAAGAGATTTTGCAAGTTGTGTTAAATTATTTAGTAAAATTTCTCAATTAGTGTGTTAAAAGCCATTAGCTATAATGTATTTTAAAAAGAAGAAATTGTTATGAATGTGATGAGTTGGATTAAAATAAGACCTTGTGAATAATAAAACAAAATTGATTTCACCATTACTTCTAAATAGGGATTTGGGAGGATTTGATTGTTTCAAGCAATAATAATATATAGGGTATGGGTTTTGAAGAAATCCATGATTGTTTAACAAGGAGGAATCTCTTTAGGAGACATCCTAAGATTTAAAAGGTGTAAACCTCGTCATGTTTAGATTCAATTATGAATTTATTGAGTGCATAGAAGGCATGATGATTGTTCATTTTAGATTTTCATTTACATCTATGACATAGATCTATTTTACAAAAAATAAGATCTATCATGAGCATACTAAAGCTTAACAAACTACATGTAAACCTTCAAAATCAAACAATTTTTTTTGTTAATTTTAATTATTTTTATTGAACGACTAAAAGACCCTTAAATCTAATTACTCTATCTACATAGTTCTTTTATATAGGATACATATTTTCCATGGGTGGGCATGTGAGTCTCAACCTTTGGGTTCAAGGCGCATGTTGTGGGATTACATGATGTGAGTTAGGACACAAAAAAGTTTTTTCTAGCATTCTCAAAGATCCATAAAAGGGGTGGTGACCAATAGAAGGGGTGGTGTGTGCATATATTATGTTTATCTTAGATTCTATAAACACCATGCAATATGTGCTTATCTTAGAGTTTCATGTTGTGCATAACTTTTGTTATTTTCTCCAATCCAATTTGGAATTACTTATAGCTAAGATATAGTGTTATAAATATACATGTAATAGTTATATTTCTCTCTATCATGTACACATATATATAAAAATGGATGGCTCCCTCTCTCACACACAAACACATGTAAATTTTTATCTCACCCATTAAATTAACGGTTTTAAAAATTAAGTGGATGTTAGCATATTTTAAATTTGCCGATATTTGACGGTTAGAAAGACAAAATACAAGTACATACCCGTCAAATTTAGCCCGTGATAACCATTGAGACATAGACTATTTTGGTTTGTGTGAGATTTAGTCCCCATGGAATCTCAAGTTCAAATATCATAAAAAAGAGTTGAGGTTATAAGCCAATTGTGAGGGATAAAAGTAATCATATGAAATGTGGAAACTCAATCATCTGAAATAGTTTTGGTGAAAGCATCTCATAATCACATAAATCATTTTTCCATCCAACATTAAAACTAACCCTAAATTAAAATCAACATAATTTAAAACATTAAACACAATAATTTTTATTATAAACCCACCTCAAAAAAATAATTAAACCAATTTTTTTAACAAATCCATATCCTCTCCGAAATAGATATATAAATTCTAATGTATATTAAACCCAATGCATTTTTATTATAAACCCACCGGTGAAAAAATAATTAAACCATTTTTCTTAACAAATCCATATCCTCTCCAAAATAAATATATAAATGTATAATGCAACATTTTTGTATCATATTAAGTAATGCTTGCAGAAAGCCTACATAATCCCAGTTTCACATTTTTTCAAACCACCTACTTTTCTTTAGGGGTGGTGTGCCAATGCTCATAGCTAATGATCTAAGCGTTATTGGTGGATCATATTACAAAATATTTATTTATTTTGATCATTCTCTTTGTAAGATTTTTGAGATACACAGATCTAGATCTGCAAAACAATAAACAAGCTTGCAAGAGAAGGAAGGAAGTGAGCAAGAATTGAGAAAAGAATGAAATTGATTCTACAATATTAGTTTTAGAATAAATACATAAAAGCAACTAAGTAAAGCTTAGTTGTACATGCAATAACTAAAGCTAACTAAAGCTAAGTGTGCTTTATCTTATGTTAATGTGTACATGTGCCACATGCAAGCAATAAGTTAACTGGAGCTAATCTAGGTGCATGTACACTAACACAGTTAGTCTAGGTGCATGTACACCAACACCCCCCCTTAAGCATAACTTAGGTGAGTGTGATGCAAAATGAATGAGTCCCGGCAACACGGCCATTTTAGGTACCCATATACAATGTATAAAAAAGGAGGAAAGAGGGAAAACCCAGTGGGAAGAAAACCCCCCCTCAAAATATAATGCAAAAGTAGAGAAAAGACAACTGCTAGGCAGTCGTGTCCTTCACCCCGAGTCGATCTCGCAGGAATCGAAACTTCTGCTCAGTGAAAGTCTTGGTGAAGATGTCAGCACGCTGATGGATCTCATGATATAATTTCCGAACACCAATTTTGAGTCTGTTGATTTTGATTCTGACTTTGGTCTGGTGATAGTTGTCCATGACCCAATCATTGATTGCGAATTCCAGGTGCTTCACATGATACACGTCTTGGTCAGAAGCGTCATAACGGAAGGGACTACTCATTCTGTCCCAAATTTCCGCAATAACGTTGTTGGTTAACCTGGGTGGGTAACTAATGACCTCAGATTTCTTGAGCGTTTCGACATCGTCCGGAGTTTTGATGAAGTTGCCCATCAGCCGAAGAAAGCTCGTCAGGGTTGTGCAACGCTTCTTGTCAACAAACTCCAATGCAGCCAGGTTACAGAGCAGCACTTCAATCTGCAGAGGGGCGACTGTCATCCGCGGAAGGTACAACGTGTGAGAGTATGCATCGAACCGTATGTTATCGAGCGTGACAGTAGGAAATGGAGCGGAGGCAGAGATGGTGGCCATGGAGGCGGGTGAGCACGACATTAGGCTTCCTGCGGCGGCCTGCATGAAACTCGAATTGAAGCCTCCATCGTTGCTTGTTGTAGAGCCTGAAAGAAGCATGCAGGCAGCTGCTGACGTGGTTGATGCCATGGCTGTAGCTGCAGGCGGTAGTGGGTGATTATGACTTCCCTCGTATGTTGTTACCAGAACTGACCTGTCCTCCGCGCACCTCTGAACCTGTTTGCGAACAGGGCAGCCAACAGCCATAGTGCATCGGTAGTACGCCCTCGGGCATGGATTGCCCTTTGCCATCTTCTGCCCGTATTTTCTCCATTGGCACCCATCGCGTATCATGGGAGCCTCGGATCTGGCCCGGACTGAAACTCTGGCTTTTCTGATGGTGGCTTCGGTTTGATCAACAGCGCACTTATTGGCCACTTTCTGCGCTTTGTTGGCAGTCCAGGACTCATGATCGGGGCTATCGGGGTGGCCCTTTTCTTGGGCGTTCAAAACAGTAGGCGAATTAGCAGCAGGATCGGTACCAGGTCATTGTTGTTGTTGTTGGACTCGGACATCACAAGTACGTGGCTTATCCGTGGAATTAGCGGTGGCCACGTCGCGTTTCTTTGAGAGGACTTCATTGTTAATGGACTTAGCGGTCTCTTCAACATCGTCGGATTGTAAGCTTGTTTGCCTTTCAATCTCTCGCAAGTTCGAAATCGAATCCAGAGATTCATCGTCGTCGTACACGATCGGTTCTAAGCTAAAGCTTTCACGACGATTTCTATAGGTTGCGATCGAATCATCTATCATCCTAAGCATTTCATCCTGTTTTCCAAACAATTCTTCCAAAATTTTCCATACTTCATTTGGAGTTGAACATGATTCAACATGAAATAGCAGTTCCAGAGAAATAGATAAACATAGGATGCCGAAGGCCTCTTCCATGCGATTGAAATATCTTGTTTTCTCCATTGCCGATGTTGGTTCAACTTCCATTTCCATGGTTATTCGAAATAAGCCTCTACTTCTGAGATGAAGTTGAATCTTTGGCTTCCATTCGAAATAATTATATGGAGTGAGAATTGCCGATTGTGGAAACTCCAATTTAGACTCCATTCTTTGTTGTTGCTTCAATCTTCTGAACCTGCAAATAAAATTGCTTGTGCACTGATTACAAATCCCTGTGCTCTGATACCATGTAAGATTTTTGAGATACACAGATCTAGATCTGCAAAACAATAAGCAAGCTTGCAAGAGAAGGAAGGAAGCGAGCAAGAATTGAGAAAAGAATGAAATTGATTCTACAATATTAGTTTTAGAATAAATACATAAAAGCAACTAAGTTAAGCTTAGTTGTACATGCAATAACTAAAGCTAACTAAAGCTAAGTGTGCTTTATCTTATGTTAATGTGTACATGTGCCACATGCAAGCAATAAGTTAACTGGAGCTAATCTAGGTGCATGTACACTAACACAGCTAGTCTAAGTGCATGTACACCAACACTCTTTCGCTTTTGTTAGAGCTCACGGGGTTGTTGACATCATCCAATCTCTCGTCGGTTTTCATCATTGTTTTCGTGATGTTTGCATAATGAGGTTTTTGAAAAATTTACGAAACCGTTTTAATTATAAACTTAAATGTTAAAATGGTAATATTAATTATTACAAATAAAAATAATCTAAAAAGTAATTTTTAATATTAAATTTCTTAAAATATATTTATTAGTTTATGACCTTGTAATAAAGTTGATATACAAATTAAAAATTTATAAAAATTATAAAGATATATTTATTATAAATAAATACTTATAAGCATCTGCCACTTTATTAATTTATATAGTCGTATTAGCTATATTACAATAACAATATTTGCGGATTTTTTACATAATTTAATTTCTTTAGAAGTAGTTTCATTTTCACCCTTCTTATAAAATTTAAACTTAGAAATTTAATAAAAACTAAACCCAACTAATTTACACTTCCTAATATATACAAATATTATGTTATAAAGTATTATTTTACAAGAATATTATAATACTTAAAATATATACAGAAATAACTTGTATATATAAAAATATAAATATCACTACTAAACATATAAATATCTTAGCTTATGACTTTATCCGGAATAACTCTTTTAAACCGGTAAGAATGAAAACAATCCAAAGACTTAACAAATTGCCCAAAAAATACGGACAGATTCACAGCCCACCTTTATTTTTTCAACATGATTAAAGCTTTCATTTACGCTGGAGGACTATAACCAGATGTCCTCCCCTCTTTCCATATTCGATACGTTCGCTCAATCTCCTCCCCATTATTTCTCCATATTTCTCGAATAACGCATCCATTATTTCTTCTCCAAAATGGTGTTTCATCAGACTTTCCAACACTGCTCTGAATTGCTTCGACAACTTTCTACCATATGCATCCTTTGCAGAGGCTGAGCCTGCAATGGCTTCCATTTCCTCTTTGGGAACATTGTCTGATCGTCTCAGAAGCTCTAATCGTTGTATTTCGAATGAACCCTGTTTCGCTATTTCGTTGCTCACTTCCTCTGGACATGGACAATACATGGGGATGTTGAACGAGTCCACCTTCTCCTTCTTGATCAAACCCTGCATCAATGAAACCTAAAATATTATAACTATTTTTCGATCCCATACGGACTCATTACCAATTCCAACGGAAGGAAAAAGAAAGAATATACCTGATTTACCAAATCATTCAAACTGGTTTCTAATGATTCCCAGTTGAAACCAACGTAACCCTGATCGGTTGGATTGTGAGATGTTCAACCCATTAACAGCAAAAACATGCAGCCCCCACCAACTGTAGAATATGAAATGCCTTATTTCCAGCCAAATGAGAAAACAATACTATGAAGAAAAAAACATATAAAAGATAAAACAATTAAAAAACACAGTGACTGTGTGAGCTAAGAAATGCTGCAAATCTCATATATTAAATTCAACTATAAACTACATTCTTAAATAGTAAAACTATTACTAAAATATTTGTCAATCAACTCTGCAATCAATCTACTGGCATTACAGGGAATTTCCAGCAACTTCCAACACTGACCATCCTAACAATCTGGTGCTTTAATTTTACAGATAACACAAAATCTGCTGCCTACTTTGTCAGCAATTTACATAACTAATTAAGCATTATTCCCAACACTCCCCCTTAATGATTAATGAGGATTTACTATCTTATCTCGTAATGCCAAAAACTGATCTTTTGCAACTGCTTTAGTGAATATATCTGCTAGTTGATGCTGAGTATTTATATGCTTCAATTCAATCTCCTTCTTCTACACCAAATCTCTAATGAAGTGATATTTCAGGTCAAAATGCTTTGTCCTGCTGTGATGAACTGGATTCTTTGCTAACTTGATGGCACTTACATTATCACAATAAATCATTGTAGATTGAACTTGTTTTTCTACAATTTCTTCCAAAATTTTTCTGAGCCAAAGAGCTTGTGTACCTGCTGTGGTAATTGCAACATATTCCGCTTCTGCGGATGAGAGGGCAACAATGCTTTGTTTTTTTGAGCTCCATGTAATCAAACCAGAACCAAAAGAGAAACAATTTCCATATGTGGACTTACGGTCATCAAGACTACCTCCCCAATCTGAATCACTAAATCCAACAAGATTGAACTTTTCAGAAGAGTAGTAATGAATACCAAAATTTAGAGTGCCTTTCACATACCTTAAAATCCTCTTGGCTGCCTTCATATGTATTTCAGATGGATTTGTCATATACCTTGAAACAAGTGAAACTGAATATGTAATATCAGGCCTTGTGTGGGTTAGAAAGATCAAGCTCCCCACAATACTTCTGTAAGTTTTCTCATCAACTAAATCAGCACCATCATCTCTACATAACACCTCTCCATGAGCACTTGGAGTAGGGGATGGATGACAATCAAGCATATCAGATTTATTTAGCATATCCTGTGCATACTTTGTCTGACAAATGAAAATCTCATCCCTACTTTGATAAACCTCCATTCCTAGAAAATATTTCATGATGCCTAGATCTTTCATCTCAAATTCATTCATCATAGCAGCTTTGAATTTATCACTCATCTTAGAACTACTACCCATATACAATAGATCATCAACATACAAACTTATGATTAAAATATCAATACCTTCTTGTTTGTAGTAAAGGGTAGGATCATTCTTACTTCTCTGGAAGCCATTTTCCTGAAAGTATCCATCAATCCTTGCATACCACGCTCTTGGTGCTTGCTTAAGGCCATACAAAGCCTTCTTCAACTTGTAGACATTATTCTCCTTTCCTTCCACTTCAAAACCTTGTGGCTGCTCCACATATACTTCCTCTTCTAAGTACCCATTCAAGAAGGCACTTTTCACATCCATATGATGTATGCTCCACCTTTTATGCGTTGCTAATGAAATCAACATTCTAATGGTCTCCTGTCTTGCTACTGGTGCAAATGTCTCTTCATAATCAATTCCATACTTCTGTGTGAATCCTTTAGCAACTAATCTTGCTTTGTGTCTTTCAACACTCCCATCACTATTAAATTTAGTCTTATAGACCCATTTGGTGCCAATCTTTTCCTTGTCATGTGGAAGCTCTGTCAACTTCCAAGTGTCATTCCTTTGAATGGAATCCATCTCTTCTTGCATGGCTTGCATACAAACCTCATTAGTACATGCATCTTCAAAACATGATGGTTCAAATTCAGCCTTAGCTAATAAAGCAAAATTGACTATCTCACCTATTGGGCTTTCTTCATGTGCCTGATTTGCACTCCTCTCATAAATATCACTCAATCTTCTTACCTTCCTTGTAGAACTTGGAGAAGAAGTTGGACTTGAACTTGATGTTGAATAAATTGATGAAGGGCTGCTTAGTGGAGTTAAGCCACTAATTACAGAAACATTAGTTGGCTGCTCATTATCATTATCAACAATTATATCATTCAAAACAGATTTTGTCTTCTCAACATGGCCTTTTTGATGACCATAAACTCCCCCTTCATAAAAAATTACATCTCTTGAGACAATAAGCTTGTTAGTTAGAGGATTATACAATTTATAAGCCTTGCTTGTCTCACTATACCCAATAAAAATACATAACTCACTCTTTTCATCTAACTTTTTTCTATTCTGATCAGGTACATGCACATAAGCCAAACAACCAAAAACTTTGAAATGATTAACATTAGGCTTTTTTTCATACCAAGCTTCATAAGGAGTCATATTTTCCAGTGCACTGGTGGGGCTACGGTTCAGGATGTATACTGCTGTAGCAACTGCATCTCCCCAATAAGTGTTGCTCAATCCCTTAGTTTGTAGCATGCATCTTGCCATTTCAACCACAGTACGATTTTTCCTTTCAGCTATGCCATTCTGCTGGGGTGTGTATGCTGTAGTATGCTGCCTCCTGATGCCATTCATATCACAATAACTCTGGAAAGCTTTTGAGCAGAATTCTCCCCCACAGTCAGTCCGCAAACATTTGATCTTGCACCCTCTCTCATTTTCTACAAGGGCTTTGAACTTCTTGAATGTATCCAGGGCTTCAATTTTGGCCTTCAAAAAATATACCCAACAATTTCGTGAGTAATCATCAATAAAAGTGATGAAATATGATGACTTACCCAAACTCTTAGTCTGCATAGGACCACATATGTCTGAATGAACAAGCTGAAGTGGGTGACAAGCCCTCCATGCACTACCCTTTGGAAACCTTTCCCTTGCATGCTTTCCTTTAGCACATCCTTCACAAACCTCCTTATACTCTTTTGCCTTGGGCAAACCAGAAACTAATGCATGTGAGGTTAGAAACTTCAAACTGTGAAAATTTAAATGCCCATACCTGAGATGCCATAACCAACTTGAATCCTCATAAGCCATATTAGCAAGATTGTTGTTATGTTCATCAAACCTCAAGGGAAACATCCTATTTCTTGTCATAGGCACAACAATGATCACCCTATTTCCCTTATTCTTATCATAGATAGTACATGTCTTATTTTCAAAGACTACTTTATAGTTTTTCTCACATAGCTGTCCAACACTCAACAAATTATGCTTCAATTATGGAGTATAATAAATGTCATGAATACTCTTTATACCTTCTTTTGTTTGGACCTCCATAGCTCCTTTGGCAGCAACCTCCAATGATTTATCATCACCAAGCTGGATCTTGGATTTGAAACTTCCATCCTTTTCTGAAAACAACTTCTCATTCCCTGTCATATGGTTAGAGCATCCAGAATCTAGGTACCAAACATCTTTACTAGTATTTTCACCTTTGTCATAAGATAAAAATAAGTGATCTTGAGGATACTCACCACTTTCATGAGCATAATTAGCATTTTTACCTTCTTTCAATTTGCATTCTCTTTCAAAGTGACCATACCTGTTACAATGGTAACATTGAACATTTCTCTTATCAAATCTACCTCTACTTCTTCCTCTGAAACTACCTCTTCCACTTGAGCCACCTCTTCCTCTACCTCTTGAATAATTTTGGCTTTGCCATTTACCTTGACCTTGATGGCTTTTGGTATTGCTGCTACTTGCATCTTCATTCTTTGTAATTTGTAATTTAGAGGAAAAAGCTTTCTCTACAGCTTCAAAACTTTCCTTCAATCTTTCTTCATGAGACATCAAAGATCCAACCAATTCATCAAACTGTAGTTTTGTTAAATCCTTACTTTCTTCCATGATTATTGCAACATGATTCCATCTATGTGTTAAAGACCTCAATACTTTTTTAATTAAAACTTCATTACTTACAACTTCTCCAAGTGTAGCCATTTTATTGACCACATCTTTGACTCTCACACAATAGTCACTGATACTTTCAGCTTCTTGCATCTTCGAATTCTCGAACTCTCGCCTCAATGTCTAAAGCTTGACCACCTTAACTTGATCACTACCTTGGTAAGCTTCTTGTAGAGTCTCCCAGGCAGCTTTGGCAGTTTTTGCTCCAGATATTCTTGGAAATAAGCTCTTATCAAGAGCTATCTGAATGTGAAACAAAGCTTGAGCATTCTTCTTCCTTGCTTCCTTTCTTGTTGTTCTTTCATTGGCTGTAAGAGCATTCCAATCAGCTGGCGCATTCCAATCAGCTGGCTCTTCATATCCTGATTCAACAATCTCCCACAAATCTTTTCCAATCAAAAAGGTTAGCATCTTAATGCACCAATAATCATAATAGTTGCCATCAAATTCTGGAACTAGCATCTGGTTAGAATTCGACATGATTAACTTTGGCGAAATTCCAACAATACAGCTTTAACCCAAAAAAATTCTCTGATACCACATGTAGAATATGAAATGCCTTATTTCCAGCCAAATGAGAAAACAGTACTATGAAGAAAAAAACATATAAAAAATAAAACAATTAAAAAACACAGTGACTGTGTGAGCTAAGAAATGCTACAAATCTCATATATTAAATTCAACTATAAACTACATTCTTAAATAGTAAAACTATTACTAAAATATTTGTCAATCAACTCTGCAATCAATCTACTGGCATTACAGCGAATTTCCAGCAACTTCCAGCACTGGCCATCCAAACAATCTACTGCTTTCATTTTACAGACAACACAAAATCTGCTGCCTACTTTGTCAGCAATTTACATAAATAATTAAGCATTATTCCCAACATATTATTTTTATAACATAAAATATTATAACTATTTTTCGATCCCATACGGACTCATTACCAATTCCAACGAAAGGAAAAAGAAAGAATATACCTGATTTACCAAATCATTCAAACTGGTTTCTAATGATTCCCAGTTGAAACCGACGTAACCCTGATCGGTTGGATTGTGAGATGTTCGCCCCCACCAACGATCTCCTTCGCACGGACTCTCAGAAACGTGTTGAAATCCTTCTGAAATTGAAGAAAATACGCTACCCCCACTGCCCGGGATCCCCCTTCGCAGAATATTTTTCCCTTGTTCCATGTCGCTGAATTTTTCTCCAAAATCTTAGCAGGAGCCTGATCAATTACACGAAAACTAACCTAAGACTCTAGACTAGTGTATACTTATTCCAGTAAATTATATATATATATATGTTTGTGAAAATGTTACCTGGGAAAGCCAGTGAAGCCCAAACAAAGAATGAACGAAATGGAGAGTCTGGTCTGGAAATAACCTGCCGTAGAACGAACCCGGTACGCCTGCTGCAAAATATGATCTGTCCGCGACTCCCTCTTCATTTTGATAATCAATATCTACTGAAAGAGAAGGCAAAATTCTAAAGAGTGAGTTGAAATCTGAAGTAGGAAGGTCGTTGAAGAATACTTGACACTGCAGAAGAGGAATTCCGGCAGCCCTATATTTAGCTTTGAGGGCCTGCATTATATTTTGGGCGGTGAAGAGAGCATTGGGGCCGGACGAACACCAAAGGTCTGCAATGCAAAAAGTGTTGCATTCCATAATCATGTTCATTGATAAAATGGTTTCCTCCAAAATAGGCTTTACAATTTCTAACCCACTCCTCTGCAATTTTGCATCGTGAATATCAATCATTAGAAAATACTTATCAGTGATGTAGAAGCAGAAAAATGATGAATTGAAATTCCGAACCTGTAATAGAATCGAATTTTGGGCATAGCTGGAATCTCCGAGGCCAGCGTTCATATGAAACACTCTCTCCATCTCCATATGGATCCCTATCCTCTTTGCAACCACAAAACAAACCAATAAAGCACTCGCAATCTCAAATCGAACCAATTGACACAACAGGGAGGTTGGTAAATAAAGCACAGTTTTCCAGCAACCTGACGGCAAGAGCTAACCAGCCTGCCATAGGGCATTTAATGCCCCTACGGAGGCTGGTTCACCCTACATGGCCATGGGAAGACTTGACAGCATCAGGCAGCCTCGGTTCGATGGTCAAACATTTTCCGGCTTCCAACACCTTCACGGCTCTCCTCTATTTCCCGGCAGCTTCGCAGCTCTGACTCCTGCATTAATGCACATTGCCTGGAGGACGCGGCAATAGTCCCTCTATTTCAACTTTCAAATTTGAGTTTTGAGCGCGGATGCGCCTTTGTATACGATACATATACCACGAGTTGCTTGAATTTTGAAAACCCTCCAAACTTTGAAATTTGAATTTCAAATGGCACTCAAAATTTTTGAAATGTACCGACGACAGAACCATTGCTGGGTTTCCACCATGGTTTTTATGTTACATTCGCCCAGCGCTGAGATTTCAGGAAGTTGGTGGTGACAGTATCAAAACATTTCTAATATTTTAGTACAATGCCTAGGTGAGCTCTGAAAAAATGCAGGTGAATTACAGAGAGCTTGTGAAACTTGCCCATTTTTACTAAGTGAAGTTGCTCCTGATGAAATTGGACAGATTCATTTCCAGGGATTGTAAACCAGAACAACTGTGTTAAAGTTTTGAAGATTGATTACTTGTATGATTTGGAGAGAACGAGAGAAGCTCCTATGAATGTTATTGTTAGTGATCTCAACCATGAGTTCTATGATATAGCCTTTGAAGAGCTGCAGCTGGACCGTCCATGGATGGATCTGATCTTTCCAAATCTATTTATAAACAGTTGTGGACAAACAGTTGAGGGAAAAAAATAAAAAGAAAATGACTTAAGTGTTTTCGTGACAATGACCCGGTTTGTTCTAACTGGGGTCTCCTCTATTTTTTCGTGTTTCCCTAAACGTAAATTAGTTTGTTCTACTTAGAATCTCGAGTTTCGTCTTTGATTTAAGTTAGTTTGTTCTACTTAGAATCTCGAGTTTGTCTTTGATTTAAGTTTCGGCATCTTGTGATATAATATAATAAGTTCTGAGTTAAATGGTTATTTTAGTTACTGGTCTATTCTTTGTTCTAATCTATTTATTTTATGGCGTTATTTGTTATTTGTTTTATGGGTGTTTAAGTCTATAATTATTTTATTTTGGATTTTAAGGGTTTTTATTGGGTTATTTTTAAGATTTTACTAGAAATTTGTGAAATTATTTTTATCAAATCCCAATATGTTATTGTTTAAAATGTGTTTTTATTATAATATGGATTCGGTATTTTGGAAAATTTTTGGAAAACTAGATTATAAAGAATTTATAATTTAAACTTGTAATTCTAATAAATCTTTATCTCATTCAAAACAAATTCGCTTGAAAAATATCTCTGAAAAATTCCAAATTTAATGCAAATAAATTGATTTTTATTTTATTTTCCAACCAATCACTTCTATAACTAATTTATTTAATTTGTAAAATATGATTATTTAAAATTAATTTGTAAAATATAATTATTTAAAATTTTATATAAATGTAGTGCATATGTACTTTAATTGGGATATTGTTTGCTTTGAATCAATGTATTTTCACTTCTTAATGCTTCGATTAACCATGACTATTGATATTATGTTCATGATTATTAATACTATATTTGAGTGAAAAACATTTTTGATATTAAATATCATTTTAAATTAAATTAATTTGTAATATTTAAATTAACATGTGAAAACTAGATTTATATGATTTGTATCATGAAATAAAATTATATTCTAAGATGAAGAGAAATACTTCCTCGTAGAAGAACGATTACAAATTTTTTAAATAATAAAAAGAATTAAAGGGAAAGGCAATAAAAGGATAATGTGGAAAATGAAGTAAGTAAAAAATATATATATATAAAATAAAATGTTATAATAAAAATAATAATGTGAAAAATGAGCTAATTATATATATATATATATATATATATATATATATATATATATATATATATATATATAATAAAATGTTATAAAGACAATAATAAAATGTTATAAGGAAGATAATAAAATTTAAAAATAAATAAGATTACACATAGTAAATTAAAAATAAGTCATAAAGAGAAAAATAATAAAAAATCCACAATAAATAAAAGAGAGCTAAAGGAATTCAATGCAAAGGACTTCAATGTATTCCTTTCAACTAGATGCTAAGCCATGTTTAAAAACCTATTATTGAATATTGTTTTGTTGGTTTGTGAGATTATACATTATGATATGTTATCATTGCTTGTAGTAGTGGAAATGGAAATCATTCAGTTTATGTTGCAAGTTTTTTAAATAGATGTTTATACTATGTTAAATGTTTTTAAATTATTATTACATGGATTATAATGTCACATATACATAAATTGGTTATTCTTATGTTATATATAAATATAAATATATAAGTTTTGTAAATAAAATTAAGTATAATGTTTTTTAATATTTAAATTTAAAACATAAATAAAGAGTATAAAAGTTGTAAGTATTTTAAGATAAACAAATTTATAAGAAATATATGAAAATATAATAATATATTATGATAATTAGAAAAATATAAATAATATTTACTTATTTTTTATGATTTTTTATTAAGAAAAGCTCTAAATGCTAGAGCATTTGACAAAACACTCTATAGTCTTTTTAACTATTTAAGTAGATTTTCAATAATAAAAACTTCATATTACTGTGGTGAATATCAATTATTTCATGGTCTTATTTAAGAAATACAATATTTTTAAGTTAAGTAATTAACCACTATTTTTAATGGATTTATTAAAAAGGATGAGTGCACGCATTAATTGACCAACTCTTAGGTACATAAAAGTAAGGAGGTTAGGATAAGACTTCAACATCCTCTTATTTTTCAAAAGTAGCAATTTGCCCTTTGTAGGTAAGGAAATTGTTATATAGTTGTTATTGATTCCGATGTTGCATCTTTTTTATGTAGATCTTTCCACTATGTTAGTACTTTGTGGATTGTCCATTGACGTCTTTCCACTAGGCTAGTACTTTGTGGATTGTGCATTGACATAAGCAATGCTCTTTGGTATAAGATATTATTTTTAGTGGGAGCCAAATGCTACGTTTACCATGAAGCTTTGATTTGTTGGCTTGCAACTTGTGCCTCAATCCTACTACTTTTCTCAAAGAAGACAAAAAACACTACATGCAGTGGGTTCGAAAGAGCCATCATGTAGCCTATTTTGAAGAGCCATAATGTAGCCTATTTATCGAGCACATTGGATGATCTTGTAAAGGTCCATAAAATTTGATACTTGTGCCACTGTTTAGAAAAAAATCATTCAAACAACTTTTATTATTATTTTTATATATTTATTACTAAGAAGTGACTTCTACTTGCATGCCAACATGTACATATTCAATTAGTTAACTCCTCAAAAACTATTAGACAATGCATAATGTATTTATATTATTATTGTAATTCTACTTAATAAATTCATGAACTCCTAGAAAATTATATAAACATCACTATAACTTTTCCTAGTTGTAAAGTGCTAGAATACATAAATGTATTTATATTATTATTGTAATTATATTTAATAAGTTTTACCTACCATGTATGGATTTTTTAATAGAAAATATGATTGTATCTATGAAAATTGATTGATTTACATAAAATATTGTGTTCCCAATAAAGATATAAAATCATCAAATTCTAAAAACTAAAAAAAAATTGAAAAATAAAACTCTTTATATGGAAAATTCAATATATATATATATATAATATTTTATTATAATATTATATTTACTTTAAATAAAATATATTTATAAATATATAGAATTTTCAATCTTTTTTTTTAATAATAAATTTAAATTATGGAAAATTCAATATATATTTTCTATATATTTTATTATAATAATATATTTATTTTAAATAAAATATATTTATAAATATATAGAATTTTCAATCTAATCTTTTATAATATTATATTTATTTTAAATAAAACATATTTTTAAATATATAGAATTTTCAATCTAATTTTTTATAATATTATATTTATTTTAAATAAAACATATTTTTAAATATATAGAATTTTCAATCTAATTTTTTAAATAATAAATTTAAATTTAAAATATATGTTAGTAACATTTTATATTTCATTTCATATAGATATAATGGATCACGTATATTTAAAAGAAAATATTAATTAACAAAAAAAATTATATTGTTTCTATATGAAGAAGTATTATGATAGTTATTTGTAATTTAACTAAATTTAAATTTATTAATTTAATAATTTAATATAAGCTAGATTGTTAAGCAATATATTCAAAGTTATTAATCGAATACCTTGGGCTTACCTCTCATGCACATTTGATATTCCCAATTACTAACTTTTTCTTTAATTTTCCTAATTATTAACACAAGAATGTATTTCTCTAATGAAAGGCTTACCTCTCATGCAAATCTAATATTCAAAACTACCAAATATTTCTTTATTTTCCTAATTATTAACACAAGAATGTATTTGTCTAAGTTTATTGGCTAGGAAAATCAAATCCACTTTAATACACTCCTAGCTACACCTTCTATATGTATGACACATGTATTACTCATCAACAACCTACATATGATACATGTATGACTTATGAACAACATAAACTCATAGGTCATGTACATATTGGCTTCATTTAACAATGTAATACACAAGAATAATAAGTAGGATTTATGTTGCAACATGCAATCTTGTAACAAGTACTTATTGTTGAATGTTTATTTCTTGTGATGTTCTATTTGAATATGGATTTTATTGCACCTTTAACTTGTATTAAAAGAAAACATTCATTTGTAACACCATAGTTTTTATCTCCATAAAATTGTAATGTAATTTTGCATATGTGATTAAGGCTATGAGTCAAGTAGTATGGATGAAGACCATAATATGTAAATTGCACATTAGAATTACTAATCATAATACATTGTGAGCTAAGATATGATTTGTATGATAATGTTGGGGGGTTATGATTCCACAAGAGAAGAAGATAAAGGGGTTGTCAAAGGGGGTTTTACATGCCTAATAATCCAAGGTCACCTTTCTAATTTTTTTTGCAATGAAACTTCTATTTCTCTTTTTTATTATTCAAAAGCAAATCATTGTATACATGTACGAGGTTGGTGGGAAACACATCTCACCTATTCTTGATACTATTAGATAAGTAAAATCACTTTTTTGAGAATTCAAAGAGTCAAAGTTCCTTGAGTAACAATTTAACCACTGGAAGGTAGATCCTATAGGAATTATGAATAGGCAAGAGAGTCAAGAAGTTTACTAGAGTAGGGTACCGTCTTTGATGGAGCTAATTATGCCTTTTGGAAAGTAAGAATAAAGGCATATCTTATGTCCCTAGGGATAGATGTTTGAACCTCAGTACTAGTAAATTACAATGTCCCAGATATTCCCCCCCCGCCATAGATGAATATGGCAAGAAACTATATCTAAGCAATGATAAATCCAAGCATGCCATTCTTGCTAGTCTCAATCAGTCAGAACTTGTGAAGGTTATGCACTGTAAGTCTGCTTATGAGATGTGGGAGAAGCTTAACCAGTGTCATGAAGGAGATGAAAAAGTGAAGCAAGCAAAACTTTATACTTTCAGAATGAGGTTGAAAGCTTGAAGATGTTTGAGAATGAAAGCATAGTTGAGTACTTCCTCAAAGTTGAAGAAGTAGTTAATATGATTAGAGGACTTGGTGATGAAGTCAAGGAAGAGTTGATCATTCAAAAAGTATTAAGATCTCTACCTTCAACTGACTCTATTAATTGTTAAAGGTTAATTAACTAAGTACAACTGAAAATAACTTAGCTATATTGCTAAAATTTAGTAGTCAACTCATGCATCACTCAAATCCAAGCCTATAACTTGAATTTACTGAGCTAACTGAATGAAAAGAACCATGTCAACTAGTTAACTGCCTCCAGGTTGTCCTACTAATGTGGAAATTCAATTTGACTAAGGCTAAAGTCAAACTGAGCCTTTATTGCTACACTTTCTAATAGGGACAAAGTAAGGAGATCCAGCCTCAAGACAACCATCCCAAGTCACAGAAAAAATAAGGGTAATGGGAAGTAAAAAAAATACATTGGAAAGTGGTGTAAGTTCCATAAAATCCCCTTGCATAACACTCATGAATGTTGCTCAGAACCATCGTTGTTGGTGAACCTTAAAGAAAAGGAATAGACTTTGGTTCTTATTATAATTTAGAATAGGATATTGGAAAGTGGTCCATTGATGTATAACCCAATACAACCATCTCAACCATGAAGATATAGCTAAAAGAGCCAGAGGAGCATGAAGAGGGGGGAAACTCTTCTATTCTGATGTGGGTAGGGGAGCCCACTACATTTCATCATTGACAGTGGAAGATAAAAGAACCTAATCTCAATTGAGTTAATCAATATATTGAAGTTTTCAGTAGTGCCACATCCCTACCAATACACTAGTTGTTGGTTGAAGCATGGATGATACATTTTCATTAGCGAACAATGGCACATGCCCTATGGCATTAAGCCCTTCAAAGATGAGGTATTGTGTGATGTTTCCCCTCAAAGTTTTTGATGTTCTTTTAGGACAACCGTATATGTGAAAATTGACATATTGCCCAAGTCTCATCCTTCTAGTGCCATTGTTACTTTAGCCTTGGTCTCATCCTCTAGTGTCATTGTTACTCATTGAGTCTCATCCTCTTGAGTCTCATAACTCCAACAAGTTTTTTTTAAATAGAATATGTTGTAGCTCATAGCTTCAATAGGTTTTTGATTAAGTAGCTCTAGCTCTTACTCATTCATTTATAACTTCAAAGAGATATCCACAATATCTTCCTCCTTGAGTTCTCCTTGCACTAAATTGTCTAGAGTTATTTGATTTGAGGTCTTTGAGTTGACATTCTTGCTTAGAGGAACACCCAAATTCCTTAACATGGTGCACTTTGTCTCTAGGTTACTTGTCCTAGACCCTCACTTAAAAAGTGCAAATAGTAGACTTGTTATTATTGATCATCTTCACTTGTGCTTGCAATTTTTTGGATATTTTTTGTTTATCTTGATATTCGATAACTTCAACTATGAAATTAAACAAAATTTAAGATAAAGAAACTTGAAACAAGCAAAAAAAGTCTATTGAAAACCAAAATTATCCCATGGAGTAGCAAAGCACCAAAACTAGAGACCATTATAACCAATTTTCGTACCAAAGCTCAAGGACTTGTTAAGTGTTGCATCTAACAAGATGATAGGAAATGTATGGGTGTGTCGGGGAGAGAGAGGGATACACACAAAGGGACTCAAATCCAAAGTAAATCAAACACCAAACACATAGGGTCGAAATAAAATCAAATTAGAAAGAATCCAAGGAGCTTGAATAAGCCAACCTAGGTTTAAAGGCTCTCCACAAAATGATTATTGTAGAGTCTCAAAGTTTAACAACAAGAATTTGGGAACCCTTGAAAAGTATATGTAACTACTTCAATATAATTTTAATAAACCAAGACTAGAAAATGTTGATTTTAAGTGCTTATTAAATTTGATTATGACTATTTAGTATAGTGACAAATTATGTTAATTTAATAGTGTAATACAATTTTCATGATGTATTTTTACATTTTCATGATGTATTTTTACATCAATAGGTTTAAGTTCTATATATATATATATATATATATATATACAAAACTACTAAAGAATATTTAATACAGAAAAAATATTGAAATTTGCTTTTGCATATATATTAATAGATTTTTAAAATGATAATATTAAATTCGATCAAGTAAATTAAGTACATCTTTTACATCACATTTATTTATATGGATTGTTTTCTTGCAATGTCTTTTCTTTTTTGTAATCTAAATTTGATGTCCAATATTATTATAATGATCATCTAAATCAACATCTTTGAGTAAAATCCTTTCTTAAGGTCAATCACAAAATTGAATGTGAATATTGACTTATTCTACTTGAACATAACATAGACTACCCTATGCTTTACATGAGCATTCACTCTAATGAATTAAAAACTCTTTCCTAAAAAGCAGTCATGCACAACTTGGGTGCAAAGCAACTTGGAATCTATTTCATTCTTCATAGAGATTTCGAATTTAAGTTTCTCAAATGCTATTATATTTCTCCGGATGCATCAATTAAAATATATGGAAAGAAATAATAAAATATAAAAATCAATTTTATTTTTATATATATTAAAAAGGTAGCGAGTGACCTAATTTACAACTTAACATGATAGACAATTGTTTTATATTTGATAAATAACCTTTTAAAAATATATTAATTTTAGAACTGAATTATATATATATATATATATATATATATATATATATGTTAAATAATTAAAAATATACACATTTTTTATGGACATATTTTCTTTAAAATACACATAAATAAAGCTAAGAATAAACCTCTTTCACTGGAATATAATATCAATAATCACGAACATAATATCAATAATCATGGTTAACCGAAGCATTAAGAAGTGAAAATACATTGATTCAAAGCAAACAATATCTCAAGCAAAGTACATATACACTATATTTATATAAAATTTTAAATAATCATATTTTACAATTTAAATAAAATAGTTATAGAAGTGATTGGTTGGAAAATAAAATAAAACTCATAGTTTATCTGCATTAAATTTGGAATTTTTCAGATATATTTTTTAAGTGAATTTGTTTTGAATTGGATCGAGATTTATTGGAATTACAAGTTTAAATTGTAAATTCTTATAATCAAGTTCTCCAAAAATTTTCCAAAATACCAAATCCATATTAGAATAAAAACACATTTTAAACAATAACACATTGGTTTAGAATAAAAACACATTTTAAACAATAACACATTGGAATTGGATAAAAACAATTTCACTTATTTCCAATAAAATTTTAGAAAAAAACTAATAAAAAATCTTAAAACCCAAAATAAAAAGAATTATGGACTTAAAAATACCATAAAATAAATAAATTATAAGAAGAAAAAGACGAGTAACCAAAATAACCATCTAGCTCAGACGTTATTATATTATATCACAAGATACCAAAACTTAAAGACGAAACTCGAAATTCCAAGAAGAACAAACTAATTCACTGTTAGGAAAACACGAAAGAATAGAGGACAACCAGTTAGAACAAATTGGGTTACTGTCACGAAAACAATGTAGTCATTTTCTTCTTGTTTTTTCCCTCAACCGTTTGTTCGCAACCGTTTATAAATAGATTTGGAAAGATCAGAGCCATCCATGGATGGTCCAGCGGCAGTACTTCACAGGCTATGTCATACAACTCATCATTGAGATACTAACAATAACATTCATAGCGGCCTCTCTCCTTGTCTCCAAATCATACTAGTAATCCATATTTAAAACTTCAACACAGTTGTCCTCGTCACAATCCGTGGAAATGAATCTGTCCAATTTCACCAGGAGCAACTTCACTTGGTAGAAATGAGAGAGCTTTGCAAGCTCTCTGTAATTCGCATGCATTTCTTCAGAGCTCACCTGGGCATTGTACTGAAATATTAGAAATGTTTTGATACTGTCACCACCAACTTCCTGAAACCTCAGCGCTGGGCGAATGTAACACAAAAACCATGGTGGAAACCCAGCAATGGTTCTGTTGTCAGTACATTTCAAAAATTTTGAGCGCGATTTGAAATTCAAATCTCAAAGTTTGGAGGGTTTTCAAAATTCAAGTAACTCGTGGTACATGTATCGTATACAAAGGTGCATCCACGCTCAAAACTCAAATTTGAAAATTGAAATAGAGGGAGTGTTGCCGCGTCCTCCCGGCGATGTGCATTAATGCGGGAGTCAGAGCTGCGAAGCTGCCGGGAAATAGAGGAGAGCAGTGAAGGTGTTAGCTCTTGGCAGGCTAGTTAGCTCTTGCCCAAACTGATGGGCATCAAATTCACTTTTCCCGTGCCGTGGAACTTTCAAACTTCTAGAAGAATGCCTCTGGATTTTTGGTTTTTCTTTTCAGTTATCCCACATATCAGCTCCACGACACCCTACGTGGAAATTTCAGTCAAAACGGACTTCTTAATCTATGGAAATCCTACCCATATTGTGAAATTTTGTAGCATCTAGCTTCTGTGAGTGATTTACGAGGTTACCATTGCGACATTGCGACAATTTCGTGAGATATGTTCGTGTCACAATCCATTAAAATTTTTGGAAAACACCGCCTTCCCCACGCGTGCATACAGTTTCAAAAAAATGTTAATGTTGTTGGTTTAAATATGTACTTCAACCCTTATAATTATAATATATCATATTATCGTAAAATACCATTGTGTGAAGATGACTGATGTACTTATAATTTGAGTAGTGAACCGCTCTATCATCTTCTTTTAATTTGAAATTTAAGCCCCAACGTCCTTTAATTGCGTAAATATCGGTTTCCAGAAATAAAGAATATTTTAGTTTATTATACTTTGTATTTATTGAATTTATATCATTTATTTGATGGAATACGATATATATTCAATAATAATTTTTATTTTTCATGGGTTATATTTTTATTTAAAATAATTTTGTTTAAATTTTATGTACGAAAAAATATAAATATTGCACAATTATGTTGATGATGATGGTGGTTAAAATCCACTGAAATCAAATTTTGGTCTATTGGGCCTAAAAAGACAAATTATTTATTTTGATTGAAGATTTTATTCTTATGCTCAAAAATCTTGGAGAGAAGCCTCGCAAGCTCACTATAATTTTTTGACATCGTAAAAGGCTAGGAAGGTCAGTACTACAACAAAGATTATGAAACTGAGATCTAACGTGGTTGTACACCATGATGAGCCCCAATTTTTGGTACAATTTGGGCTCATTTGGCCTACTTACCTTGCTCAACCATTCATCTTTTAACACTTATGCATTCATTTCTTAGTATATTAGTGTTATTTGTAGGAAGAAGGGCAGGCATTATATCTATGTGGCTAATACATGATGATTTCAGGTTTTTGGCATTAAAGAGAGCAAAAGACCACGCAAATGGAGACAAGGAGACAGCAAAGGTGACATTGCGGGTTCATAGGGCGGTTGTCCACAGTCTTGATGACCTTCCTCGTGATTTTCACCTTAACTCCGAGCTCCAACAGCTCTCCCCATCGAGCTTAAAGGCAGCCAACGGATTCTACAGGATCAGCAGTTTAACTTTCAGCTGGACACCCAAGCTCCACGAATGGAGGAAGCCAGCTTGATCTTCATTGTGTATAAATATGAAGGTTGTAGCCTTTGATAGGAGCTTTTTTAACTTTTGAATTACTATTGTAATTTCTGAGCACGAGTTACAGCTCGGTGTTTGTTTTTGTAAGCCAGTTTTGGCATGACATTAGACTCTTGATTATGAATAAAGGCAAGCAGATTTGGATCTAATTCTGAGTTTTTAAGGGAGCTATAGCTCTCAGGTTAGGGCCCAACCTGAGAGCCATAGACCTCCTCTTCTTTGTAGTGTTATTTGCCTTTCTTTACAGCACTTTATTTCCTCTGTTTTGACATGCATTTAGAATTTACAGTTTGCTGATTTGATTTCTTTAATGAGATTGAGAAGGATTAGCTTATGGTTAAATTGCTTTCAGTTGCTTAGATTAAAATAGGAGGATTGTAATTCATTGGAGCTTCAAGAAAAGGTTGATAGTGCCTTCACTGCCATCTCTGTTTAGAGATTGGGGTGCAGTCTGTACCAACCACCAAAAAAACGCAGTCTTTTTACTTTCATGCAAGCTGCAACACAGTCATTTTAATTATAGATCCATCCATGCACTCTGATCTTGAGCCATACTTCTTCATTCCAACTCCATGCACGACTTCTCTTCACGATTTACATTGCTGTTCATTGGTTTAATAGCACAGGTAGCACAGGTTAATGAATTCTCGTTTTTGGTGCAAGACATAAGCAATTTGTTTTATTTACACTGCTCAGTATCATTCCATTTCCTTCTTCTTCTTCTTAACCATGCCTAAAGCCACCTACTCGACCTCTGTTCAGCTCGTTTGCCTTCCAACTCTTCCATTGTCCACGTAGCTCCATTTTCTTGACCTTTCGTTGCTTCCATCCTTCTATCCACCAACCAACTTCATGCACTCTTTCTCCATCTTATTTCTCTACCCCTGAGCCATCAAAAGCTCCATATCCATCTTACCTATCCACCCATACCACTCCATCACTTCACCATCACCCAAAACTCCCACGGTAGAACATCCTGTAGAAGTTAGCAGACTTCCTGTAGAATTCCTGAGTTTCCTGTAGGATCCCCTGCAGACATCCTGTAGAAACCTGTAACCTCGGTTGCCGAGCACCTGAACATTGTGGACTTCTATGGAATGATGTTTTGGATCCTCTGGAACCTCTCCTAGCCCTCCTGACCTTTCCCAAGCTTTCTCTCCCTTCGCACCACCTCTGCACAGCCAAACCCTAATAAGAAACAAAATCATAATCACTCCAACCACTTAAGCAAAAATACAAACACAATGTTCTTTTCAAGTAGAAGTAGCTTAAATTCATGCATCTCATATCACTAGAAGTAATGGCATCATTTCTAGAAGTTTGCACTCCCACCATTGCATCATAGAGATTAGACTAGTCAGATTAGGGTTTACTAGGGTTTCCCTATTTTGTTGGCTTTCAGTTCATTTTTGCAAAGTAGATTAATTTCCTTTGAGATAGCCTTCGTCCATCATTCAGAAAGCTTCTTCTGAGAGCATATAGAAGTTGGCTTGAGCCCTAGCGGACTTGTGCCAGCTGACCAAGTGATAGCTGCGACAAGAGCTAGTACTTGTGCATACAACACCGTCGCTTCCAAGTTTGTTACGAACTACCGGGTTGATAAAATTAGAGATAGGAAGCTCCAGGAGTTGTAGCATTATTGCTACAATACTGGAGCCCACCATATTTTTGGCGCCGTTGCCAGGGAAGCGTCAGAGTATTAGTAATTGTTGCTTTTCTTCTATTTTCTTACTCTTGCCTTCTGCTCAGTAGTTTATTTCATTTCCATTCTGCAAAAGTAGCATAGACATTTCCTGATTTCATAGATTGGCATTTCCTGCTTTCATAGATTAGCATTTCAATTCCGCAATTTCAATTCTGCAAGCGTAGACTAGCATTTCCATTCCTGCAATTTCATTTGAGCAAAGTAGACTAGTTCTTTCCTGCTTTCAATTCAATTCTGCATCTTCATTTCAGTAAGATAGTTAGTTGTAGATCAATCTGTTTCAGTTTTGCAGGTACCAAAGAAAGAAGCAAAAGCAATCAAAAAAAGAAAGTCTTTTCCATTTCATGCCTTGTAGGAACCGAGATAAATCAGGCAAATTCCTACCCAACACCCCCACCACATCACTGAGTCACCCTTCTCTCTTCTTTGGTGACAGTGACCCAGAAGAACCTATAGGTGAACATCCTGAGATATACAAAGATCCTATAGAAGAAGAAGAGTTAGAGACCACTCCATCTGAAGCTATGGCTGACAATAGAGGAGAAGATGAGAGAATAGAAGGTGCCTTCCCCATCCGAGAGACCAATGGAGAGATGAAAATGAAGAACATTAGCCCCTCTGCTTTACCTCACTTCCATGGACTGACTACTGAAGATCCTGATACCTTCCTGTTTGAGTTTGCTGTCCTTTGTAGAACCTATGACTATACTGAAGATGAACAAAAGCTGAAACTCTTCCCTTCAACTCTTAAGGATGTAGCATTACGCTGGTTCATGGGCTTACCTGGGAATAGTATCACCACTTGGGCTCAGATGCAGCAAGCTTTCAATACCAAGTACCGGGACTACTGTAGGTCCAAGGAAACCAAGGGAGAAATCTTTCGGATGACCATGGGAAATGATGAGTCCTTAGAGGATTATGAGGAAAGGTTCCAACTTAGCTATAAGCGGGCCAGGTGCACACTTGACCCTGAATCCCTCAAGTTGGTTCTGCTCCGAGGAGTCCCTGAAGACCTCTTAGATACCCTTCACATGTTAGCTGGGGGGGATATTTACCAACTGCCTTATGAGGACATCAAGACTGTGTTTAGAAACCACTCCAGGGCAGCTCGGAAACGAGGAAGAGGAAACCTCCCCTCAACTGGTATTCCTTTCTCCAAGCATGAGTTTGCAAATCAATTAGAAGATCTTAAGAGTGAGGTGAGACAGACCATTGCCACGCAGCTGGACACATTCAGGATCCAGCAGAAGAAGGAAGAAGCTGAGAGAGCCTTGGCTATCTTCTGCCCTAGATGTACAAGGAGACACCCTAAGAACGAATGTCCATTGCATTCGGTTGAAGTGTGTTTCGTTTGTGAGGAGGACCATCCCACAAATCAGTGTCCAACCTTACCTGGGTTTAAAGCCATGTACCAAGGGACAGAAGCCCCCACTGAACCTCTCTATTACCTCAACCAAAGGAGGCCACAAGGACCTAGACTGTACCAGCAGTGGATGCAAGGGGCACCTCAAGCTTATTACAGCCCCAACCAATCGACTCCTATGCCTTCCTGGGGTCCCCCTGCTCATCCTTCCTGGTCCATGCCTCCTCCATGGTCTTATCCACCTCAGTACCCTACTCAACCTGCTTCTCATTCATATCATTCACATGCCCAGCCACAGCCTCAGTGGAATGCACCTCAGTCAGGGTGGAGGCCCCAATACAACACTCCTCCTGCCATTTTGCCTCCACCACCAGTTCAACCTTAGCCATTACCTCCTGCTCCTCCAAGGCAACCTCAAATACCTGCTCAACCGAACCTGAACCCCAACAATAGACAGGCCCAGCAGGTATACACTGGGGAAACCTCATGCCCTACCTATGCTGTGGAGATCCAGGAGATCAATCTTCGATCTGGAAAGACTCTACCAGATCGCCAACCTCCTCCCCCAGAGGATGAGGAAGATAAACAGGAAAGTGAACCAAAGGCTCTTCCACCATTTCCTGAGAGACTAACAGCCACCACACAACCCAACCCAGAGGAGGATGAGCTTCTGGGTTAGCTCAAGCAGTTGTGTGTGAAAATACCACTTCTCCAAGCCATCAAGGATGTGCCAATATACAACAAACTGGTTAAGGAAAAGTGTTTCAAACACCCAGGCAGGCGGAATAAAGATGCTTCAACCATCAATGTCTTAGGACAACTGTCTGACCTTATGCTAGGACAAGTCATCTGCCCAAAGTATCTAGATCCTGGGAGTCCTGTAGTAGATGTCCACATCAATGGCACCATCATACCACACACCTTGATTGATTTGGGGGCTGCCATTAATGTGATGACCAGGGATACCATGCTCAAACTCAATCTTCAGGGTTCCTTGAGGAAGACCTTGACAGTACTGCAATTAGCAGATCGCTCCACTGTGACTCCCGAAGGGATTGTGGAGGATGTCTTGGTCTCTATCGACTCTTGGGAATACCCTGCAGACTTCTTGGTTCTGCAACCAAAGGAAAAGCTTACTGGATATCCTCTCATTCTGGGAAGGCCTTGGTTAGCCACTGCAGATGCTTACATAAGTTGTCGTGCAGGAAACATGACCATCAAAAATGGTCCTATGTCCAAGCAGCTAGTCCTCTACCCTCCTGCCCAACCCTCTTTAGAGCATGACTTACCACTCTGGTTGGAGGAAGGAGAGGAAGACGAGGTGTACTCAGCACCTCTATGCACCCTAGATACCACTAGAAGAGACCCCCCAACCGAGGATGACTTGATTGAGACCTTGATCCAGAATCCACCTTCCAGTGCACTATCCTTAGAAAAATTGGTGGAGGATGCCCAAGCCAGCACCTTAGTGGATCTTTGTACAACAAACCCTGTCACTCCCAGAGTCAAAAGTGTGGAGTTCGGCCCTGAGAGAACCTTAAAGATCAGCTCCTACCTATCTCCTTCCCAGGAAAAGGAGCTGTGTAGCCTGTTGGCCAGTCATCTAGATGCTTTTGCTTGGAGCTATAAGGAGATGAAAGGAGTCCATCCTTCGGTCTGTACCCATCATATATACATCAAAGAGGATTGTAAACCGGTTAGGCAACCCCAGAGGAGAATGAATCCAGCCCTTAAGGACATTGTCAAGGAAGAATTGCAAAAACTGTTGGATGCCGGATTCATCTACCCCATCTCAAATAGTGAATGGGTGTCCCCTCTGGTGTTGGTTCCCAAGAAAAATGGGAAATGGAGAATCTGTGTGGACTACCGAGAACTGAACAAAGCTACCAAGAAAGACCATTTCCCTCTACCTTTCATAGATCAAGTGTTGGATGGACTGGCAGGGAAGAAGTTCTTCTCTTTCCTGGATGGGTTTAGCGGGTACAATCAGATCCAAATCAGCCCGGAAGACCAAGATAAGACCACCTTCACTTGTCCATGGGGTACCTTTGCCTACCGTGTCCTTCCCTTTGAGCTATGCAATGCTCCTGCTACCTTCCAGAGAGCTGTCTTGAGCATCTTCTCGGAGCTGGTCCATGATGCAGTGGAAATCTATATGGATGACTTCACTCCTTATGGGGCCAACTTCCAGGAAGCATTGTCCAATCTGGGAAAAGTCCTAACCAAATGCATTGAGATGAACATGTCCCTTAGTCCTGAAAAATGTGAATTCCTAATGATTGAAGGGACCGTGCTAGGCCATACCATTTCTTGCCAAGGGTTATAGGTGGATCCTAACAAAATTGCTCTCATCAAGAAGGTTCCACCTCCTCAAAAGGTAAGGGATGTTCGGAGTTTATTGGGATTAGCAGGATATTACCGGAGATTCATTAAAGACTTCAGCAAGCTAGCCTCGCCATTGTTTGGCCTGTTGACAAAAGATGTGGAGTTTAAATGGACTGACGATTGTCAGAGGGCTTTGAATGAATTGAAGGACAAGTTGGTGTCAGCCCCAATCCTGAGAGGTCCAAACTGGGCCCTACCTTTCCACATCCACACTGATGCCTCGAACAAAGCCATAGGTGCAGCCTTAGGACAAGTTGAGCAAAAACTTCCATATGCCATTTACTTTGTTAGCAAAAACTTGTCCAAAGCCGAGCTAAATTACATTGTAACCGAGAAAGAGTTTTTGGCTGTGATCCATGCACTGAACAAGTTCCGACATTATATCACTGGCTATCAAACATTTGTACATACTGACCATGCTGTAATTAGATATTTAATGAATAAACCAGATGTGAATGCTCGTATTATTAGATGGTTACTTTTATTGCAGCAGTTTGATTTGACCATTGTTGACAAACCAGGTAGAGAAAATGTTGTTGTTGACTTTTTATCTAGATTGGATTTGTCTGCAGATGAGGATGGAACAGTTGATGACTAGATGCCCGATGAACATCTGTTTGCTATTTCAGTACTCTCTCCATGGTTTGCTGATATAGCAAACTACCTTGTTTCAGCACAGTTCCCTCCGCACCTATCTTCAAGAGAGAAGAGCAGAATCATCAGAAAAAGTGCCTCATTTACTTGGATCGGGGGCAATCTGTTCAAGCTTGGCCCCGATCAGATCTTAAGGCATTGTGTAAGGGAGGAGGAAGTCTTTGATATCCTCCTCACCTGTCATGATGGGCCTTGTGGAGGACATTTTGCAGCAAAGAGGACTGCCTTCAAGATCCTGCAGGCAGGCTACTATTGGCCCACACTTCATTAAGATGTCAGAAGATATGTCAGCCAGTGTGACCAATGCCAAAGAATGGGGAAACCGACCCAAAGGGATGAGATGCCTCTCCAACCTCAGGTGACTCTTGAGCCATTTGAGAAGTGGGGTATGGACTTTGTGGGCCCAATCAACCCTCCTTCGAGGCAAAGGTCTTACATCATTGTGTGCACTGACTATCTGACAAAGTGGGCAGAGACCAAAGCAATCAAAGCAGCAACAGAAGAAAAGGTGGCCGAGTTCCTAAGAGAAAACATCTTCTATAAGTTTGGCTATCCAAGAGAGCTGGTCACCGATCAAGGGAGCCAGTTCACCTCCAACCTGGTTGAAGATCTACTAGCTCATTACAAGATCAAGCATAGGACTTCCACCCCCTATCACCCTCAAGCAAATGGGCAGGTGGAAGTCACCAATAGAGCATTAGAAGGGATCTTGACTAAGGTGGTGAGCAGCAGCAGAAAGGACTGGGCAGATCGCCTGGTTGAAGCCACATGGGCTTACAACACCACTTGGAAGACCACCACCGGCTTCACACCTTATGAGCTGGTCTATGGGAAGAAAGCTTTGCTGTCCATTGAATTTGAATACAACACTTTGAGGATGGCAGCTCAGCTGGACCTAGATCTCAGCCATGCACAACAAGAGAGGTTATTGCAGCTAAATGGGCTGGATGAACACCGAATGCAGGCCCTCCTTCACTCAGAAGTGGTTCAACTTCAGAGAAAGGTGTGGCATGACCAACACCTCCATGACAAGCAATTTCAGCCGGGAGATTGGGCTTTGTTGTATGACTCCAGATACAAAGATTTCAAGGGGAAGCTGAGAACCAGATGGCTAGGGCCATATTCAGTGGAAAAATGTCATGACAATGGATCTGTTCTTATTCGGACCATTGATGAGGAAGCCATCCCCATGCTTGTCAATGGGCATCGATTGAAGATCTACAGGAGACCTCTCTCAAGACAAGAGTTCATCAAAACTATGGAGAAATCTGTATTGGTCATAGAGAAGGGTTCTGCCTCTGCTTTGGGCATACCCTGAAAGATTCACAAAAAAAAAAAAAAAAAAATAATAATAAATAAATAAATAATAAAGATCCTTGGGTGAAAACCTTTCTGAGGCGCCCAAGGCAGGTGGTAGGGGTGAAAACCTCATTGAGGCGCCCCTATTGTCTTTCAAAAAAAAAAAAAAAGAGAAAAATTTGGAAAAGATCCTTGAGTGAAAACCTTTCTGAGGCGCTCAGGGCAGATGGAAAGGGTGAAAACCTCATTGAGGCGCCCCTGTTATCTTTCAAAAAAAAAAAAGAAAAAAAGAAAAAAAAAAAACAAGGTTAGCAAATTCATAATGTAAAAATGCATGCAAGTTGCAGGTGTTCTATGGAGGAGAGGGAGCCTCTCAACTCAAAGCCAAGGATCTTTATCATGCAGTCAGGACACCTCACCAACACCTCCTCCAAGAATACTCATTTTCTCCAAGGTATGTGCAATTTTATTACAGCTTGAGTCTTCTACAGGAAGACGCAGATTTTCTACAGGAAGATGCAGATTTTCTACAGGAAGGTGCAGACTCTCTACAGGAAACACAACCTTTCTACAGGAAGCTCTGTATTTCTATAGGAAACTTCCTGTAGAAGCTCAGAACGGCCCAGAATCCATTTTGTGAGGAGATCTAACGGTTAAGGATCGGTTTGGATGTATGCAAGCTACTATTGTCTCCCTTGCACATTGTTGTCACCTCGTCCTGCCATCCTTGTCGACATGCAACGAAGTTACCTGCACCAGCAAAGCAGATCGATGAGTTCTCAAGAAAAAGCAAGTTTTAAATGAAAAAACGCTGGAGATCTCATACCATATCCATCTCAGTCATCCAGAAGCCCTGGGAGCGTGATCGGGAGGCCAGATCCTTCGTCGTGCAGCATGCACCCAAGGAGGAAGAACTGTTACAAGACATCCCGCGGGAGTCCTGTAACAGTTAAGCCCGCTAGAGTGGATACCAATCACAGCGCTGGCCATATACAATGAAACGCGGGCGCATGCAGCCAAAGCATCTAATCCATCGTCGGCAGCCTGTAAACATGAACCTCCGGGCTTGTGTAAGTTCACCAGCAGCAGGTAGATCCACTCATCATCGTCCAAAAACCGAAACATCGTGTGCAGCCGCGCAGGTAAGTGTCTCGACCCTTCCTTCCATCAGATTGCATGAATTTTACTTTGAATTGATTGCAAAGTGTAAAGGTGAATGGGTTGAGCGGCTGTATGGCCATTTGGCCGGCCACGTCGGCCAGTTAATGGTCTAGTTGGATGTTTGGGTGGCGGCCATGACTAAAAGAATGGGCAGCACGCACGTGAGAGCAATCCCGTCGGGAAAAAACCGAGTTTAATAGAAGAGGCGGCGGCAGATCTACGGGAATTGATGCGGCAGCAAGGGAACTCGCAGGCAAATGATGGGATGACGTCGCCCAACGGTCCGGCGGGGACAGCTCACCCCCGCGCCACAGATTCCGCCGATTCAAAATCTAATCGGCTAGATTGCCCTCATGCATTTATCAACCACCGTTTTGAACTCGAGTGGCTACCTTGATCTTTCTGCAGTTCGATACGCCGAGCCTTTGGCTATCAGAATGCTTGTGAAGCACACCTAGAGCGCAGACCAACTGCAGTCTTTCCCGAAAATCGCGCGCTGCTCCTACAGGAACGCTGTTTCTACAGGAATGCAGTTTCTACAGGAAGGCGGGTGCCTCACGTAAAAAGGTGGCAGATTATAAAGGTAACCCTAAACTCTTCATGCAATTGGTTTTTAAAGGTGGCAGAATCGTCGTCCACAGTCTGGTCATAGAAAATTGGTGAAATTGTTGTCTGCTGTGCCTATACTATCGTTCTACAGGATGTCAGTGAATTAAACTGTGTTAAGGTCCTCAGGGATAAGTTTTGTGGATTATTTGCACAACAGAAGCGTAATTCTACGCCCTGTCCCAATAAGCTAAATTTCTCCCGCATTCGCCACCTCTAGCAACAGTTTTTATCATGCCGGGTGGGTTTATTAGACGGGAACCCACTGATTCATTAAAATTAAGAGAAAACCAGGAGGTGGTGGAGCTCTTCACACGAGCACAATCGATATCCTTTTGTGACAAGCTGCAGGGTTATGACGACGAAGTGGCAGAAGAATTTTTACAAGCCTTGAGGCCAAAATCCAAAACATTGGCCACAGTGAATTTCAGGGGCCTAAGCCTCAAGCTCACCCCGCAATATATCAGTCGAATTACTGAACTTCCAATGGGTCTGCCGTGGGATAAGGAAGAAAGGAAGTTGAGCCAGCAGGCAAAGAAAGAATTCTTTCCACCTGAGGAGGAATTCACAGAGGACAAAAATGGGGTGCGTAGAACAAGTTTGTTGCCACCATGGAATGAAGTTAGCTTGCAGATCATGAAGTATATAACCTGTGAAGGCCGTTTTAGCATCGTGTACGGGTATCACTTTAGGTTGCTCACTGAATTGAGACACTAGATTGATCTTCTTGTAGAAAACAAACTGAGCATTCCTTATTTCCTGCTACAGTCTTTAATTGAGTGTGGCACAAAGTTAAAAGAAGGCATACCAGATCAGGTAGCCCACCATGGGTTGATCAATATTCTTGTGGAGGATGCACTTCATTCATATAAGGTTCCCCTCTCATGGGAATCATTCAGGAATTTGACAGAAGATGGAGACATAAAGATGTTGACCGAGGAAAGTGGTTCCTCCAGTAGTGAGGAAAAAGAATCAATGGCCGCGCGAAAGAGAGAAACAGGCCAGAAGACCCTGACCACAGTGCAGAAGAAAGAACAAAAGAAGAAGCATGAGAAAAAGGATGACAAAGAAAAAGGTGACACACCCATCTTGTCAGCAAGAGAGAAGAGGTTGCAGAGCAGAACGGACAAAGCTGAGATGGTCCACATCAGCCCAAGTACCTCATCAGCACCCGTAACCCAACCAAAAAGAAAAACCCATGCAGCAAAGCAAGCCAAGGTGGCGACACCTGTGTCTACAGGAAAGCAGAAACAGTCTTCTACAGGAAGCCCGAAAGCTGTTGGAAAAGGGTCTTCTACAGGAAGCCCGAAAATTGCTAAAACAGGGTCTTCTACAGGAAGCCCTGACAAAGTGAAACCCAAGGAGAAGAAGGTTGATATTCATGAAAGAGAGGTAGCAGCTGTGCTGGCTACCCTCATCACGCCACCTAAGCCAAAAGAGAAAAGAAAGAGGGAGACCCCTCTATACTTTAAAGCTCGAAGAAGTGTTAGGATAAAGACGGGTAGGCCACAGCCTTCGTCCAGCAGCCCGATTGTCATTGAAGATACCCCTGCTTCTCCCAAGGAAAGGTCCCCCTCAAGGATAACAGTCACCTATGAGAAGGGGAGCCCAAAGAAAAATACGTGGCAAGAAAGGTTAGACCTGTTGACTGAAAAAGCTCGGCTACAGGAGGCTGAAAATGTTCTACAGGACACTCTGGCCCGGCTACAGGAAACAGAGAAGAGGGAAGGAGAAGGACCCTCATCACCACCAAAGGAGGGTAAGATAGAGCCACCTAAAGAGGCAGAAAAAGAACATATACCAGAGCCCAGCCCTTAGCCTAGTCTGAGTTCATACTACACCTTTTTAGAGGCAGGCAAAATCATACCGCAGAAATTTACTGTACCCCTATTTTTTGCATTAGAGGAAGAAAGAGTCCGTACCCACACATGGATGCAGATCGCCAAGTCAAAGGGTGTGGCTAACATAGGTCCCTTACAAGAGCAACTCAAGGAGGTTAGGAGTGAATTCGCCATGGCTAAACATGTGGCTAATTGCCAACGTGTGCTTCTATAGGAAGAAAACCAGAAGCTGAGATTGCAGCTACAGGAGCTAAGGGCAGGGGCAGGTACATCCTCCAAAGACACCACAGAAGAACAACAAGGCAAAAAGGAGCTGACCACCAGTCTTGAGGAGCCAATGACACTTCTACAGGAAGCAGAACAGCAAGCACAAATTGAAGTGCAAGCTCTAAAAGAACAGTTGCAGCAAAAGGAAGCACAATTGGCCTGCATGGCCAGTTGGGCCATGGAGGCAATACAGTGCAGACAACCTGCAAAATCCTATGGTTTGTATTTGAAAGACCAATGGCTGCAGTTCCAAATAAATACCCTGGCACAAAGAGGTATTTCTCAGATCCAGGACCCACAGCAATTTTCTGAGTTGTGCAGTACTAGTTCGTCAGAAGATAAAGCCAAATTAGCAGAGTTCTACCTCCACAATTTGGCCTTGCCTAATGAAGTTTCCTGGGATCCCAATACTGCCTTGGGAGATATGCAATTGATGGCATTCGCTTCATGGTTGAACCATGAGGATCAAAGAGCAGCTGAAGCAAAATCGATCATGAACCGAGAATTGAACGAGCCATTGTTCATTCGAGCAGAACCAAAGGATCCAGTGGCACTCATCTCAGCACACCAACACTTGTCTACTGATCCCACTGCTTCCTTGAGATTTATGGACCAACAGGCCCAAGCCATAGCTCATTTTGAAGACATGGAAAGACTGTTAGGAGAAACTGCTGCCCAAGCATGCACACGCAGATGGAATACCTTGGCACACAGTTTGAAGATCCGAGAGTACCATACACCGACACGGATGAGGGAAGCTTTGGTAAGGGTAGACCTTTACAAGAAATCCATGCAAAGCCTCCAGGCCAGCTGGATTGGCCTTAAACTCAGCCCACCACTGCTGCTAGGATTGGCTGAAGGTAGCACAGAGAAGGATGACAATGAACAATGGGAAGAGGTGAACAGGAAATCTGGGTTTCATATCAGCAAGGAGGACACTACCACAGAGGCTTGGGATGTAAGGGAAGCAGTAAAAGCAATGAAGGATGAAGATTTGGACTAAGTTTCTCAAGGATGAGCAAATATTTTAGCTGGGGGGTGATGATGAGCCCCAATTTTTGGTACAATTTGGGCTCATTTGGCCTACTTACCTTGCTCAACCATTCATCTTTTAACACTTATGCATTCATTTCTTAGTATATTCGTGTTATTTGTAGGAAGAAGGGCAGGCATTATATCTATGTGGCTAATACATGATGATTTCAGGTTTTTGGCATTAAAGAGAGCAAAAGACCACGCAAATGGAGACAAGGAGACAGCAAAGGTGACATTGCGGGTTCATAGGGAGGTTGTCCACAGTCTTGATGACCTTCCTCGTGATTTTCACCTTAACTCTGAGCTCCAACAGCTCTCCCCACCGAGCTTAAAGGCAGCCAACGGATTCTACAGGATCAGCAGTTTAACTTTCAGTTGGACAACCAAGCTCCACGAATGGAGGAAGCCAACTTGATCTTCATTGTGTATAAATATGAAGGCCGTAGCCTTTGATAGGAGCTTTTTGAACTTTTGAATTACTATTGTAATTTCTGAGCACGAGTTACAGCGCGGTGTTTGTTTTTGTAAGCCAGTTTTGGCATGACATTAGACTCTTGATTATGAATAAAGGCAAGCAGATTTGGATCTAATTCTGAGTTTTTAAGGGAGCTATAGCTCTCAAGTTAGGGCCCAACCTGAGAGCAATAGACCTCCTCTTCTTTGTAGTGTTATTTTCCTTTCTTTACAGCACTTTATTTCCTCTGTTTTGACATGCATTTAGAATTTACAGTTTGCTGATTTGATTTCTTTAATGAGATTGAGAAGGATTAGCTTATGGTTAAATCGCTTTCAGTTGCTTAGATTAGAATAGGAGGATTGTAATTCATTGGAGCTCCAAGAAAAGGTTGATAGTGCCTTCACTACCATCTCTGTTTAGAGATTGGGGTGCAGTCTGTACCAACCACCAAAAAAACGCAGTCTTTTTACTTTCATGCAAGCTGCAATACAGTCATTTTAATTATATATCCATCCATGCACTCTGATCTTGAGCCATACTTCTTCATTCCAACTCCATGCACGACTTCTCTTCACGATTTACATTGCTGTTCATTGGTTTAATAGCACAGGTAGCACAGGTTAATGAATTCTCGTTTTTGGTGCAAGACATAAGCAATTTGTTTTATTTACACTGCTCAGTATCATTCCATTTCCTTCTTCTTCTTCTTAACCATGCCTAAAGCCACCTACTCGACCTCTGTTCAGCTCGTTTACCTTCCAACTCTTCCATTGTCCACGTAGCTCCATTTTCTTGACCTTTCGTTGCTTCCATCCTTCTATCCACCAACCAACTTCATGCACTCTTTCTCCATCTTATTTCTCTGCCCCTGAGCCATCACAAGCTCCATCTCCATCTTACCTATCCACCCATACCACTCCATCACTTCACCATCACCCAAAACTCCCACGGTAGAACATCCTGTAGAAGTTAGCAGACTTCCTGTAGAATTCCTGAGTTTCCTGTAGGATCCCCTGCAGACATCCTGTAGAAACCTGTAACCTCGGTTGCCGAGCACCTGAACGTTGTGGACTTCTATGGAATGATGTTTTGGATCCTCTGGAACCTCTCCTAGCCCTCCTGACCTTTCCCAAGCTTTCTCTCCCTTCGCACCACCTCTGCACAGCCAAACCCTAATAAGAAACAAAATCATAATCACTCCAACCACTTAAGCAAAAATACAAAAACAATGTTCTTTTCAAGTAGAAGTAGCTTAAATTCATGCATCTCATATCACTAGAAGTAATGGCATCATTTCTAGAAGTTTGCACTCCCACCATTGCATCATAGAGATTAGACTAGTCAGATTAGGGTTTACTAGGGTTTCCCTGTTTTGTTGGCTTTCAGTTCATTTTTGCAAAGTAGATTAATTTCCTTTGAGATAGCCTTCGTCCATCATTTAGAAAGCTTCTTCTGAGAGCATATAGAAGTTGGCTTGAGCCCTAGCGGACTTGTGCCAGCTGACCAAGTGACAGCTGCGACAAGAGCTAGTACTTGTGCATACAGCACCGTCGCTTCCAAGTTTGTTACGAACTACCGGGTTGATAAAATTAGAGATAGGAAGCTCCAGGAGTTGTAGCATTATTGCTACAATACTGGAGCCCACCACACCGGGCACTCTAAGAGGAAGTGATTTTCATCCTTGATGTTCATATTCTCACAAAGATGGCAGATTTTTTTCATCCATGGTGTTTTAGGAACTGCCCAACAACCCGTTTCACTATGGAGCTCATGAGAGTTCGTTCTAATCTTGGCTATATTAATTTTCTTCTCTGAGCTAGTTAAAAGAGAGATACTTTTGATCTTCTAGGGTGGGGTTGATGACCTCCTTATAATATCTTAATTTTCTTTTACCTGCTAAATCTTTCTCACACCACATTTTTTCTTTGAACTTAGAAGTAACAATATTTTTAATGTTATTAATGTTTTGCAATGCAGCAATCCCATCGATCTCCCAATGTTTTAACCAAGCCCTGCTGTCTTTATACCAACCTCATTTGAGCCTTAGGTGGTTTTGGCTAGAATTTATAGCTAGCTTAGGGAGTCTATGGTCTCCTATGTTATTGAGCTTGTGCTTGTACAATAGAAGCCTAGTCATAGTTAGGATCTCGATAGGGGAAAGACCCACTTCTATAAGGAGAATAGGATATGGTGTATCACTTTTAATTTTGAGGTTATACATTATAAAATGCTTCTGGATTTGCTCAATCTTTCTCCAGGATTCTCTAGAGATGTTACAACCCCAAACCTCACATCCATATAAGATAACAGGAGTGACTAAAGTTTCAAAGTGGAACTTCCTTCTATCCCACATTACGAGGTTTGTCGTTTTAGAATTATTTTCAAGAACAAAATAAGCTTTCCACCCCCCATTAATCCTTTTCTTAATGCTATAGTTCCAGTTGAGCTTGTGATGAATATCAATTCCTACGCACTTGTATGAAGACACTTCCTCCAAGTTACTATTGTCATACATAAAATTAGCGTAAGCATCCTTCTTGGATTTGATAATCATAACTTTTGTTTGGTCAGTGTTAACAGTCATACCCATGGTAGAGCAGAAATCCTTAAGAAGTCTAAGTTGCTCATTAAGATCACATGGGAAGCTAGCGAGAATACCAATATCATTAGCATAGAGAAGAAGGATGATGACTATCCTAGCTAAGATCGTCCTGGCTCATCCTGCTTCCTCTAAACAACCTTCTAACTTGTCGATGTAAATGCCAAATAGGGTGGGGGAGAGGCGGCAACCTTGTTTAACTCTGATATTACACTTAATATCTTTCGACCACCACTCATTTCTCTTTAACTTGGAAATTACATTCTCGTATAACTTTATAGCGATAGCTCTCAACTCAAAAGGAACCTTTAGCTCTTCTAATCTATTCCACGGGCTGTTTCTAGGAACCATATCAAAAGACTTTCTAAAGTCCACAAAGAAACAAAAGAGATTGGATTTATCATTGCGGAATTCCTCCACAATGATCCTAAGCATAACGAGGTGGTTCGTTGTTGCGTGCTGCCCTCTAAAACCCACTTGGCCTTTAGCCCACTTACCTTCAATTTCAAGCCATATGCTCAACTTCTTTTCCAAAATAGTACCATATAACTTGGCTAAGAGAGGGTTGATCATAATAGTCTGATAATTAGAGGGGTTATTTGAATCCCCACTTTTAAAAATAGGGATAATGAAGCTCTGAGTCCATGATTTAGGGAACCCTTGCTTGACCTCTTGATTGAAAATCTTGTGGATGTGGGGGATGAGGACATGACCTCCGATTTTTATGATTTCCACTTGGTAACCCTCACTGTCCTTAGCTTTCCAATTTTCGAGGAGTTTAATGCCAAAATCAATGTCTTCTAATGAGAAAACTCCTTTGGTTGTGAGTAGGGTTTCAAAGTTATCCATGACATTTGGAGATTCATAAAGCTTTTTAATATAGGAATTCCAGTCGTGTAAATCAATTTTATTATTATCTTTAGTTTTCCTAGTTAGAATCCACCTCTAGAATTTCTTAGGAGGTACCTTAGAGAGGTGTTAAAGATTCTCTTGTCTTTTACAAATATACTGCCTTTTTTTCCTTTTAGTTAGGGCTTTGTATATTTATATCTTGCCAATTTTAAGAGATTCATCAATAACTTCCTTAATTTCTCTCCTCACACTTTTACAATCTTTGTCATACCATGGGTTGGTTTTTCTATTTGTTTTATTACTTGAAACTTCAATTGAGAACTTGTTAATAGAATATGAGAGGGTTGTAGTAAAATTATGATAGAGGTCTTCTATGATGTCTATTCTATATAAAGGAAGCAAATTATTTTTTAATTCATTTAGAAAGAGTTCGGTTTTATTTCTATCAAAGATTAAGTTATTTTGGCTATAAGGATTATCTTATATGGGATCTCTATGCATGACAAAATTGAGAGTTATAAGTAAAGGCCTATGATTAGAGTCAAGCTCATGGTCATTTAAAATGTCAAAATTTACTATTTCATTGTATAAAGGGAGATCGTAAATAACATAGTCTACCACGCTGCTACCAAGCCCATGGATGCAGGTCATCTAGCTAGAATTGGGCCACTTCTTTAGACCGTTGCAAATTATGAGATCCTAAGCACTACCGAGCTTGACTAGCTCTGACCCAAACAAATTCTCCCTGAGTTCTCCATAGCTCCTTTTGTACCGGATAACCAGAGTAAGGTCTTCATCTAACCAAAGAGGAATAGGGTTGGAATGATTGCTTAGAAGAATAGCTTGGTTGCTTGAAGTTCGAGCATTAAATTCACCCATTAAAAGGATATTACCTTCATTCCTAGGCTAAAAATATCATTCTCTAAACCATTGTAAGGATTATTTTTATCTAGATTCTTCTTCTTATAGAAGTTAGAATTGGTGGGGGGAAATAACATATTGCTATGTAGGTCTTTTTATCATTAATGTTAGTAATCTCTATCCAACTATATTGGTTGTAAGGGTCATTTTTATATATCCTAGCATGGGGGGAGATGTTCTTCTTAATGTAACAAGCTATACCCCCAATGCCTCTACGGGACGATCGCTTGTTCCAAGTAGACCATAGTGCAAAGCCATCTATGTTAGGGACCTTAGATTCTTCTTGCTCCCAAGTTTTAACAAGCAATATAATATCAACATTATTCGAGATCCGACTTAGCTTGAGGCCTTTGTTCTATGGAAAGCCCCGATAGTTCCAAGAAAGAATCTAGAGAATGTTGAATTGTTATTTATTACTATATTTTTGGTTTCTATATCGAATAACGGCTTTTCTATTTCTAATTATAACCCATTTTCCTTCCTTTCTAGCCTCTTTTACCTTTTGAACCTCCTTTCTTAATTTTGATTGATCTTCTGGAATGAGATATTAATTTATAAATATTCTCGTTCCTTTTAGACTTGAGGTTTTATTATGTTATACTTACGGTTAGTAGAGCTCACCTTTATTTGGATCAGCCTTCCTTTATTCCTAGTTAATTTCCCCAACCTTGTTGCTTATGTGAGACATGCTGTTTCAATTTGTAATCTATTATGTAATTCAGTTTGGGCTATGGCTAAAGTATCCTCATATAGCTCCTCTTTCAAACCGAAGACTATAAGGTTCAAGGCCCTTTTCTTACACTCATGGTCTAATTCTATAAAATTTTTCATTTCATCTTTAATTGGTTTGGTATCAAATTTACTTGCCACACTATTTAGGGTGAGGCAGCTATTAAATTTTTCTTCTAGTTCTTTAATCACGTCCTTCACTTTAAGACTCTCTAAAGTATCAACATCTCCTTGCTGGGATGTTTGGTTCATATCTTGGTTTTGTTTTTCTATAAGCTGCAACCTAATCTCTATTGCCTCCATTTTATTCTCCAATAGTTCTATTTTATTTTCTATTTGTTTCTGGATCTTGTCTTCAAGAGATGTGAATTTATTTTCTAGCATGGTTTCTAACTCTATTTGTGGCTTGACTTCTCTTTCTTCTATACATTTCTCTAAAGACTCTATATACTTATTAAGGCTCTGTAGAGTAACTATGCTAGGTCTACCTTTGGTAATATTTGGTAGTTGTGGTGAATTATTCATACTTGAAAATATATGACGAGACATGTATTAGAAAAGGATAAGGAATGTGCGCACCCGATATTAGCAAATCGGACTGCAGACCCCTGGATCAAACCGTAGCCCGTAGACTGGATTGGATCTGGAAAGATGAATAGCTGAGACTGCAAATATTGGAAAAGTATTTGGAAAAATCACACTGCAAAACCACCGAGACCACAAAACCATGCATAGATGATTGAACCGTAGACAGATCTACGAATACACCCTCAGATTATTCGACAAACCATCGAGACTGCAGAACCATGCAGAGGTCTACACCTGCAAAACCACGCAAAAATCTATTTATATAATGATACAAATGTCGTAGAGATTAGGTAAGAGATGGCACGAAATAATCGATGGCATCGCAGAACCATGTAGAGATCTACATCCGCAGAACCATGCAAAGATCTACTTATATAATGATCAAGTGTCATAGAGAATGGCACCACATAATCAATGGCACCACAGAATTTGAGATACCAAAATTGTATAAAATATGAGAGCACCATAGAATATGAATCGATGACAACGTGGAATTTGAGACACCAAACATGTATAAAATATGAAAGCACCACAGAATATGAATCGATGGCACCGCAAAAAATCAGGTCACCCCGTGATTGTAGATCTAAGTGCCGTAGAGATTAGGTAAGATAAAATCAGTCACCCCGTGATTATAAATCTTGTATCCAAGTTCTTATTAGGAATAATCTTTGCCGCAACCTTAAATTTAAACTTTGTTTTCAGAAGTGATGCAGCTAAAATGGCAGTCGTTTCAAATAAAAACATAGATCCTTTCAATCAACCATCTTATTTTCTGTCATTTTCACCTTTGCAAACCTCAGGCTTATTTCTGCCCGCAGAGACCATATAATACATATTTCGATTGTGGCCTTACGATTGAATTCGTTAGCTGAATCACATATATGGTTTGAGAAATCAATCATGATTAGAATTCATTAAAGGGGAAAGGGAACCCTAGAAAGTACTAACGAGGATTAATATAAACATATATTACTTACATACACAACTACAATAGTAAACATAATTTGTATATTATTAGTATTAATATTAATAGATATATAATTATGATAATAATTATTATATAATAAAATATTATTACAATCCCAAGGGTTAGCTCAACTGGTTGAGTCCCCGTTGTATATTTAATATTGAGGAGACTAGTGTTATTGCTAGAGTGTCACAATTCCACCACCGGAAATTTAGGGAAGAAAGGCTGAACAATCTCAATAGAGAGGATGGCTGGAAGACCAGTAGTTGTGGGGTCCCAGCCCTCTCCTCCTAGTCGTTTCTTTCCATTCTTTCCCTCCCTTTGTATAGCTTGATCTTGTTGTCTTTTTAGTAATTTCCCACTTGTTTCCCATTTTGGTGACCTTTGTTCTTTGAGGTGTGGTTGATATAGTTGGAGGTATTGTAATAACACTTAATTTATCCTATTTGTTTTTTTGGCTAATAACAAAAGCAAATAATCTTGAAATTAATCTATGATAATATACTAATTTTAAACCTTAAATTAACTATTAATTTAATTTTAAAAATTTTAAAATATTCTTTCTAACCCTTAAATTACTATGATATTTATATATTTAGTATTTTTTATAAATAAATATTAATTTAAAATTAATTAATTTTATTTATTTTAATATATATAAATATATGAAATAGTCTCTTTAACGTATATTTAAAAAAAATATAACTAACTATCTATATAATACTCTAATAAGTATATATTTAATTACTTTTATATCTAACTATTAATTACTTTAATATTTATATAGATAATATCTTTGATAACCATCTATTAACTTAAATTAATTTATTTTATAACTTATTTATTTAAAAATATATTTATATTTATATATTACTCTAATATTTAATAACTTTTATATCTAACTATTAATTACTTTAATATTTTTGATAACTATCTATTAATTTAAATTAATTAATTTTATTTATTTTAATATCTATAAATATATGAAATATTCCCTTTAACCTACATTTTAATAAAAAATATAACTAACTATTTATATATTACTCTAATATTTATCATAACTTTTATATCTAACTATTAATTACTTTAATATCTAAATAGATAATATCTTTGATAACTATCTTTTAATTTAAATTAGTTTATTTTATAATTTATTTATTTTAATATATTTTTATAATTAAAAATTCATAAAATAGTCCATTTACTTTTATTTTAATAAGAATATAACTAACTGTAGTAACTTTTTTAATTAAACATAGGTTTTACCCCTAATCTTGGTCCAAACCTGCCATTTCCAGGTCAAACTTAGTCGTTGTCAATATAATGATTACCTGGTCAAGAGATTTATCCGTTGGATGCTCTATCTATTTAATATGCAAGGCCAGATCTGTTCATTCGACTTGTCCTGACGATGAACCACACTAGTTGGTTCGAAACGCGTCGACAAAAGAATCCCAATGTGATTTTTGCCAAAGATTCTTCTCTCAACTTGTTAAGCGCCTCGTCGATCAGGGGGTCACAGGGTCAATTCTCCTTGATGCCATTAGGGTTAGGCCCTACTAGTCTCGCTCCCTTTGGGGTTGATCTGCTCGAATTTTCCCATAAGCGAAAAAATTATAAAATATTATTACTATATCAAAGTTATGACAATACTTATAATACTAATTTATAATAATTAATATTATATTATAATAACATAAGAATATTATTGATATTATCAATCATAAAATGAACTCAAGGGATTATTGATATTTTAAATGCAAGGAATTATTAATATTATAAACCTAAAGAAGTATTAATATTATAAACCCAAGAGATTAACATTATAAACCCAAAGGATCAATATTAAACCTTGGAATTAATATTATAAACCATACTATTAATATTAAACCCTACAAATATAAACCCTAGGGTTAACATTATAAACCCTAAAATAAATATATTAAACCCAAAATTATTATTATGAACCTTAAGATTATAAACCTTTATATATTATTATATGTTAGGCGCCTATACTACTAGTATAACACGTTATTGTTATTAGTACAACCCCCTTATTATATTGTTGTGCCCATGTAGTCCCCATATTGTTACTATTGTGCCCCAAAGAAGCCAATTATTGTGATTATTGTGCCCTTACATTATTATTCTTATGTCGACTCTAATTATATTATGACCCCTTAGACTCCTATATATAGAAAGGAGGTCTTGTCATTTGAGTCATCCAAGAATTGTTCATTTGTGTAATGTAAAGGAGGTTGCCCCCTTGAAGAGGCTGAATTCTAAGGCGTTCAACTATCTTTTCTATCTTTTTGTGAGTTGGTTTCATAACATTTGGTATCAGAGTTTTGGATTCTAGGTTTTTGCTACTCCAAATAGGTCATCATGGCATTTGCACTATAACCTTTTTCTGTGACGTTTCAGATGATTAAAAAAACCCATTTTGGTTGAAATCGTTCTGAACCTCGGGTCCAAAATTCAGAGCTTTTCGCACTATATTTGCAGAGATATGATCTGAGGAAGTTGGCATTTTTGCAAACTCCCGAATTTCATTCCAAATAGGTGACCTAGGGAAAATCGTCATAACTTTTGTTTTGAGCATCATATTTAAATTTTGTAAGAAGTTACAGAAAGAGGACGGACTGTAGCTTCTTGTGTATAGTTTTTAGATACTAAGGCCAAAACAGTGACACATTGAACTTCATACATGTTCGCTCTTTTGAAAAGGTATATAATCAGGTCATCATGGGAGATTAAGCATAATTATTTCTTGGAGAATCTAAATTCGATCAAACTGGTGACATTGCAAAGATGACGTAGAGGGCTACTGCAGGTCGCAATTTTAGAACTGGAAGAACCGAAATTACAGAGTTATAGTCGTTTCAAGATTGAGCTCCTAAAATAAAGAAAAGGAGATATGAGGAAGTTTGATTGCAAGGATCTGGTAAATTGGATACTTCAGATGGAGCAATATTTTGATCTACATGGTGTACCACTGTTACAAAAGGTATGTATTGCATCTTCATATTTAGAACCAGATTAATTTTTATGGTATAAAGGGCTTTGTTCTCATAAACCACTTGTTACGTGGTCAATTTTCACGGAGGAAATGATAGCACATTATGAGGATACAAAGAGAAACTCCTTCTTTAGCCAATTGATAAATCTCAAACAAAAGGGTTCAATGGAAGAGCACATTGAGGACTTTCAAAAATTGAATAGAAGGGTAAATTATATTCTAGAGAAGCAAAGGATTGATGTCTTCATAGGGAATTTAAAGGATAACATTCAACATGAGTTTTGTTTTCGGGAACCTGATTCATTAGAGGAGGCATTCGTGTTGGCAAGAAAAATTGAAAGCGAAATTATGGAAACAAGGAATCCCACCACTCATGACTATAATTATGGAAGCGTTTCTTCTCCTAGCCTTCCACAACCTACAAGGCTTACACCAAAACAATTGGAAGAAAAAAGAGAAAAAGGGCTTTGTTACAATTGTGATAGAAAATGCACTAAAGGTCATAAGTGTGCTGAGAAGAAATTATTTTACGTAGAGTATGAAGAGGAGGAAGAAAAGGATCAAGAAACATCAAAAGAAGAGGATATACACCAGGACCCAACCACAGAGAAAGAAAAAATGAATCTGGCCATATCTTGTAAAACATTGGCAAGAATTACCACTCAAACTCTCATGATAGAAGGACATATCAAGAAAAAAAAGGTTTAAGAAGTGAAAGATCACATCGAGAAAGAAGAAACGAATCCAACCATATATTGTAATTCATTGGCCGAAATTACTACTCTTCAAACTATCAAGATAGAAGGACATATCAAGAAGAAAAATGTTCAAGAAGAGAAAGATCACATCGAGCATCAAGAAATGAATCCGACCATATCTTGTAAAGCATTGGAAGAAATTACCACTCCTCAAACTCTCAAGATAGAAGGAAATATCAAGAAGAAAAAGGTTCAAGCAGTGAAAGATCACAGTGAGCATCAACAACAAGTTCTCTAACTTTTAAAGGATAACGCGACTTTGGTGTAGAATCGAATGAAACAACAGGTAGATCAACATCACAATGAAAAATTTTTTGATGTAGGTGATCGGGTATTTTTACGAAGACATCTCAAGCAAGCTATTTATGAGAAGGAAATGTTGGCAATACTACATGCACTTAAGAAGTGGTGACCTTACCCAATGGGAAGACACTTCAAGGTAAAAATGGATCACGATAGTCTTAAATACAATTTAGAAAAAATATTATCTTTAGAAGAACATAAAAAATGGGTCACAAATATGTTTGGTTATGACTTTGACATCATCTACAGAAAAGGGAAGAAATTTTTTATTATAGATGCACTCTCAATAAAGGATGAGGATGTGGAAGCATTGTTTTGTACTATTTCTATTATCCAACTAGATTGGATAAACGAAGCAATGGATGAATGGAAGAAGGACGAAGAAGTATGGCCACTCACTCAAAAGTTGCAGAAGATCCCAATTCAAACAATATTGCCAGAACTTGAAGAGGAAGGAAAAATCACATTGGAACCTGGAGCAATCATAGAAACAAGAGCCCGACAGCTACGAAATCGATCAATTACAGATTATCTCATCAAGTGGAAGAACTTACCCACTGAATATTCCACATGGGAGGACAAGAATTTTATATAGAAGCATCAAGAACTACTCAACCGTTGAGGACAACACTTTTGAAGGAGAGGGGCATGTTAGGCCCCTATACTACTAGTGTAACACCTTATTGTTATTAGTAAAACCCCCTTATTATATTGTTGTACCAATGTAGTCCCCATATTGTTACTATTGTGCCCCATAGAAGCCCACTATTGTTATTATTTGATGCAGGAGCATCGGCATTAGCCAGCAATGTGGAGGATTGTCCACATGTTGTGGCTAATCACAGTAAAATTCATTAACTGTTGGGTCGAATTTAGGGTTATTGAGAAGGGTAAAACTCCCTAAATAGTTTGTTATTATTTATGTTTGTAATAAATAAAAGATTGTCTTATTTTAGAGATAGGGATAAGATTGGTTAGACAGGTGTAGCGAGAGTTATGAGATAGGATATTCTATTAAGATCTTTAGGGGAGTAGGAAATTTCTGTTAGCAATAATAGGAGGACTGATAGATAGTCGTTTTGGAAGGGGAAGTCTATATATAGATCTTGTTAGAGAGAGAGAGGAGAGGGGTGTCAGAAGCATTACGAATGAAAATTCCTCTCGGTATTTGTAAGAATTTCATGGATTTCTGTTAGTGAAAATGCATGTATTTTATAATTTCATTTACTGTGTACGAAAAATGCTTGAATGCCTGTCTATCTCAGCTGGTGTTTACTGTTTGCATGAAATTTAACTTTGTAATCGCTGGATATGCCATCGTTTGATATCTGACAGCGCCGAGGCCAATCGAATGAGGGCTAGTAAACCTGCGTGTTTTACATGAGGATTGTGTCAATTATTATATAAGTGTGTTAATCTTATGACTGTGCGCAGAGCATATTGTGTAAAGTAGAACGCTGGAAATATTTTACATTCGATTTTGATACAGTAGGATTTGGGATTGCTGGAGGAATTTTGTAAAAGTTGCTGGAGGAGAAAGGGCGCCTCGGGATTCATAACCCTGTGTGTAAATATGCTGTTATATTTGATAAATATGTGTATAAACTGTGTGTAATTACCTTGGTCTACCGTTCACACTCAATAAGGGCGCAACGGATATATGTGGGGTTTATAAAATTGCTGGTAGCGTAATGACTGTTCTTTATATGTTCTCATATTACTGATTGAATACATGTATGTGTGCAGGGTCGATTTCTTTGATCCTGGTTTGTGTTAGAGTCAACACATGTGGAAAGGGAACGCGTGGTTCTGTTCTGGAACAGAGATACGCCGTCTTAGCTCAGCTGTATGTTAATTCGTTGGAAGTCGAACTGTGGAGAAAAGCCGAGGAGCGCTTGTGTATGGAGGGGATGTATGACGGTGGGTCGGTAGAGCTGTTATGAATAGCAGAACTGTAACTCGTGGATTCAAAATGATGAATGTGTGGACAGCGCATGTATGTGGTTCATATGCACAGAGATGTAGACATGGGATTGTTGAAGAACTTAAGGTTAAATAAAAGCGTAAATATGATGTTTGATGGTTTTATAATCATGAAGATGTGGGAATTTGCTTGCTTATAAGAATAGTTTTGATTCGGTCAACAGTGGGAATACCTTCTCATATACACGGTTACTGAAGATCCTGGTGATTGCAGGGTAGAGCTAGGTTACCCCTGCATCAAGTGGTATCAGAGCTTGGCTCTGTTGAAACTGGATAAGTTTGTTTTCTGAATGAAGTTTAGTACGAGATTGCAGCTGTGAGGAAATCTATTCAAAGCAGAGGTGACAGCATCAGAAAGAGTGGAAGATTGCAAAAGCCTAGAGAGAGCAAAGGTGTTGCTCAGAAGAAGATTCCAGATAGGGGATCGTGCTTACCAAAAGACTGAGTAAGGAGAGCTCAGTGAGGTAAGATTGCAGTAAGAAGGACTTACTGTTGCAGAGGCTTGTTGCAGAGGTGTAAGGAGCTCATGAAAAGAGAGGAGCAGAAAATGACTACAGATAGTCATAGCGGAAGTTCACAAGGAAGCCGCAGCAGAATGGAAGATGCCAAAGTAAATGGCATGAGTCAAGAAGACTTTGACCGAGAGAAAGCTGAGATAGATTTCCAGATTGGAATATTGATGGAGATGCTGCAGAAAAGTGTTTGGACCATGAAGAAAAGAGTAAAGTGGCCAAGGCTACGAGAAAGGAGAAATCAGCAAATAAAGTCAGAGCTAGTAGAAGAATTGAGAAAGATTGAGCAGATATTGAGTGCTCAAGAGGAATCAGAGAAACTCAGAGAAGCAGAGGTAGAATTGGAAGTTTCCATTTGCAGACCAGAACATGGTGAGATGTTAGGGAAAGAGGATAATGAGAGGTCAGCTGAAGATCTCATGGACTATTGGCAGAATTCAGAACAATTCGAAGATATATTGGCAAAGGAAGCCAATGAGGCAATGAAGCCTTGTGATTTTGATTCTTATAGTTTGTGTATGTTTGCAGGATATGCGGAGAATGATGGACAGTTTGATGAAACTGTCACAAACAGGAATGAAGCTCTTGAGGTAAAGTATGATGAAGAATCTCTTTTAGAGGAAGAGGGCGTTGATCTATTGCAACAGAAGGAGTTCATAGATGAAATCTTGTTTGGTGTGAAAGAGTCAGATGAGGTTGATATAGACCAGAAGTCTGATGACAATTCCATAGTGGGACCACAAAAAGGTAAACCAATGAATTTGTTTAATGGAATTAATAAAAGATGCTTGCAATATGATGATGTAGAAAACAGGTCAACTCAGGAGGATTGTCAAGAAAAGAATGAAACTGAGAATGGAAATTGTGATGATCTGCTGGAGAGATTTTACAAGGAGATAGAATTCTTGGAAAGATTACTCGAGGAACCCAAAGGAGAAACGAAGCTTACAGAACCTGATGGAGGAAAAGGTGTGGAAGACAACATTAATAAATATGATGCTGAAATCAGAGAAATTGAACAGCGATTATTTGAAGGTGAGATGAAAGATCAAGAGCTACAAGGGAGTTATGTCCTCAGAGGCATGAAGGAGACAGAAATATTAACTCAGCAAGATGGAAGTAACCAGAAATTTGGAAGGAATGAAGAATTGCAAATTAAAGTGAGCAAAACAGCAGCAAGGTATGTGAAAAGGACAGCAGCAGATAGTGAAGCATTGCAGCACAAAGGCGGGAGACTTGAGGGACAAACAACAACAGTAACCAAAAACAGAATATCAAATCAAGTATGGGATCCAGGAGGACGCAACCCAGAAATGCATGATCAGGAGATCATGGTTAATTTAAACTTCGGGAGTCTGATGCAGGAGCATCGGCATTAGCCAGCAATGTGGAGGATTGTCCACATGTTGTGGCTAATCACAGTAAAATTCATTAACTGTTGGGTCGAATTTAGGGTTATTGAGAAGGGTAAAACTCCCTAAATAGTTTGTTATTATTTATGTTTGTAATAAATAAAAGATTGTATTATTTTAGAGATAGGGATAAGATTGGTTAGACAGGTGTAGCGAGAGGTATGAGATAGGATATTCTATTAGGATCTTTAGGGGAGTAGGAAATTTCTGTTAGCAATAATAGGAGGACTGATAGATAGTCGTTTTGGAAGGGGAAGTCTATATATAGATCTTGTTAGAGAGAGAGAGGAGAGGGGTGTCAGAAGCATTACGAATGAAAATTCCTCTCGGTATTTGTAAGAATTTCATGGATTTCTGTTAGTGAAAATGCATGTATTTTATAATTTCATTTATTGTGTACGAAAAAGGCTTGAACGCCTGTCTATCTCAGCTGGTGTTTACTGTTTGCATGAAATTTAACTTTGTAATCGCTGGATATGCCATCGTTTGATATCTGACAGCGCCGAGGCCAATCGAATGAGGGCTAGTAAACCTGCGTGTTTTACATGAGGATTGTGTCAATTATTATATAAGTGTGCTAATCTTATGACTGTGCCCAGAGCATATTGTGTAAAGTAGAACGCTGGAAATATTTTACATTCGATTTTGATACAGTAGGATTTGGGGTTGCTGGAGGAATTTTGTAAAAGTTGCTGGAGGAGAAAGGGCGCCTCGGGATTCATAAGCCTGTGTGTAAATATGCTGTTATATTTGATAAATATGTGTATAAACTGTGTGTAATTACCTTGGTCTACCGTTCACACTCAATAAGGGCGCAACGGATATATGCGGGGTTTATAAAATCGCTGGCAGCGTAATGACTGTTCTTTATATGTTCTCATATTACTGATTGAATACATGTATGCGTGCGGGGTTGATTTCTTTGATCCTGGTTTGTGTTAGAGTCAACACATGTGGAAAGGGAACGCGTGGTTCTGTTCTGGAACAGAGATACGTCGTCTTAGCTCAGCTGTATGTTAATTCGTTGGAAGTCGAACTGTGGAGAAAAGCCGAGGAGCACTTGTGTATGGAGGGGATGTATGACGGTGGGTCGGTAGAGCTGTTATGAACAACAGAACTGTAATTCGTGGATTCAAAATGATGAATGTGTGGACAGCGCATGTATGTGGTTCATATGCACAGAGCTGTAGACATGGGATTGTTGAAGAACTTAAGGTTAAATAAAAGCGTAAATATGATGTTTGATGGTTTTATAATCATGAAGATGTGGGAATTTGCTTGCTTATAAGAATAGTTTTGATCCGGTCAACAGTGGGAATACCTTCTCATATACACGGTTACTGAAGATCCTGGTGATTGCAGGGTAGAGCTAGGTTACCCCTGCATCATTATTGTGCCCTTACAGTATTATTGTTATGTCGGCTTTGATTATATTATGACCCCTTAGACTCCTATATATAGAAAGGAGGTCTTTTCATTTGAATCATCCAAGAATTGTTCATTTGTGTAATGTAAAGGAGGTTTCCCCCTCGAAGAGGCTGAATTCTAAGGCGTTCAACTATCTTTTCTATCTTTTTGTGAGTTGGTTTCATAACATTATACATATTATGGATTAATATTATAAAATTAAGGGATTATTGATATTAATAACCTAAGGGATTAGAAACCCAATGGACTAATATTAAACCTTAGGGTTAATGTTATAAACCCTAATATTAATATCGTAAATCCAAAGTGTTAGAAACATTGCAATACTAATTGTAAGATTGATGAATTTAATAAACCCTAGAATTAATATTAAACCCTAGGATTAATATTATAAACCTTAAGATTAATTTTATAAACCCAAATATTAAACCCTAATATTATCCGCCCTAATATATTATACACTGAATATCAAAAATCCCTAATATTATGAACTTAATATTGAACCCTGGTTTTCCAACGTAATAATGCGATGTTAAATAAATTGCAACGTAATGTAATATTGTCATTATAATTGTTAGATTGATTGTCATATTAAGACAACATTTGTAATAATGGAATATTGGATATACTTTTGTACTGTTTGAATGTCATAGAATTAAACCCCAATATAAAACCATAACATCATAAAACAAAATATAATAAACAAGGGATTAATAAACCCAATGGATCATTAATAATGTAAATCGATGGATTAATATTATAAACATGATAGATTAATATTATAAACCAAACAGCTTAATCAACTTAAGGGATTATTAATATTATAAACCTAAGGGATAAAAAACACAGGGATTAATTTTATAAACCCAATGGATTATTAACTCTATAAACATAAGGGATTAATAAGGCCAAAGGATTAATATTAAAAACCCTTGGGATTAATAAAACCCAAGGTGTTAATATTAAACCCCATATTAATATTATAAATCCTAAGAATAATATTAAACCCTATGAATATAAACCATAAGATTAAAATTATAAACCCAAGGGATTATACATCTAAGAGATTAATATTATAAGACCGAGGGATTATAAACCATTGGATTAATATTAGACCCTAGAATTAATATTACAAACCGTACGATTAATAATAAATTCTAGGAATACAAACTCTAACATTAATATTATAAATCCAAAGGATTAGAAACATTGCGACAAGGATTGTGAGATTGATTAATATTATAAACCCTAAGATTTGAATTATAAACCCTAATATTATACCTTGTCATTATCAACCGTAATATTATAAATTATAAATCTAATTATAAACCTTCATATTATAAACACAATATTAAAAATCTCTAATATTATAAACTTGATATTAAACCTCAGTTTTCTAACATAACAATGTGACGTTGAACAACTTGTAGTGTAATGTAACACTGTGACAATGATTATAAGATTGATTATCTTATTCATAAAGTATTAGTTACAATGCGATGTTGGATAGATTACAATGTCATTCCATTGTCATAGTATTAAACCCCAATATAAAACCTTAACATGATAAAAACCAATATAATAAACCCAAGGGATTAATATTATAAACGCAAGGGATTAATAAACCCGAGGTATTATTAATATTATAAACCCAACAAATTAACATTATAAATCCAAGGGATTAATATTATAAACACAAGGGATAAATAAAACAAACGAATTAATATTATAAACCTAAGGGATTATTGATCTTATAAATCCAAGCTATTAATAAATCAAGGGATTATTTATATTACAAATGCAAGGGTTAATAAACCCAAGGGATTAATATTGTAAATCGAAGATATTAATATTAAAAACCTAAGGGATTAATATAATAAATTCTTGACATTAATATGTCAAAAATACTGAGTCGGCGGGGTGGAGGAGGGGGGGCGGGGCGAATCCGTATTTCATTTAATTTAATATTAAAATTTACATTATGAAATTAATACATGACTTTAATTAAGATAACATGTGTATGTATGTTCTTTTAGTGACTACAATCAACATATTTTCAGATTACTTAACTTTTCACAGTTTCATCAGTTTTTAATTCAATTAGCAGAGCAACAATGTATCATAAGCATCATGAAATATATCCAAAGAGAAATACATCAATAGATAACGATAAGGACATAGGATATTTTAGGTGGAAACCCAATTTGGTAGAAACAACCATTGTTGTCAACTTCACCTTCTTTCTTATTATAAAAAAAATGTTTTGCATCTTGTATTGGCACACACTCTTATCAGTACATGGGCTCCTACCTACAAGAGGATATAAACTCCACAAATTCTCCAGCTTTGACTAGAAGGAAGTTAATACAACTTTATCAACTCTACCCACTCCTACTAGAAGGAAGCTCCTACTATTTCATTGAAGTCTCCAACCCTTAGCATCTCTATGGACTACATTTCAAAATATTTCACACTGGATTTACTTGACTCAACCACACATCAAAAACATGTAGGCCACATTTGATCCAATTTTCAAACTGGACCCACACCAAGAGTTAAACTCAATCATTGAATACCAATAACCTTTCTGGTGTGCTCAAACTGTATAGATCAATACCAAGATACCAATCACCTCTATGCAACCAAATCACCACTAACAAAATGTACTTCTTTGTTTATCAACTAAGCCAATATCAATTCAAACCCTTTTCTCATTAAATACAAAACCATATACTAAAATCACCCATTAACATACTCATCAAGTAGCAAAACAACACTTAACAATTCCAAAACTCCGTCTACAACAAATAAACAACTCTCACCACATTGATCTTAATCTGCATACAAGATTGCATTCTCAACCTCTGAAATCAAAACCAAATATATATGTGACTATAATAAAATGGATCCGTGTATATAGGTGTGTTGTCGCTATGACAAAATCCCTCCAAATTTTTTCCTATACTTGAATTTTGGAGCCTACTATGGATCTGCAATCAGTTGTTTCGTAGCCAATTTTGGTTCGGTTGATACTTTGCTGAGTCTTTACGCTCCCTTATTAGATTGTAAGTATCGAAGTCAGCTTCTAACACATGCTCATACCATAATGAATTCCTAAACATATTTCGTCATGCAAGCTTGAACAGGCCTAGCAAAATTTATCAAAACAGTGCATGTGTAATGTTCAACCTATGTCAACAATCACCATACACTATCATTGACAATTTCTCACTTTTGGTTGTGTTTGTATTTCTATTTTGGTAAGTTTTTTCAAAGCGTCACTTTTGTGCACCTTCACTTTTGTGAGTGTCGTTTTCATTTTTTTTACTTTCACTTTCGATTTATTTCCCTTTAATTAGTGTCATTTTTGTGTTATCATCACTCTTTCATGTGTTGTTTTCATCATTATTTGCATATCGTAAGTGTCATTTTCAATTTTCTCTAAATATAGAGAATATCATCTTTTGGCATGGGAAGTATCTCTTATCATGTAAATTGGAGTTTTGGCTTGTTTCAAAGGGTAGCTTTGGCATTGATGAGTCCCTATAGTCATGTAGACATGTTTTACACTTATTCTCAAAGTTTTATGCACGTCACATAAATGTCGTTACTGTCGTCCCAAAGTGTACCTTTAGTGTCGTACTTGGGGAAAGGCATTGCAATGTCATCGCATTGTGGGAAGTATGTTGTTAATATATTCTAAGTGATCAATGTTTTGTCTTCAACTATTCTAAGTGTGTGATCCTACTCAAGTTTTTTCCTTATCGACTTTGGTCTTATTGATTCCACACATAGCCTCATCAGGAAAATCCACTCTTGGGAAACTTGACCTCACTGAATCTTCCTAAACTTTGCATTGCAAAGTATCAGCCCTGACCTTACCTCTTGAAACTATACATTGGAAATTAGAGTGCCCAGCCTTGACACTTGAGCTCTAGAACTATGCAATCATTGCCTCTGAGTCAACCTCAACTATGCATTGCACAGTCTCAAGCATCAAGCCTCCACCCTGACTCCTTGAACTGCGCAATATATGAGATTGTTCTCCCTCCATGACTCTTCATTGGGAAAATTCTAACCTCAAGGCTCAATCTTGAGCCTAAGAACCCCTCAACTGTGTAATTCCCCAGCTTATCCTCCTCTAAGACCTGCACATTAAGCAACTTCAAACCTCAAGCCTCAACTCTCTATATCTTGAGCCCTTCAACTGCACATTCACCTAGCCTGGCCTCTCAAAACTACACATTTGGAAAATTCGAGGCTCAAGCATCAAGCTTGACCTCCTGAGTCCCTTAACTATGTAGTTCCTTGAGTCTATCCTTCCAAAACTGTGCGTTGGGAAACCTCAAGTGTTAAGCCCCAGTATTAACTGATTGAGACCCTTAATTGTGTAACCATTGGACCCTTTACATCCTAAACTACACATTGTGTAGTCTCAAGCATTAGTCCAAAACCTTAATCTCTGAAATTGTGCAATCCTTGAGTTAGTCACTCAACCAGTCACTAGTTCTAGCCCTAACATGTGATTTCATAGAGCATGCTAGATTAGCGGTTTCTAGATGATTCATCTCATCATGAATGTATTTTAGTTGTAGGTACTCTATGATATCATGACAGGATGATGATGGAGGAAAAGGAGAAGGAGATTATGCTAGAAGGCACCCATGGAGATTGTTAATGCAAGAAAATTGTACACATGTTTGCACAATCTAGAAGACGCTAAAAGACTTCCATTAGAATGCACAAGTGAAGATTTTCAAGTGGAATAAATCATGAAGTTTAAAAAATTAAATTTCTCCTAAGGTCCAAAGTTTAAAAAGATAGAAAATTGAGTTCTCCACAACTGTTTCTTTGATAAACACGCACACTCGGAATACCTGTCAAAAGATGCGCAGTCGAGGACATGGATGACTCAGTGATTTTGGACCACTCCATGTTGATTTATATAACATCATATGTAATCTAGCCTTGAGATTTTTCAAAGAGGCTAAGGAACATGCATTCTCCCAAACCCATAGATTGTTTGGGAAAATTCCACCTAGAAATGTTTTAATTAAAACAATGAATCATTTTTAATGTATTCCTAAGTCTAAACTTAGGAAATATGATTAATTAAAGGGTATTAATTAAATCTTGTGTGAATCTTCTAGAAGAAGACGAGGATCAACTCCCATTTAATTTGAGCCTTTGATTATGTCTTAATATTTCCCGTTGGTGCTCCAACGAGATATTATAAGAAGGAGCTTGATGGGAACTTAGATAAAACACCGAGATAGTGAGATCTAGAGATTGAATTTCTCAAGAGTAGCAGAAATGAGTTTCCAGAGAGAGATCGAGTGATCTTATTGCAGTGAGGGGCAGGGATAGTAGACCAGAGGGAATTTTTCCAGTTTCGGAGAGTGCAAGGTAGAAAAGAAATGAGAGGTTCAAAGAGGCAACGTAGAGCTTCAGAGGGAGTCCGTAATTTTGCTAGTAGAGTCAAGATCTAGTGCCAGAAGTTGGGATGTGAGACCAAAGGGCTAGAGAGTCAAATTTCTAGAGGAAAATTGACCAGCAAGAAGGGTGCCATAGTTCCTAGAGGCTCTAATGCAGATTTGAGTAGGTCGATGCATAAGTAGCTTAGAGGCAATGGGGCTAGCCATCCAAAGCTTTGATCAGATTAAAATTGCTAGGGATAGTATGACATTTTTCTCACTATCTCTTTTTCAGTTTATTCTCTTATCAAATTGGCAGTTTTGGCATTGAATCATTTGTACTCAGACTACTACTGCATAATAAGAAAGCCCTCAACTGCTGCACCAATTTTCGAAAGTTTGGTTTTTTAGAGGACATTGGTCCAAAAATAATGGTGTATTTGTGTGTGTGTGCTTATTTCTCTCATGCGTAGTAGTTTCTTTTTGCAATATTTTATATTGTGAAGGTTGCAATATATGTTATTTTGATGTTTACTATATAGCACTATATGTAACTTGATTAAGAAATTAACAGGTAGGAGAAATTTGATCAATTGTTGTTGTAGGAATTTGGATAACTAGATTTTCACATGGTATTAGAGCACAGGTCGTAAGCATAGGAGATCAGTTGCAGGTGAAAGAGGGAGTTCGAAAACACTACGTAGGTAGCATTTCAAAACCCCAAAGTGGCTACGCATTCCATTGGCTAGAAGTGACAATTTTGTGGAATACTTACTTCTCTGAGTGAGTCGATAGAGAGTAAATTTTCAGGATTAAAGAGGAAAATGGAGTAGCACAATATTTTCCACGTAGAGCAGATCTTCAACTTGTATGCAGTCATTTTGCAGCAATTGCTAGAAAAATAGTGTCAAAAGGAGAGAAGAGCACACATTAAGGGAATTCTTTCCTCAGGGGAATTCTAGCCAAGAAGTTCAATTTTTTAGGAGAGAAGAAATAACGTTGTGTAGTATTTCTCACTCCAAATGGGAGTGTGAATAGCTGGGGAGAAGTTGGGTAAAGGAGGAGGAATATGTGGCCCTCACATCTAAGGGGAAGCAGGATCAATGTAGAAGAAGGAAGGACATTTTGAAGATTAAGTGCTTTAGGTGTGGTGAGCTTGGCGACTACAACACTCAATGCCCTCTTAGAACGAAGGACAAGGAGGAGAAGTAGGATCAGCAAGCTCCATCCACTGAGATCGATAGGTTGTCCTCCTGATTGGAGGAAGCATTTTCCATGATTGTCAAGATGCCTCCAGGGGTGAGGTGGGGTGATCTAGAACTGTAGTCCCAGAGAGCTATAAAATGGGCAATATTCTTGAGGAGGTCCACCTCATGAATCAATACCATGCTAGGGGATCCAAAAACATGTAGAATCAGGATGAATCAGTGGCAGTTGGTGTATCCAGGTACCATAGTGACAGATGCAATAGCTAGTAGTAGGTGAGATACTAGACAATGTAGTGAAGAGTTGGCAGCAGTGAATATGGCATAGAGCGGAGTCTTCAGTGAAATAGCAGAGGCTAGTAACAATCAGAACTCAGACGACAAATCCATCATACTGACCACAGTTGGTTCAGTATTTTTGGTTGTTTTTCCGTTTCAGTTGTTGCAATTCTAGAAGCAACAATTGGATAAGGTTGTAGTGCAGATGTGGCATTAACAGTAATTCTGTATGGCAAGCATCAACACAGATGAAGCAATGAGATTTTCATAGTAGTTCATGGGAAGCACAACCAGACATCAAGCGCGCATCAAGAGATGGTGCAGAGATAGAGTGATGCTTTAGTGGGTTGCAGTACCAGAGAACATTCCTCACTAAGATGGAGTGTTGATTTCTGTAGCATCGGATGTGCTCTAGCCTCGAGATTTTATGGAGAGGCTAAGACGCATGCATTCTCTAAAACCCTGAAATTGTTTGGGACAATTCCACCTAGAGAGGATTTAATTAAAATGATTAATCATTTTCAATGTATTCCTAAGTCTAAAATTAGGAAATGTGATAATTAAAGGGTATTAATTAAATCTGATGTGAATTTTCTAGAATAAGACAAGGATCAACTCCAAATAAATTTGGGCCTTTGATTATATCTTAATCTTGGCCGTTGGTGCTCCAACAAGAGATTATAAAAACAAGCTTGATGGAAACTTGGAGAACACACTGAGATAGTGAGATCTAGAGATTGAATTTCTCAAGAGTAGCAATAATGAGTTTTCAGAGAGATCGTTTGATCTTCTTGTAGTTAGGGGTAGGGATAGTAGACCGGAGGGAATTTTTCCAATTCCAGAGAGTGCAAGGCAAAGAAGGACATGAGAGGTTCATAGAGGTAGCACAGAGCTTCAAAGGGAGTCTGTATTTTTACTGGGAGAGTCAAGATCTAGTGCCATAAGCCGGGGTGTGAGACCGGAGGGCTAGAGAGTTGAAGTTCCAAAGGAAAATTGACCATAATGAAGGGTGAAGTTCCTAGAGGCTCTGATACAGATCTATACAGGTTGATGTAGAGACGGAGCAAAGGCAACGTGGGACTAGCTATCTAGAGCTTGGATCAATTCATATCACCAATAATAGTGTGAGACTTTTCTCACTACCTCTTTGCCAATTTATTCTCTATATCATATTGCCAGTTTGGGAATCTAATGATTTGTATTTGTATTACTACTACCTAATAATAAAACTCTCAGTCATTGCACCAATTTTTGCAAGTTGGGTTTTTCCATGGATATTGGTCCAAAAATAATGGTGTATTTGTGTGTGTTTTTATTTCTCTCCTATGCAGTATTTTATTTCTACGGTATTTTATATTTTGAAGGCTACAATAGATTTTATTTCGATGTTTACTGTGTAACACTGTAAATAACTTAATTCATAAATTAAAAAGTAAGAGAAATTTAATTAGCTGTTGCAGTAGGAATTTGGATAATTGAATTTTCACAACTCACACACTTGAAGCGGATTCTCTGACATGATCTCAGTCCAGGACAGCCGAATTTTAGTCACCCTAAATATATGCATCCTTCAATGTTATCATCTTGTCCTACTCATGTGTCATTATCATGCATGAACCAAGAGGAGGAAGATGGATTCAAAAACTCTATATAAACAGGCCATGGGAGAGCTAAAATATGAGACAATTTTATGGTAACCAAATTTCTATTAGAGAAAATCACCATTCCATTGTTGAAGCCAAAGAAGGGAAGAGAAATAACATGTTGACCATATTGCTTCTAAGAAATCCATCATCCTAGTGAGAAAAGAGGAATCCACCATTGGAAAGTCTTCATACTTCTTTGAGAGAGAGGAGAAACTTTCAAAGGGATAGCGGAAAATAACCCCCTTTAGTGAGGATATTTTAGCACCATAGCTCAAATAATTATCTTCAAGTGTCTAAGATTCATATATTGTGTTAAACCTCTACTACCTGCAGTTAATAAAGGGATATTTTTCCATTATTTTGTTGACTTGTTTGCTCCATTGAACATTGTTTTTGTATTTACCTCTTTGTATAGTTTATTTTTATGTATGAATTGTTTCCACTATTTACAATGTTGTGTTATGTTTGCACTAATATATTTCAATGCCTTGTTGATTCATTGAATAAAGATGTTAGATTATGCTACTTGGCTATTGTGGATCCTTTTCTTGTTTTAGTCGTAGGTGTAGGTTCTAATTATAGGAATTGGAGCTTACAAGCGAGGAGGAAAAGAAAGCTTACTATTGTTGGGCCCCAAAATTGTTGTATATAATGCATATTTTTGCCCATATTTTTGCCTTGCTTATTGCCTTGTTTTAGCAGTTTATGGACCTTCATCTTGCACTTATGTATTATTTTCATGCAATAGTGAAGATTTACATTTGGTTTACATTGAATAACTTCATTATATACATTTCTTAGTACTAATTTCCATTAAATGTTGTTAATGCAGGGTTTGCACTCCATAGAGATCATGCACCAAAATGGATGTATAGGGGGGGCACGCAATCATCTGAGATTTACATAGAGAAAAATGATAGATGAAATATATCATAACTATTTTGGATCCTTTTTTACAATGGTAGGTGCACTTATCTTTCATTGACCCATTCTTGCACTAAAGAGCAACATTCACACACTAAAGAGAAACCAATTTGGGGATTCGACATCTCAGTGCACTTTCAAAAAAATATGAGAAAGGCTTTTGTTAAAAATGATGTTTTAACAGCTCCACATGAGTTATAATGCACTCGGGTTGAACATATGGGTTTCTAGAAGCAAATTAACAAGTCTGATCAAAATTCATGTAGTTTTCAAACTGTCTACTTTGACCTTGATTTGCATGCGTATGGAGGCAAATATAAAAAATATAAGCATATAGGTTTTTTACCAGTATATAAAATTATCTAAAACCTAATCCATTTCCAAAAATTGACTATGGTTAAGAATATATACAAGGTTCTTTGTGGAAGTTTTATATAAAAACATTGTTTTTCCATAATTCTAGGATCTTTCCTAGATTTGCAAAAAAGATGGAAATTGCATATCAAATTCATGTACCCTTTATTAGAAATTGGTTGTAATAGACCTCATTTGGATGGGGAATCTGTTATGATCCCTTCACATTCAATTTGTGCTTGTTTTGGCTTGTTCAAATCCTGTCATGTAATTGTAAATTATATAAGAGCTAAATCATGGCTCTCTAGAGGATGATATCAAGCCATTCTTTGCAATCTCATGCTACTAAGCTGAGTGTTGAGGGTCTTCCACTTCCTCAGATCAATTTGGAACTGGACTATGAAGCTCTAAATGCATAAATACTAGTATTTCCATTAATAACAAGCATCAATGCGAGGTTCATGCATCTATTTTATCTATTTCCTATAATGTTAATCTTGCTCTTGTAGACTAAGTGTTTTCCTTAAAGGAAAATGAGCTCATTGGATAGTGCCCAACCAACCCATCTTGTTCTCCCATTGCTATTATATTGTGTTATTAAGTACATGAAGTGATTGGTGTGGAGGTTCCTTATGAATGATATGTGTGATTGATTGAATGAGCTCTTTTGCATTTCTTTTCCTTTGCAACAATGTTCTCAGATCTGAGGTTTTGTTTGCTGAAGTGTGTTTCTTTATTTTGCATTGAAAGCATTTCTTTATGCTCATTTTTTAAGCACAATAAGCATTGTTTTCTTAGAATTTTTTCTTTAAATTACCTTTGAGTTAAGGATAAGGGTTTATAGGATTTCATCTCTTTTGACCTTTCTTAATGATTAAGATAGATCTCACTTAAATATCATTTATTTGCAGTAAGCACGGAAGAACGCCTCGTTCTGATAAATGCATATTGTAACTATGTAAGGAAGTTGATTTCTTTGTGGAAATTGTTAGATCTAAATCGTATTCGTGGCCTTTTTAATCATTTGTTTATTTAAATTCTTTAAGTATAGGACCTGAATATCGATATCATTTAGATCAAATATCTCAGGTTAAACCTTTTTATCTGAATCAATTTTCGTTGCAAACATAGGAGTTTACTTGAAACATAGTGTTAAATAGTTCAGAGGGGGGCATAAGTAAAATATATTTTCAAGGTGATTTCATTATTCAAACACAAGAGTTCAATATTCAGATTTAGATTTGATTTCACATTTTAAATTTTGAAGAAACACGTGATGGTTTGGGAATTTTTATCTTGAATTGAATTAAAGCTTCCTTTTCACACATTTTTATTTCAGTCTTGATATCATAGTATTTTTGTTGGTTAAGGAATAGAAGTTTGTTGAGTGCATAAATAGATTCATTCCAGCATAGGAACAAAGTTATTCGAGTATAGGAACATAGTCATTCTAGTGTGGGAAAAAAATTGTTCCAGTAAAGGAACAGAGTTGTTTCGGTGCAGGAACATAGTCAATCTAGTGTGGGAACAAAATCATTCCAGTATAGGAATAAATTTGTAATCTTAGTTTGCTTGATAAATTAATGAGTAAAGTAGCTAGTTCCTAGATTGATCAGTTTGATTTTCTTTATATTTGTCATACTTAGTGTAGAAATTGGGTTGAGAGTTTATGGATTGTATTCAAGAATTTGGAAGATTGTTAGTGCATAGTCTAGAGTAAGGAGTGATTTTGTTAATAAATAAGGATTGCCTACAATTGTTGATAGATTGCAAGATTGGTGTTCATGTTTTCTTAAGTTTCCTTTGAGTGCAAGATTTGAATCAGTGAAAATTTTAAGGATGGAAGTTTATCTTAAAGTTTAGAAACCTTGGCGAATGTTGCTAGTCCCTAATATGCAAATTGTAAAGTTGTTGGTGATATTTTTGTAGAAATCTTTAGATTTCCAATGATTTTATATTAGTCGATATAATATTTTCATGATTTGTAAGGTAAAATAATGGTGTAATATAAAATTTGGGCAAATCATTTAAGAAAAGGATGGAAATTGACAAATATTTCTTTTGGAAAAAGCATGGAAAATTAGCCCATCTGCGAGTATTAGCCCTTAAAATTTTCCCTTATTTGAAGTAATTGTTGTTTGCAGGAATATATAAAGGGATTGAGGTGCAAGTTAAACTAGAATTTGATTTGCAGATTTCTAGGGGATCTGTCTGGCATTTCTAGTGGTACGCCTCCAAGTTTACAAACTCCCGGATTGACAACTAAATGTTAGGTTGTTTATTACACCCAACAGTTTGGTGATGTTGTCAAGGACGTGCTTGAGGGATAAGGCCTTGGTGATCTATTATGCTCTTTTTCTTTTTCTGAAAATTATTTTCTAATTAGTGTGATTGTCTTACTTGTTGAAGCATACTGGATGGTATCGCCAGAGAGCTCACAAGCCTAGTCTGAATGAATTTTTAGTGTGATTGTCTTAATTTTTTTTTATTCTAAGTAATATTGATCTATTGATATGGTACAAAAAAGGTTACAAAGAGGCCTAGCCTCAGAGTTGTCGATCATTTTTCATTATCAAAAATTGAAACTATTTGTTTTAGATTGCCCCAACATAGGGTGAACCAATCCAAGAAGCCTTAAGGACTGCCCCCATTATGGAGGAAACCAGCCCATTGAACCAGAAAAAGCTATAGTTGAGTAGACTTTGGTTTTCCAGAAAAACAAAGAGAGAATGCATTTCTAGAACCAAAAGACAGAGACCTATCCAAGAGATAGTGAGACATGTCCACTTGGCAGAGACTCAACTAGAAGACCGAGACATATCCAGAACCATAAAACCACAAAATAGTGAGATACATCCACCTCGAAGCAGTACGCATTTGCAAGAGGCCACGTGTTAAGCCAGTGGCTCCTCCAGAGCTGGCTCCTCCTCAATCTAGCAGGAAAATTGATACCAGTCATCATCCTCTTCAGACACGCCTTGACCCTAAGCTGGTGGAGCCTCCGCAGTGCCTCCTGTGTCCCTCTGCCTCTCACAAGTGTCGTTCTGCCTGCTTCCTGATGCTTTCATGTCGTTATGTTTTTCATCCTCAGCTGAAGAGTTGCCATCTTTAGCCTTGTCATGCAGAGCCTTTCTGCTTTCACTTTGTTGCTTGTTGCCCAGGATGATGATCCCTCGGCGACCAGACACCTCCCTGCTCAGCTTGTCCCCGCAACTAAATAGAGGATCTTGCGCCTCACGCTCTTCCTTGAAGGAAATTGTGACAGTCGCAGTGATTGTAGGACAATTTAAGTAACTACAGAAGTGAAATTTTGTGCTGTGAGGGGTAGGATAAGGAAGAAGTGGGAAATCCACAGAGCAAATAGCATTGTCCCTCCTAGCTCTGCCACTTTGGGTATTCGGGTAGAAATGAGCGGGGTGAATGAGCGGATTGGGCATCTCTGTGGTTGAGTCCAGGGAATCAGAGGCGGAGCTGGTCGAAGCCTGTGAGCAGATAAATCCTCCATAGGTTCCTCCACGTCGACTGCGCATGCAATTCCTGAGGCGAGCCATAGTGGAATTGTAAGTTATATTGAAAGCAGAGGAGTTGGAGGTATGGCGACGCTGAGGGTGAGCAGGGGAGATCGGGCCTCAGTCTAAAATACAGAGACTGGAATGAGAAAAATGGAAACCATTACCAAGATCCAGGCAAGGAAGAATCAGGCAGCATCTGCTTATCACAGTGTGAATACACAGTTCAATGGCTTGCGGAGGGCAGACATCATGGATAAGAGGAGGATTTACAAAAAAATCTATAGGGGCCGTGGCTATGAGGGAGGTGAATTTGTCATAGCTTTCGGGGTCATTAATTATCACTTGTAATGTGTTATGAATTCGTCTAAGGTAAGCTCTTGGGATGATGTAGGTAACCAGATGGCTATCCATTCTGTCGGCAGTCCGTCTTGTCACCTTAATTACCACTATTGACACCTGCATCTAGGTGTGTGATTCTCTTGATTATTGAAGCATACTAGATGGTATTACCAGAGGGCTCACGACCTTGGTTTTTTTTCCTGCAAATGAAATTTTAGTGTGATTATCTTTCTTGATGAAGCATACTAGACGGTATTTCCAAAGAGCTCACAAGCCTAGTTTGTTTCCTTTCCCGAAAATGAGTTTTTAGGTTTTTTGGGTGCTGTAAGAACCCCCAATATATGCTACTCCATATGTTAAGATGATCTTCCATATAGCAGAGTCGAAGCTAGAGGAAGAATAATGAGCAAATTCTTGACAAGAGATGCACTCAAGGAGCATTCTCAGATATTGGTACCAGTTGGCGTCTTTGCTTCCCAGGATGAACAAATATTAGCAGAATTCAAGAGAAGTTCCATCTTTTCATATGTGATAAAGCAACAAAATACCCATGAGCCATCCCCGCAAGAAGGTAGAGAAGATTTCTTTTAATATATTTTTCAGTCCAATCATGAAATTGAAGAATCATGGATCAGACCTTATGAGGAGGAAGAGCCAATGGAAACAAAGATTGAAGACTTTTCAATATGTCTATCACAAGATCCAACCTACACTCAAGAAAACAATTAGAAGTCTTGGGAAGAATGATATGATATGAAAAAGGAGGGGTCACCACCAGTTACTACTGATTTAGAAGACAAAGAATATGTGAACTCCTTTGAAAATTGGTGACAAACAATTTTCAGTACATAGTGTTCCTCCATCATTCAACAACTCTTGGTACCATCTCAATTAAAGCAATTGGTTTCTCATACTCTGGTATGTGTTGAAGTTTATTCTTTAAAATTGAGTGTGAGTATATTTAGCATTCTGTTACACATGGTTACATTGGAAGTAATCCTACACTTGAAGGAGATCTTACTCTCTCTAAATTAGGGTAGAGTAGTATAAGAACAATAAATAAAAATGCCATTTGAAATAAAATTGTATAGCAGCACTCTTGAAACTGCAATTCTTAAGGCACAACTATTGAAATTTCTGTCATTAAGCACTCTTGTGGTAAGACTTGTTAGAAGCAATTCACTCTTAATGCCTCATATTTTATAAAGTGACTTTGATTATTGGCCAAGATTATTCATTGGGTCAGTTAGGAGGATTTCTATTGTTATATTTAATACTTTCCATTCATAAGCTCAAAAACCTAATTCTCGTCTATTCATTCTAACATATTTTCATCCAAGAAACAATTTCAAGTTTCTCTTCAAAGCTATTGATGAAAAGCCTCTTATGGTGGACCAATCCTATAAAACCCTAATGAGATTTCATGAGAAGCCAGGCATGATCAACTCAAGGAATCTTTCAGTCATTATCTAAGATGTTTTCTTTAAAATGAGGCTTTAGGGTAGAAATGCTAAGCTGTAAAGATTAGTAATTAAAAACTTTTCACACCACCCCATGCTCTTAAGGAGTATATTTTCCTCACCACCTATTAAGTAACATATCTCAGGTTAATCATAATCATATTTTTTATCATAAACAGATTAATTGATGGATATGAGGTCTCATTACGATCCTATCTACCATGATCATGGGTCCTAACAAGAAGGACATTACTACTACTAGTCACCACACTAAGGTAATAGCTTTTAGTTGAACATCTAGGAGACAAGAGGTCTCACCATGAGCCGACTTGTTGATTCTTGTTAGCTCTTGTGAATGACATTGTCGTTTGTTGGTTACCAAGCCAGGACAATGGCCTTCAGTTAATTCCTAAACCAAACTAAATGCTTTTAAATTTTTATGAATTTATATCTAATGGATGAGACATAGTCATTTTGTGGCATGAAACTGCATCCTTGTCGAGGCTATAAACGTCTATTAGAAGTAGGTCCATGCATGTGGTATTAAAGTTAATTTTACACTATGATTTACTTGTTTGTTTTTGTCTTTCCCTAAACTCATTATCATATCTCTATAAGAATAGCTTTAAGATCCTTTCAATAATGTGATTTGGAGTTCCATATTTAAGAAATAGTTTGGTTTTTATGGATATGGGACCCTTTGTGTAGTTGATTCACTTTGTCTGAACAATAGGAAATTCAATTATATGCTTGGATAATAGTAATATGGTCACCTTGGGAAGGTATCATTTTGTCATATTTATTTTCCCTATTTCCATCCATATTTAATGTCATGACTTTAAAATCATGTCACTTTTATTTATAATGAGGGTATTGAGGTGAAGACCTATTGATATATACTTCTCTTGAGATGTTTTGTGGAAATTTTGATAGTCATCTATTTCATGATGACACTATCCCTATAGTGACAAAATTGTTAGCATTCCCATGGGATCCCTAACATTATATTTTCTTTTGATTAGTATTAATGAATAAAGATGGAGAAGCAGGCATTTTTCTGTTAGAACAATCAAATCTAGCAAGGAACAATATTATGAGTGTAGGAATATTTATGTTTCAATTATGGTTTTTTCCAAGGGAGCACCAATATAGAAATTCATACTCCTCCATGAGGACATGCAAGGTGATCTGCATGGGGGGATGTCAGGCCCCATAATTGATTTATATAATGCATATTTTTGCCCATATGATGCCTCGCTTATTCTCTTCGTTTACCAATTTATGAACCTTTATCTTGCACTTATACATTATTTTCATGAAATAGTGAAGACTTACATTTGTTTTGTATTTTATACCTTCATTATATGCATTTCTTAGGATTGATGTTCATTAAATGTTGCTAATGGATGTCTTGCACTCCTTAGAGGTCTTGCACCAAAATGGAATTATATGGGGACAACTTGATCATCTGAGCTTTCCATAGAGGAAAATTAGAGATATAATATATTTAGAACTATTTTGGATCCTTTGTGATAGTTAAAGGTGCACTTATCTTTCATTAACATGTTTTTGCACTAGAGAGCAACCAATTTGGGGATTCGACATCTTGGTACACTTTCAAAGAAATATGAGAAAGATTTTTATTAAAAATGATGTTTGAACTCCTCCACAGGATTTTAAATGAACCCATGTTGCACGTGTGGGTTTCTGGAAGAAAATCGATAAATTTGCTCAAAATTCACAGAGTTTTCAAACTTCCTAATTTGACCTTGATTTGTGTATGGATGGAGGTGAATCTAAAATATATAAGCATATGGATTTTTTACTAATATATAGAATGAACTAAAACCGAAAATGTTTCAAAAAATTCACTATGGTTAAGAACATATATGAGGTTCTTTGAGGTAGTTTTATAAAAAAAGGACTGTTTTTCTAGAATTCTAGGATCTTACCAATATTTGCAAAAAAAGGATAAAAATTGCATTTCCGATTAGTGTCTCCTTTATTAGATATTGGTTGTAATAGACATCCCTTGGATGGGGAAACTAGTATGATCTCCTCACATTTAGTTTTTTCTTGGTTTGCCTTGTTCAAAGCCTATCATGTAATTGTCAATTATGTAAAAGCCAAATCATGGCTTTGTATAGGAGGAAAACAAGCCATTCTTTGTACTCTCGTGTTGTTAAGCTGAGTGTTGGGCATATTCCCCTTCCTTAAATAATTTGGAACTAGACTATGGAGGTCTAAATGTATAAGGGCTCCGATTTCCATTAATAACAAGCAACAATGCCAAGTTCATGTATCTATTTTGTCTATTTCATGTAATGTTAATCTTGCTCTCATAGACTAAGTGTTTTCCTTAGAGGGAAATGAGTTGGTTGGCTAGGGACCATCCAACCCAGCTCGTTCACCCATTTCTATTATATTGTGTGTTAAGTACATGAAGTGATTGGTGTGGAGGTTTCTTATGAATGATATGTTTGAGTGTTTGAATGATATATTGTGTATTTCTTTTCCTTTGCACCAGTGTTCTCAAATCTAAAGTTTTGTGTGCTGAAGTGTGTTGCTTTCTTTTACATTGAAAGCATTTCTTTATCTTCATTTTTTTAATCACAACAAGCATCGTGGTCTAGGAAGTTTTTCTTTAAATCGTCTTTCAATTAAGGATAAGGGTTTGAAAGATTTCATCTATTTGGACATTGGTTAATGATTAACATAGATATCATTTAAAATTTATTTATTTGGGGTAAGCAGGGAAGAACCCCTCATTCTAATAAATGCATATTGTAACTTTGTAAGAACATTTATTTCTTTATGGAAATTGCCACATCTAAATCGTATTCTTGGTCTTGTTAATCATTTTTTTATTTAAAGTCTTTAAGTATATGAACCAAATATCACTTTCAGTCAGATCGAAGATCACAAGTTGAACCTTTAGGTCTGAATCAATTTCCTTTGCAAGCATAGTAGTTTACTTGAGACACAATGTTAAATAGTTCATAGGGGGACATAACTAGAATATATTTGTAAGGTGATTTATTTATTCAAGCACGAGAGTTTAATATTCATATTGAGGTTTGATAAATTTTCCATTTGATTTTGCAATTTACATTTTAAAGAAACATGTGATGGTTTGGGAATTTTTATCTTGAATTGAATTAAAGATTCCTTTTCACACCTTTTGATTTCAGGATTGATATCATTGTATTGTTGTTGGTTAAGGAATAGAAGATTGTCGAGTGTAAAAATAGATTCATTCCAACACAGGAACAAAGTTGTTCTAGTACAACAAAATAGTCATTATATTTTAGGAACATAATCATATTAGTATAGGAACAAAGTTGTTCCAGTAAAGGAACAAAGTTGTTCTAGTGCAGGAACATAATCTTTCCAGTATAGGAAATGAGTTGTAATCTTAGTTTTCTTGATAAATTAATGAGTAAATTAGCTATCACCCAAATTGATCAATGTGCTTTTCTTTTAGATTTTTCATACTTAGTATAGAAATTGAGTTGGGACTTTATGCATTATTTTCAATAATTTGGAATATTGTTAGTGCATAGTCTAGAGTAAGGAGTGATTTTGTTAATAAGTAAGGATTGCCTACAATTGTTGATAGATTTCAAGATTGTTCTTCATGTTTTCTTAAGTAGCCTTTGAGTGCAGGATTATAATTAATTGTTGTTTATGGGAATGTATAAATGGATTTATGTGCAAGTTAGACTAGAATTTGATTTGCATATTGTAGGGGCTCTCTCTAGCATTTCCAGTATTGCACCTCCAAGTTTACTAACTCCCAGATTGATAATTAGATGTTAGGTTGTTTATTACACCCAACAACTACAAATTCAAGGTAGGCATATTTCCCATTCTCTAACTTATCTAAGGAAAAATATATTCTTTGTGTCTTTTGTTGTTTTAGACCAGTCCACCAGGTCTAGGGAATTCACTTTTGTCTGCAATTGTAAACTTCACATAACATATATAGTGAACACAATGGAAAAATACAAGTCCATACTTGAAGAAGAAGAAAAGAATATAGTAGTACCTACAAAAGAGGCACAAGAACGTGTTGATGGAGTTCGACCCACCAGCATGTGAGGGGATCTCTCTAGTAAGAAGTCCCAACTAGAACTCATACTGTTTGGAGTAGGATTCCCAACAGTGGGTAGTAAATCTATGCCTTAACTACGATATTAAACAGAGGTAAGAAAGATATATCTGTCAGAAGAAAGTGTGTGACCTTACAGCGAGTCAAGAAAGATGCATGGGGCAGTTCTAATAGATGAAGTGGGAAAAGTGTATCCTTGTGAAGCCTATAATAGTACACAGCCTAAAAGGAACACACGAGTTGAATGACATCACAAGATGGAAAGAAGAATAGTGGACAATCCAAAGTGACGAGTTAAACCAACAACACGACCTCAACTAGATTCATGCAATCACATACAAAATAGTTCATACACAAAGGCATAGGTTAAACAACATACATTGCTAAATTAACCAGAATAATAGAACTACAATAAAATCATATGCATCAAGATGTGTTGGCTCTTTTATATTAAATAAAGTGAAAGTTACATACATACATACAACCATGATAGCCACTAGCCACAATAGTGGAACGTTACATTCAACACCACGTGCTCCTCCAAATAGATGTACTCACTCTACACTGTGGAGAAGCCAAGGCTCATCACAATACTCTCCAATCCCTTCTCTAAGATGGCTAGCAAAATATTGGCTTCCAAAATCCTGTTTTGTGAGTTATGAGGTTTTGTTTATAACAAAGGGTGGGGTGACCCTTGAGAATCCCCTTTGTGACTCTTGGAGTACCGTCATGACTCTTCAACTTCATTACATATAACTATTTACATTACATATGATTGTTTTCGTTCCACTAATGACACTTGGAATTTCATTTTACATCATGTTAGCAATAATAATACATTTTCCACATATACCCATGTCGGACAAAAATGGGATTGAGTTAGCCAGATAAGACAACACTAAGACTCATATGGTTGTAGAAATACAAGCTCATCATCAACCTCTTTATGTTCCTCGATGACGAACTGATGCCTATCTTGGTAGTGTGCAATGGTTTCCATGTATTGTTTTATGATGTCCTCCTGGAAAAAAAAGCTTGCCTCCATTGCTTCTGGGTATACTGATTTGGAAACTCTATGCAGCTTGTCCCGTAACATGTGCAGCTTAGTCTTGAGTAAGGCCAAACCGATGATATACATCCACATGTCATCTATGCTAACTTGCAAATCTGCGCTTGTGTCCATGAGCATCAACTTATCAAAGTACACATAGAGCTCCATTCGGACTTGGTTATTCTCTTTGGCTTCGGTGAGTGTTCCGATTGATAGGGTGCCATACTTTCTCACCACGACATCCAAACTCCTAAACAACCATTCATACAAAGCCTTAATATTGGTGATGAGCGACGAGAGTTCCTCATAGTTCCGGATCAAACTCCGGATGTGTGCTTTGTAAATCTCTACATGTGGGTTCATCATCTTCTTCAATTGAAGTGGGGCTTCGTTGTACCACATCGTCCATGTGTGTACATGATCAACAATGACATGTATATCTGTAAGTGTTCGTGCTATCTTGGTGCAGTGCTGATGATGACCATGTAAATGGAACACTTCCTTATTCACAGGGACCAACCTGTCATATAGTCTACGTATGACTATCTCAAGAGCCGATACTTCAGCACGTATTTCTTTCGTCACCTCTACCCTGGTGGATCCTGTTGATTATTCCTCTCTCTTTGTGGTGGCTTGTAAATCCTTAGCCATGTCCTCATTTTATCCTATCAAAAACTTCACACTTGAGCTTGTGGCTTAGGCATAAGCCTTTGTAGCATCAGCAAAGGTACCTAGATGTCTTCATACATCTGATACAATCACCTATTCTTCGAAGTGCACAGGTGATGCATGCTCATCCAGGTTATACGCTCTATGTGCCTATACAACTCTGTGTTATGAATCATCAAAGGCTATGTTTTACACATCTATTCCCGGATTATCCTTAAGGAAAACAATATCCCCTTGCTCACTTGGGACTTGCTCTACTGCTGGAGCTCATGAAGCCTATGGGGTGACCTTGGTTGCTTTTGGCATGAGGTGATTGTCCTGATCCTGTCCTAGCCACTCCATCTCCATGTCCATCTATTCTAATATCAATTCATTGTACTGAGGATGTTCATGTTATTGCGGCTTCTCAATCTATTCCTCATCTGCTACTAGTTTTGAGTCTTCAACCTATATCAGTGCAGTTCGCACTATCTGTGCGCCTTGCACTTCCTCGCATCCATGTTCCTGTTCCTATTCCTGTTGTTATTCCTTCTCTCTTCTACATAGCTCGTGTTCTTCTTTGAGCTTCTACTCTGCTTCCTATAACCTCCTCTCTATCTCTTCTAGTCTTTGCTTATCTCTACTTTTCTGCGCTCCTCTCTTGTCACGTTGTCGCGTCTTTGTTTTTATAACCAAAGATGCTCTTTCAACAAGTAGATCTTCCTTAAACCTATAACTTTGCTCCACCTCTGTACTTTCAACAATCTTTAGCTTGCCTTTGGCTTGCACCGATTTACTGCTTGTTTCTTTTGTTGTTGCTATTCCTTTTGGGGTTGCTTCCTTGAGTGCTCCTATCCACTCTACTTCCATGCTAACTAGTTCATTGAGCCTAGAGGAATTATATTAATATCTCCATGGGTATTCCTTTGTCCAACGACACGCCCCATGGATGCAATAATAGTAAATTCTCACACAGCAGTGCCTTCATAAGCCATGTGGATCGTACGATATGAAACTCTTGGTGCCGAACTTAAACTTCTTGAATTCCTCATCTCTAGCATCCACTTCTTTCAAACTACAGATCATGAAAAACCCAAAATTCAAAGGAGGCATAGGTCGTGGTGCCTTCTTCTTCCTGTGTAATCTATTTGATAACCATATCGAGATGTGGTATGCAACCTCCTACATGACCATATTGTCTATCAAAAATTTCGGCAACACATGCAGAGCTTTCTCTATGTTGTACATCCTAATGAAGGTGCCATCGAGTGAGGCATACTAATCTGCAATGTTAGGAAATGCAAGGCGGTTCTTATTCAAAGATAATTGTGTAGATATGGGCGATGAAGTGTTTAGATAGTCTAGTGTTGGGTGTGGAGCCTGATTATCCTCTGTATTCAAAGGTTTCATCCGGATGTATAGCCTAGGAAGACTATACACCCCTCCACGTGGGGGGACTTGGCCCCCCTGTGGGGGTCCGTGGGGGCTAGTCCCCCTCGACTGGGGGGTCCGGGGGCAACGGTCCCCCGGCGGGGATTCGGGGGTAGTACCCCCGAAGCTAAAAATAGATGTAAAATTTCCTTGTAAAAGTCTAGTAATTTCTAGTCAATCCCAACCGTTCATTAGGAAGATGATCTGATGGTAGAAGTTATGTTTAATTTAGGGTTTTTTGCCCTAGAAGCGACCCCTCACTATATATGAGGGAATTGTATTGTATCTATGTATATTTATATTCTAAGTGAGGAAGAGAGAGGAGATTGAGAGCGAAGAGGGAGTTACAACAGATCTGGTGTAGGCTGTATCTCTTCAGTTTGATGGATAGTATAAAAAGAAGGACTGGCTGTTTCTCCGTGGACGTAGCCCAAACTAGGTGAACCACGTATGTCTGTGTCTCTCTTGTTTTATGCATTTTCTGTGTTTATATTTTTGCAATATTTTATGTGTTCCATTGCAGGGTTCCTGGCTCGAGTGGGAGCAATGGCGGAAGATGGTAGGTTTAGGGTCGAAAAATTCAATGGCCAAAACTACCAGTTGTGGAAGATGCAGATGGAAGATTATCTATATTAAAGAGATATATACCTACCATTGAGCAGAAAGACAAAGAAGCCAACGAGTATGACAGACACAGAATGGGGTATTCTCGACAGTAAGGCACTTGGAACAATACGGCTATGCCTAGCGGCGTAGGTAGCGTTTAATATTTCAAAGGAAATGACAACGAGGGTTTAATGTCGACATTGGCCAAAATATATGAAAAACCCTTAGCCTCAAATAAGGTATTTATTATGAAGCGTTTATTTAATATGAAGATGTTAGAAGGTGGATCTGTTGCAAACCATTTAAATGATTTTAATACAGTTACAAGTCAATTAAGTTCTGTAGGGATAAATTTTGATGATAAATTTAGGGCTTTGTTATTTCTATGCTCAGCTTGAAAGTTGGAATGGTTTAGTTATGGCCATTAGTAACTCTGTCTCTGGATCTAGTACTTTAAAGTTTGATGATGTTGTTGATGCAATCCTTAGCGAGGAAATATGATGGAAAAGCTCCGATGAGACATCAGGTAATGCTTTGACTGCAGAGACTAGGGGAAGAAAAATGGAAAGAGGAAAGAGCTCTGGATATCACAGTAAGTCAAGAAAAGGCAGATTCCTGAAGAAAGACTGCAAGTCTCGGAAGGGAAAAGAAGGAGACGCACAGCAAGAAAACAATCATGAAGTGAATGTAATAGGTGATATGTTGCAATATGCTTTGATTCTTTCATTAGAAAATATTATTGATGCCTGGGTGGTAGATTCAGGGGCCTCATTCCATGCCACACCTGATAGGAAACATTTTCATGATTATGTTCAAGGCGATTTTGGACAGGTTCGATTGGGTGATGATAAACCTTGTAAAATCGTTGGAATGGGTATAGTTTTCATAAAACAGCTGAATGGAAATCAATGGCTATTGAAGGAGGTAAGGCATGTTCCAGATCTAAAGAAAAATCTGATTTCAACAGGGTAGTTGGGAGGTGAAGGTTGCGTAAGCACTTTCACAGATAAAACCTAGAAGGTCACTAAAGGATCCTTGGTAATAGCGAAAGGAGGAAAGTTTGTTACATTGTATTTATGAAATGGTATTTATAATTCTATTAATGCTTTAACCTCTACAGGAGAAGATACGACATTGTGGCATCATAGGCTTGGGCACATGAGTGAGAAGGGGATGCAGATTCTTCACTCAAGAAATTTGTTACCACGTTTGAAGCATGTTGATTTAAAATTCTGTGAAACTTGTGTTTATGGAAAACATAAGAGAGTCAGATTCCTTAGAGTTGGGAAAGAAAAGAAGAGCGAAAAATTAGAGCTTGTGCATACAGATGTATGTGGACATGCTTAGGTATCATCTCTTGGTGGCTCTCGTTATTATGTTACTTTTATTGATTATGTAACCAGAAAAACCTGGATTTATTGTATTTGAAATAAATCTGATGTATTTCATACTTTCAAGAAATGGAAAGCTTTCATTGAAAATGAGACAGAGAAAAGGTTGAAGTGTCTCAGATAAGATAATGGAGGTAAATATTGCAGCAAAGAGTTTGATAGGTACTGTTCAGAGAATGGAATTCACAGAGAGAAGACAGTTCTAGGAACACCACAAGAAAATGGTGTTTTAGAGATGGTGAACAGGACAATCATGGAGCGTGCAAGGTGCATGAGATTGCATGCAGGGTTGCCTTTACAATTTTGGGCAGATGTTGTAGACACTATTGTTTATCTAATAAATAGAGGGCCTTCATGTTCTTTGGATGGTGGCATTCCAGAGGAGGCATGGACAGGTAAAAAGGTAAAATACTCATTTTTAAAGACTTTTGGTTGTGAAGCCTTTGTCCACATTAATAAAGAAAATAGAACAAAGCTTGAGGCGAAATCAAAGAAATGTATGGATATGGTGTTAATGATTTTTGTTATCGCTTATATGATTATGAAAATCACAAAATCATTAAGAGAAAAGATGTAATATTCAATGAAAAGGTCTTCTATAAGAACTAGTTGCAGGAAAAGAAACAGGAAAAAGAAAACAGAGAATACACAGTTCTTGATGATATCACAAGAAAAGTGATGCTGCCTAAAAATCATAATGATCAATAGCTAGAAGAACAACCACAACAACAACAAACACCTCAAACACTTGAAAGTGGTGTTAGAAGATCTACTAGGATAAGTAGACCCCCTAAATGATACTCTTCTTCATTGTATTATGTATTGTTGACTGATTCTGGTGAACCAGAATGTTATGAAGAACCAGTGCAGGTAGAAACTAGGAAGAAGTGGGAGCAAGCCATGAAAGAAGAGATGGACTCCTTAGCATATAGCCAGACTTGGGACTTAGTCAGGTTGCATGCAGATAAAAGAACAATACAGAATAAATGGGTTTACAAGTTGAAGGAAGAAGATAGAGGTAGAAAAAGGTACAAAGCTAGACTTGTGGTGAAGGGGTTCACACAGAAGAAAGGTATTGATTTTGATGAAATGTTTTCTCCTGTTGTTAAAATGACTTCAATCAGAACTATTTTAAGTCTAGTAGCAGTTGAAGATTTGCATCTTGAGCAGTTGGATGTAAATACAACCTTTCTCCATGGGGATTTGGAGGAAGAGATATATATGCAGTAGCCACAAGGATATGAGGTAAAAGGGAAGGAGAAACTAGTGTGCAGGTTGAAGAAGAGCTTGTATGACTTAAAATAGGCTCCAAGGCAGTGGTATATAAAATTTTACAAGTTTATATCTGAACAAGGTTATACTAGATGTCACTCTGACCATTATGTTTATCTCAAAAGGCAAAATGATGGCAGCTATATTATATTGTTATTGTATGTAGATGACATGCTTGTTGCAAGTTCCAACATGCAGGAAATAAATGTGCTCAAAAGGAAATTGGCAACCTCATTTGAAATGAAGGATTTGGGTGCTGCAAAACAAATCCTTGGTATGAGAATAACTAGAGATAGGAAGAATCGCAAATTAACATTGTCTCAAGGTGAGTACATAGAAAAGGTGTTGAAAAGGTTTAATATGCAGAATGGAAAACTAGTTAGTATACCTTTGGCCAGCCATTTCAAATTAAGTAAGGAGGAATGTCCCAAGACTCAGGAAGAAATGGCTCATATGTCTAAAGTTCCATATGCATTAGTAGCTGGAAGCTTAATGTATACAATGGTCTGCACAAGGCCTGATATTGCACATGCAGTGAGAGTTTTAAGTAGGTACATGAACAATCCAGGGAAAGAACATTGGATGGTAGTGAAGTGGATTCTCAGGTATCTGAGAGGTACCACAAATCAAGCATTATGCTTTGGTGGTTCAAACATTTCTCTACAGGGATATGTTGATGCAGAAATGGCAGGTGACAGAGATAATAGGAGGAGCACTACAGGATATGTATTTACTGTAGGTGGAACAACTATCAGTTGGGTTTCAAAAATCCAAAGTGTTGTTGCACTTTCAACAACAGAAGCAAAGTATGTTGCTGCTATAGAGGCTAGTAAAGAAATGATTTGGTTAGAAAGGTTTATGGATGAATTGGGTAAGAAGCAGGAGTTGGGCAGGTTATACAGTGACAACCATAGTGCCATACATCTTGTAAAGAACTTTGCATTTCATTCCAAGACTAAGCATATACAGCTCAAGTACCATTTCATATAGTCAGCATTGGAAGATGGACAGCTGAAGCTGGAAAAGATACACACTAGCCAGAATCCTGCAGATATGTTAACAAAAGTTGTAACTAGGGAGAAACTAAGAATCTGCTCAGTTTCAATTAGTCTTCAAGTATGATGAAGAAGATGAGAAATAACCAGGTCCAAAGTGTAGTCATTGTCTATCAAACGAAGCAGCGGTGGAGTTTCTATAATCAGTCTCCAAGTGGGAGATTGTTGGGTGTGGAGCCTGACTATCTTTTGTATTCAAAGGTTTCAGCCGGATGAATACTCCAGGAAGACTATACACCCCTCCATGTAGGGGGGTGCGGGGGGGACTTGTCCCCCCCACGGGGGTCCAGGGGGGCTAATCCCCCCTGGTTGGGGGGTTCGGGGGCCAGCGGTCCCTCAGTAAGGGTTCGGGGGAAGCACTCTCGAAGCTAAAAGTAAATGTAAAATTGCCTTGTAAAAGTCTAGTAATTTCTAGTCAATCCGGGTCGTTCATTAGGCGGATGATCTGACAATAGAAGCTATGTTTAATTTAGGGTTTTTTTTCCTAGAAGGCAACCCCTCACTATATATGAGGGAATTTTATTGCGTCTATGTATATATGTATTCTGAGTGAGTAAGAGAGAGGAGATTGAGAACGAAGAGGGAGTTACAGCAGATCTGTTGTAGGTTGTATCTCTTTAGTTTGCTAGATAATATAAAAAGAAGGACTGGTTGTTTCTCTGTGGACGTAGCCCAAACTCGGTGAACCATGTATATCTATGTCTCTCTTGTTTTATGTGTTTTCTGTGTTTATATTTCTACAATATTTTATGTGTTCCATTGCTCTGTAATATATAATTTTCTAACATCTAGCCATGACCCCTTTGTATTTGCACTCTCAGAGAAACTTACAATATATGTTCACAACATTCCCTAAAGGTTTCCATGTCAAACCCATGCCAGGAAGTTGTTGACGAGCACAAATTGCATCATGCAGGTAGCCTGACATGAAGAATGTTTCTTGCTAATCCTTGGGGAGACTCAAGGCATTGGGTACATGCACTTTTAGCTCGAGAGGCAACATGTTGGACTAGTTGAAAGGTTTTCCTTCACTTGCTAGCTAATCCAACATAAAAGCCCAACTCTACAGGAAGGTCTCTGTACTCTCTTGGCCATACAAGCAGCATGGGAACATGACCAAGAATTGGTAATCCTTCCTAAGTTTCTTTGTCTTATATAGCTGGTTGGGTGTTGTCCTGAAATTTGATGGCTTCCTTACCCAATGCTTCAATATGTCTCTTGTATTTGTGTTATTGGTGGGAGTGGAGAATGGTGCATCCATTCTGCTCACCGGCTATGGAAAATTATACATCTGTTGATAATATTTTGTACTAAAGGTTCCAAGCTCTATTCCATTGACACTTAATAGTATCATCGTCTCAAGATCAGCACGTGAGACAATCTAGTGGATCACATCCATGCATGGGAAGGTGGGATACCTACATGTAACCTTGTAGAATCCTAACTTATGAATATTTACATAGACTTCTTGGTCCTCCAGATTCTCCTCAAGGATGCCTGAGAAAATATTGTTGATATCTTGCCATGTGATCTTGATGTCCTTCTCAATGAACAGGTGTGTTTTTGTGTACACGGGAAAGTTCATAGGCACCTGCTCAACTACATCTCAAGTATTGCTTTCATTGTGTCTTTTGATCCAACTCTCTTAGATACCATGATACCTATAATACTAAGAAGTTTCTCAAAACCTATGGTACCTGGAGACAAAGAAGACACTCACAGCAAGTCAATGTTAGCTAAAAAACATAAATCAACTTGAGAAACAATTGGGCGACAATATGGTGATTGTTGGGCATGAATGCACAACATTGACTCTGGGAGGCTCAGAGCCTATCAACTGGAACTATGCATTGTGTAGTCTCAGCTTCCAATGAGGTACACTTCTGACTAGAACTACACAATGCGCAGTCCAGTGAGGTTGACTGCTGACTAAAACTGCATAATGTGCAAATCAATAAGGCTGGGTTGCTAGATAGAACTGCACAGTGTACAGTTTTAGTGGGAAGGACTGGGGCACTGCCTCCCAGGATTGCGTAGAGCACAACTAGGAGTCAGTGTGAGTACCCTTTGTGTAATTCTTGGAGGTAAGGTAGAACCTTGACTACCGGGAATGCACAATTCATGTTGGGAGAAGCAAGATCTGGGCTAAGACAACCCATATCTACCAAAGGGAAACCTGAAAATGTGAAGGACTAAATGTGTGTGTAAAGATGGTGTAGATCTGAGTGAATAGACATGCATGTAATTCAACTAAGTGCATAAAACAGTCAAACGGAAAAACCATGAAGTTCATGAAGAGCATCGCCGCAATGACGACTGCTAGTATAGAAACAGTGTTATGCATGTGACACTAAGGAAATGCAATGCAAAACTTGAAACAACAATTATACAAGTTAAAACACATTTAAACACCAATTATCATTAAATAAAACAAGGAAAAAATCACTCATACAAGCCGAGAAATAAAAAGTGACCAAAAATGTGGCAAAAGACATGAAAAGCAAAACTTACTTAGAAAAGTTGCATCAACTGTGCTGAAGGTTCCTAGATGCCGCGGGAATCCCAGAGCTCCAAGATTGAATCTGAAGAATGAGCTCTGAGGTGCCATTTAAATATACCTAGTGAGATTAGGGTTTATGACACGCATGCCACAAATATAGGAAAAGGCATCATTTGGTGGGGAGTTTCTAAAATTGACTTTGCATGTAACTCCCACTGCTAAAAATAGATCCCTAAAATCTAGGGATGCATTTTGTTTTTTTACTTTTTATTTTTTAGGAAAAGATGTTAGGAATGTAAGGAAGGATTGCGTAGTTCTGGAGGGAACCAGGAAACCTACTGGCACATGTGATGGATAGTCACTGAGGGAAAATCTTTTGCATTGTTTCTGGGCTGAGTGGCCCTGGCTAGATGGCCATCTCTATGTAATTTTTTAGAGCAAGGTTTCTAGCCTACTCTGCACATTTCTGGAGAGCAGTGATGGTTGGCCTGCTTTATGCATTTATGGAGAGCAGTGTTGGTTGGCCTACTCTACACAATTTCTGAGTGCAAGGTAACTGCTGGGTTTCTCTGCGCAATTCTTGAGGGGAAGACAAACTGCCCTCAGGATTGCACTATTTTTTTCGACAACCCAATGACTGAATGTGAACCAAGTTTTGGTTAGCTTGTGGTCAATCAACAAAGCAAGTAAGTGAACACCAGCTGTTAAGCGACAAATAAAATCAAATAAACAAAAGTACCTTATCAGTATAGGATAATTGCTATGATTTTGGGGAGGGAGGCTCCAAAACAAAGCGAAGGAAATATTTTGTGGGGTGGTTGTAGCCCCTACAACATTGGCACCACAATTGTAGAACTCCAGCTCTTTTTATGAAGCTTATTCATGAAAAGCGAGTCTAACTCCTTCAGAGGTATTGTTTGATTCTTTGATCATCATGGCTTCAACACTAAGCTTCAGTTAAATATATAGTCCCTACCATTCTCTTGATTAGTCGACACACATACCAAGATAGGAAAGCTGAGTTGTTTCGATTACAGATGAGGGGTATATTGGTGCAAGACTAATATAGATGTCAGAGTCTTAGCTTCATCTCTGGTGTTGCTTCATGGCGAGTAGGCTTGGATAGTACCCCGGTGGAGTCACTTAGAAACACAAGAATCGCTCCACTACTAGCGAGCCTAGTGAGTACCCCAGTGGAGTTACTTACATCACCTATCTACACAGGAAGCCTTTCTCTTCTTTTCCCTTGTTTTTTTTTTCATTTTTCATTTTTTCATTTTTCAAAGAACTGTGCATAGGCACATATTTATTTCAGAGGCAAAAGAGGGATCCTGACTTATTGAGAGCAGAAGAGGTTGTCCCTTCAGAGAATTATTTTATATATAGCTCTAACAATACATGTAAAGGTTTTCTCCCTTGCCTTACTCTACTTGACTAAGATGATAAGGGTTAACCCAAAAAAAACCAATTAGAGTAGACAGTACTAGTTAGAAGTGCTAGCATTGTGTTTTTACCAAATTTTCCATCAGGGTATCATCCACTGAAGACAACAAGATCTTCATAAGGAGAGAGGACAATAGATAACCAAGTGTTGATAGATGTACAAGTCCCCTTGTACTCCTCCTTTCTTGTTTTAAGAGCCACACACGATTTAATGTGAAACTAAACCTATGGGTGCATGAACAAGCAAACAAACAAGAAAGAAAAGGACAAAAGTAAATGACATCAAAGCAATGGAAGCAAATTAAACAAAACAAGTATGAAAAAAAATAAAAACAACAAATCAAACACTACTCCTACTCCTAAAACAAAGAGTGCATGGGATGACTCACATAAAGTGATATTTCCAATGTATCCATCAACGCATTGGTTGACACATGTTGTTGAAGGCATGGTTCACAAGAAATATAGGCATGTAAAGCAGTAAACAAGAAATATATAGCAGCGAATACCAACACGCTCGTAGTTTAAAAGCGTCCAAAGAAAAGAAAAGAATAACAACACAAGATAAACATTTTGCAAACCTAGCATGGTTATGCAAGACATTGCGTGCAGATGACAAACACATACATTCTTTTGACTATGACAAATGAGAAAACATGAGAAAGAATGAAAAATTACTTTTAGCAAGAGTTCTCATTGTGTATGATTCCTCCAATGCATGAGCAATGGGATCATGTGATTGAGGTGGAGGTTGTGAAATCAGTAAAATAGATTGATCTTCGATGTAAAAAGGAGAGTGATGAGAAGCCTTGGGTGTTTCAATTTCTTTTTATTTGAAGTAGAATCAACCTCAAGAAATCAAGGACTTTACATAACCATCAGCTCAGGCTGAAGTGCCTCAACAGCTTGTGGGATTTCCACTTCATCAGTAGGTAGATCATCAAAGACGGGTGGCTTGGAAAGATCAACAGGGAATGAATTAACATCACGATCAAATGAAGGATTAAAGAGATCATGACAACCATGATCAAAAAGTTAGATATGTTCATCGGAATCCTAATGATCTCACGAATCATACAGATGGGTTGATGAGAAACAAGAATGTTCAGCCTCTACATTTTCGTAAATGACAAATGAAATATTGAGTGGATTTGAAAGGAAAGATGTTTCCTCCCTACTATGCAATGACAAACTAACATCCGATGTGTTTTGTGAATGATTGTAAGTAGATGCATCTAGGAATGAATTCTCATATGAAAAATTAACAATGGAAGAATCACCAAATATGATAGGAAAAAGAGGATGAGGTGTGGACATAAGGAAGTCATTCTTCACCACAGTTTCTTCTTCAAATTCCTACACATAATCATCATAAATGATAGTGAAATTTGACTTCTCACCACGAACTCCATAGACAACTTGATTCTCATGAACAACAAGTGTGGAGTCTGGAATGGGAGAACACACCACAGTGTAATCCAGAGGATCAACAGAACGTGAGGACATAGGTTGAGGAAGCAAGTCCAAGTGACAACCAACAGTCTTATAAGTCAAATCTACACAGAAATAAAGAGTAGGTGGGGTGGGAGGATGTGATAGTTCAACAAATGGGTGCGCACCTTCTCCCACCTCACACTGCAAGGCTAGAGATTTTTTATGAGACGAGGATGGACAATCACTTGGGAAAACGACCTTGTCCATCTTAGATTTGGAAGCTCGAACACTGAGCTATGCTAGGAGGGGTTTGAATGATTCTAACATTTTTGGATTTTCAGATATGTGAGGAAAATAGTGAAATATTTCACGAATAAATTTAGAATAAATTTCATCCTCTAGGAATTGAAATGTGAGATTATGAAAGCATTTTGAAAGTTGCAACAAGGATTCATTAGGATCTTTCCACAATTCTAGAAATTTTGTGTTACATGATTTATAGTCAAAATGATGGAAATCATGGTCCACCTCTACAACAAACTGGTTAAGAGAGTGAATAGATTGATCTGACAGTGTGACACACCATTACAATGGGTTCCCTCGGAGCATGAATGCGAACAACAAGAAGGTCATGTAATCCTCATAGATTCCATACCAATGACAAAGACTCGCAAAGACAACTCTGTGTTTAAGCCAGGTTGTTCCACCTTCACCTTTGTATGTGTTTTGTGACAATTCATTTTGAAGATCCTCCTAGATTTCAAAGTCATTTCCATAAGACATACATCTCAAAGGATGAATTTTACTATTAGTCATGCAATATGTGTAGAGATTCAAAACATACTTTGATGACTCAGCTTGTAATTTTTCCCTCCTTCTAGTGCTAGAATGTTGACAATGTTTCACATGCCAACATGTCAACATATCTCCTTGGTAAGAAGACCCAACTAGACCCCAAACTGTTTGCAGTAGGAGTCCCAACAAAGGGTATTAAATTTAAGCCTTGACTGCAATAGCATACAAAGGTAAGCAACATATCTTTTTCGGAAGTAAGTGTGTGACCTCGCAATGAGTCAAGAGAGATGCATGGGGAGGTTCTAACACACGAAGTGGAAAAGAAGTGTATCCCTTAGAATCCTGTAATAGTATGCAGCCTGAAGGGAACACATGAGATGAATTACATCACAAGTTGGAAAGAAGAATAGTCGACAATCCAAAGTGATGGGTTAAACCAAAAACATGACTTCAACTATATTCATACAGTCATGTATGAAATAGTTCATACAAAAAGGCATAAGTTAAGTAACATACATTGCTAATGTAAACAAAATAGTCAAACTACAATAACAAATTTGCATGAAGACGTGTTGGCTCTGTTATATTATATAAATTGAAAGTTCCATCCATACATACAAACATGACAACCACTAGCCCAATAGTGGAACGTTATCTAGATTCAACACCACCTGCTCCTGCAAAGAGATGTACTTGCTCTGCACTATGGAGAAGCCAAGGCTCATCACAATACTCTCCAAGCCCTTCTTTAAGCAATTCCTAGTAAAATCTTGGCTCTGGAAAGCCTGTTCTATGAGTTATGAGGTTCTATTTATAACAAAGGGTGGGGTGACCCTTGACATTCCCCTTTGTGACTCTTGGACTACCCTCATGACTCTTCAAATTCATTACATATAACTCTTTACATTACATATTATTGTTTACATTCCACTAATGACACTTATTATTCCACTTTACATCATGTTTACAATAATAATAAATTCTCCACATATACCCATGTGGGACAAAAATGGGCTTGAGTCAACTAGATAAGACAACACTAAGACTCAAACGGCTGTAGAAAGACCAACTCAACAACATCCTCTCAGTGATCCTCTGTGAAAAACTGATGCCAAGCTTGGTAGTGCGCAATGGTGTCTACATACTCTTTGATGATATCCTCCTGGAAACAAACTCTTGCCTCCATTTCTTCTAGGTATACTGATTTGGAACCTCTGTCCAACTTATCTTGTAACATGCATAGCTTAATCCCAAGCAAGGCTGGACTGACGATATACATCTACATGTTATCTTTGCTGACTTTCAAATCAGTGCTAGTGGCTATGAGCATCAATTGATCAAATTACGCATTGAGCTCTAGTCAGACATGGTTCTCTTTGGCTTCGGTGAGTGTTTCGATTAATGGGGTGCAATACTTTCTCACCACGACATCCAAACTCCTGAACAACCATTCGTACGAACCCTCAATATTGGTGATGAGTGGTGGGAGTTCCTCATAGTTCCGGATCAGGCTCTAGATGTGTGCTTTGTCCAAATCTACTTATGGCTTCATCATCTTGTGCAAGTGAAGTGGAGCTCCCTTGTACCCCATTTTCCATTTATGTACATGATCAATAGTGGCATGTATATCTGTGAGTGTTCGCACTATCTTGGTCCAGCGCTGCTGATAACCATTTAGATGGAAAACTACCTTGTGCATGGTGACAAGCCTGTCACACAGTCTCTGCATGACTGTCTCAAGAGCCAATACTTCAATAAGTATCAATTTCTTCATCCCTTCCCTAGTGTATCATGTTGATTGTTCTTCTCTCTGCCTAACTTCTTCCAATTCCTTAGCCATGCGCTTATTTTCTACTATCGAAAACTTAACACTTCAGCTCATGGCTTCAGCATAACCCTTTGTAGCATCAAAAAAGGCATCAAGATGTCTTCATAAATCTGACACAATAACCCATTCTTCAAAGTGTGCAGGTGATGCATGCTCATCCGGGGTGTGCGCTCTATGTGCTTGTAAAACTATGTGTTATGACTCATCAAAGGCTATGTTGTACACATCTATTCTTCAATTATCCTCAAGGAGAATAATATCCCCTTGCTCACTTGGGACTTGCTCTGTTTCTAGAGCTGGTGAAGCCTGTGGGGTGATCTAGGTTTCTTTTGGCATGAGGTCGGTGTCCTGATCATGCTCTGATTGCTCCATCTCTATCTACTTTTGTTCTAGTATCGGTTCATCATGCTCAGCAAGTTCTTGTTACTGTGGCTTCTCACTCTGTTCCTCATCTATTTCTAGTTCTGAGTCTTCAACCTATATCGACATAGTTTGCACTGTCTATGCGCCTTACACTTCCTCCTGTTCATATTCCTATTCTTAATGTTGTTGCACTTCCTTCTCTCTTCTATGCAACTCTTGTTCTTCTTTGAGCTTCTGCTCTACTTCCTACAACCTCATCTCTGTCTCTTCCAGTCTTTGCTTATCTCTCCTTTTCTGTGCTCCTCTCTTTTCACGTTGTCATCACTTTTCTTCTATCTGCAAAGCTTCTCTTTCAACAAGTGGATCTTCCTTAAACTTGTAGTTTTTTTCTACCTCTATGATTTCGGTAATCTTCCTCTTGCCTTTGTCTTGTGTCAGTTTGTTGCTTGTTGTTGTTCCCTATGGTGCTGCTACTGTGACTACTGCTAGCCACTCTACTGCCATGCTGACCGGTTCATTGAGCTCGGAGGAATTATAGAAATATCTCCATGGGTCTTCCTCTAGCCAATGACATGCCCTGTGGATCCGAGAATAGTACACTGTCACATAATGGTCCCTACAAAGCCATGTGTATGATATGGATTGAAACTCTTGGTGCCAAACTTAAACTTCTTGAAGTCCTTGACCCAGGTATCTACTTCTTTCAAACTCCAGATCGCGTACAACTCAATTCATAAAGGAAGCATAGGACATGGTTCCTTCTTCTTCCTATGCAATCCAGCTGATAACCCTATCAAGATGTGGTATGCAACCTCTTGCATGACTAGATTTTCCATGGAAAACTTCAGCAACACATGCGATGCTATCTCCACATTGTACATCCCGATGAAGGTGCCATCGGGTGAGGTGTACCAATTTGAAATTTTCAGCAATGCCTCCATTGTTGCCTGGGACATGAAAGGAATATCTTGTTCAAATATCATCGTGTACAGAGGGGTGATAAAGTTGTCAAATAGTATAGCCATGAATCCTTGGTAGCTGCACTCTGAGAGCAACTTACAATATAAGTTCACAACATTCTTTGAAGGTGTCAATGCCCAACCCATGCCAGGAAACTATTGACAAGCACAGATTGCATCGAGCAGGTAGGTAGACATGAAGAATCTTTCTTGTTGATCCTTGGGTAGACTCCGGTCATTGGATACAAGCACTTTCATGTGGACAGCCAACATGTTGAACTAGTGGAAAGGTTTTCCTTCACTTGCTAGCTGATCCAACATAGCAACCCAACTTTGTGGGAAGGTCTCCATACTCTCTTGGCCATACAAGCGGAATGCGAAGATGACCAAGAATTGGTAAGCCTTATTGCGTGTCTTTGTGTTGTATATATAGTTTGGTGTTGTCCTCAACTTTGATGGATCCCTTACCCGACGCTTCAAGATGTCTCTTGTATTTGTGTTGTTGTTGGGAGTATACAATGGTGCATTCATTTTGTTCACTTGCTGTGGAAAATTATACATCTTGTTATCTAAAAATCAGACCCTGGAAGGCTGCAGTCCAGGAAGATTTCAAGTAACTGTTTAAGACCAATCTTTTAGCTAAGGCTTAGCCTCCTTAGCTTGAGAGGGCTCTCTCAAAAGGTTTAAGATTTGTGATTGTGATTGAGATGGTTAACTCTTTTATGAAACAAATAGGAATGAGGCTGGTAAAATCTAAATTAACAAGAATCCATTGGGCTCATGGAGTCATATATCATTTAGTATCAACAGTGAATTGGTTTTACAATGAAATCAAGGCATTCAGACTTCAATACACATAAGGTACAACAGACATAACAAGGACAGTATATGAGTACATGAAAGAAGTTAGAACACAGTATGTGATTTCCAAGTAATCAAGTACTCATTAAACTGTAAATAACATAAAAGACAACAAGAGAAATGCATATACTGAAGTCACTATGATTCTTGAGCAGCAAAACCATCACTGTATTACAAAAAGAACAGAGTGTTTACATAAGCTTCAGAACATGCTTTTTTACATAAACTTCCAACCCTTATTACATTTCACATCCCTCTATATATAGAGTTCTTCCTTATACATTAAAGGAACTCGAGAACTACTTCTAATGACACCTATTTAGCTTTTAACTGCCTATTAAATATAACAAACTTCCACTAGACCTTCTAAACATCTAAATCAAATAGGACTCTAATTCCATAACAGCCTTGGTCTACAATCATCCTCATTCTTCTTCTTTGAACTCCTCCACCAGTGCTTGATTCATTTGTAGTCTCTCTGCCCTGAGCTTTTTCTTTAATTGACTGCTGAGGTGTATCTTGAATAGTCAGTGGCTTTGCAGACTCTCCAACTTGTTTCCTTGCTTTTAACTTTGAAACCCCTTTGGATCTTGTTTCTGCTTGAGGACTGGTTGTTGTTGAAGGTTCATTTGCCACTAGAGGGCTGAGACTGGTTTTACTCTTGAAACCGAACATGAATATGAATGTGTCCCAGTCTCTGCCTACCCTCTGGAGCTCATGCAAAACCATTAACTTAACCAAGCCATGATGGAAAAGTGAAGTCTCACAGGCTTCTTTTCTCAGTTGTACCTTATCACACATTTTACTTAAACTGCGGAACAAGTAAAAAGGTAGATCAATAGATGTTTTCCCTGTGAAATGCAGCAGTAGTTTAAAATTGTATGAATACACTTTGTTATATCTCCCTTCATAGGTCAGATACTTCTGTATACAGGTGAGTAAATGGGCATAAGATTCTTTGACATAACTTCTAGGAATGGATTTACTTAGATCTGAATCGACGAATTCCTGCTTTAGAAACTCCTTGCATGGGTTCATGTCAAATTTGAAATTTTTGAACCAATTTTCTTGCCCTCTTGGAATTTCTGTCACTGTGGGTATCATGTCTGGTGAGACCTGCAGTTCCAGCATGCCAACCTTTGAATTTAGCCCTGTGAAATTCAGTGCAAATTCTTTTGTCACCTGTGCATGACCTCCATGGAGCTTCTTGCAAAAATTCCAACATCCAGCGTGTTTGAATGCCTGTTCGACCTCTTTATTCTTCAAGGTTATATCCAAGCCTACAGGCTCGTTTCTGAGACATTTACCTGATTGGTGGTCCTTCCTTTCCACCGATTCCTCCATGGAGATTCAGTGACCTGTAAACTAGAAATGCTAGCATTGCTCAAACTCCAAACTCTGCCTCGCTTGAATGGCTGCCTCGCTTGAATGGTGATGTTTTCAAATTGAAATCTAGTAGATTTATTTCGCATGCAAGGCCTACAAACATCATTAAAACCGAGCATACTTGGCCTTTCTTGGAACTTGGATTTCGTGTGTATCAATGCCGCTAGTGATTGCAATGATGGAGATAAGTGGTTGGAGATGATGTATGGAGTGCATAAACTGACAATGAGTGACGTAGCCATAGGTTAATTTGACAGTTGAGGAATGATTCGTTGCGGAATGCACGAATCTCCGATTTCGTAGTGCGCTCAGTGTAAATTTTGAATAATGCGCTGCAAAATCACCTAAAACCTATCGCGCTGCACAATCACCTAAAGGACCTTTGCGTTGCGAAAACACTTAAAAGGCTTTTGCACTGTGAAACTGTTAAAAGGATTAATGCGCTGCGCAAATGCTTCAGAGTGGTTACATGCGCTACACAATCACCTAAAAAGGTTGTTTGGTACATAATGATTTTGAAATCAAACTGACACATGGCTATGAGATGGATGATGAATGAGGGTGACCAATGATAGATAAGAATGCATGTTTGAATCAAGACCTTCTAAACTGAGACTCTAAGGAAAAACAAGTTTAGACTAACACTGACCTTTATCATCAATCTGATAGAGAAAGTTTTTGGCATTAGAATTCTTAAGTGATAACACATCTGCTAATAAACTTTCATCCTGAAGATAGCGAGCTCTACTCAAATGACATTTCTTAGTATCATCCTCTCAGGATCAATGCGTGAGACAATTCATTGGATCACATCCACACATGGGAAGGTGGGATACCTACAAGCAACCTTGTACAATCTTGTCTTCTGAATATTTACATAGACTTGTCGCTCTTCTAGATTCTCCTCAAAGCTACCTATGAAAGTAGTGTTGATGACTTGCCATGTGATCTTGATGTCTTTTTCAATGAACATGTGTGTGTCTATGTACATGGGCAAGCTGATAGACACCTGGTCAACCACATCTCTGGTACTGCTTTCAATTGTGTCTTTTGATCCAGCTCTCTTGGAGGCCATGATACATGTATTGCTGAGAAGCTTCTCAAAACCTCTAGTACCTGGAGACAGAGAAGACACACATGACAAGAAAATGTTAGCTAAAAAATATAAAGGAATGCAAGAATCAATCGGGCAACAAACATGTGACTATTGGGCAAGATTGCGTAGCATTAAATCTGGGAGGTTGGGAGACTATCAACTAGAACTACACAATGCATAGTCTTAGCTTCCAATGAGGTTCATTGCTAACTAGAACTGTGCAATGTGCAGTCTAGTAAGACTGAGTCCTGACTCAAAATGCGTAATGCATAGATCAGGAAACTTGGGTTGTTGGCTGGAACTACGCAATGCATAGTTACAGTGGGCAAGATTGGGGCACTGCCTCCCAGGATTGTGTAGAGCACAACTGGGAGCTTTTGTGGGTAGCCTCTATGTAATTCCTAGAGGCAATGCAGAGCCTTGACTGCCAAGAATGTACAGTGCTTATCGGGAGAAGCAAGATCTGGGCCAAGACAGCCTAGATCTGCCTAAAGGGAACCTAAAAACGCGAAGGACTAAATTTGTGTGCAAATTTTGTGCAAATCTGAGTGAATAGACATGCATGCAGTTTAAGTAAGTGAAGAAATCAATCAAACAACAAAACCATGAAGCTCATGAAGAGAGTCGCCACAATGACAATTGTGAGTATAAAAACTTTGTTATGCATGAGACACTAAGGAAATGCAATGAAAAACTCAAAACATAAATTCTAAAAGTTAAAACACATTGAAATGTCAACATTCCTTCAATAAAAACAAGGAAAACAACACTCATACAAGGCGAGAAATAAAAAGCGATAGAAAAATGGCAAAAGACATGAAAATAAAAACTTACCTGGAAAAGCTATGCTAACTATGCCAAAGGTTTATGGATGCCTCGGGAATGCTAGAGCTCCAAGACCGAATGTGAAGAATGAGCTATGAGGCATTGTTTAAATAGATTTGGTGAACTTAGGGTTTATGACATGCATGCCACAAATCTAGGAAAAAGTGACACTTGGCATGGAGTTTCTAAAATCGACTTTACATGTAACTCGCTGCTAAAAATAGATCCCTAAAATATAAGGATTCCTTTTCACTTTTTTCTTTTTTCTTTTTTGGGAAAAGATGCCTAATATGAAAGGAAGGATTGTGCAGTTCTGAAGGGAACTGTGAAACCTACCACCACATGTGATGGACAATCACTGAGGGAAAATATTTTTTGTTGTTTCTGGGTTGAGTGGCCCTGGACGGCTAGCCATCTCTACGCAATTTTCTAGAGAAAGGACGCTGGCCTACTCTACACATTTCTGGAGAGAAGGGTTGTTTGGCCTACTATGTAAATTTTTGAGAGTAGTGTTGGCTGACCTTCTTTGTGCAATTTCTAGAGTAAGGCTAGTTGGCTTGCTCTTCGCATTTTTTTAGTGCAGGCCAGCTGTTGGGTTTCTCTATGAAATTCCTAATTCGAAGAGAGACTACCCTCAGGATTGCGCATTTTTCCTGGATAAACTAATGACCAAATGTGAACCAAGTGTTGAGTTAGCTTGTGGTTATTCGACGGAAAAAGTAAGTGAAAACAATATGTTAAGTGATAGATAAAATCAAATAAACGAAAGTACCAGATTAGCACACGATAACTATTCTGATTTCGGGGAGGGAGTCTCCAAAATGAAGCAAAGGAAAAAAATTGGATGGTGGTTGTAGTCCGTACAACACAGCGGAAAAAATAGGAGGAAGATACTAAGGAACCTTAAGTTGAAGAGTCCAGGAAAGAGGAATCAAGAGCTAAGGTTGATATATATCACTACCCACACCACATATAAAATCATCAATCATTGAGGCACAAGAGTGAACATCAAAAACATTATTATGGATGATCATGGCACCAGAATGAGAACTGAATGAAAGACACATGGAGACATAACAACACCACATGCAGGAATTATTATATCACATCAAGTAGAAACAAAATTCTACATCAACATGGAAACTAAACAATTGGATCCCATACTCATGTCACTAGGGTGGATAAATGATAGTGTGTGGTATTAGATGGCTACATTGCTTATCAACTCATTTTGTATAGTTTATTTCCATGTTTCAAGTATAACACATGCAAAGGGGGAAAGAATGTCGTTTATGTACAAGGGTACCTAGTGGGGTATGAAGGGAATAAAAATAGATACATATATTATAATAATATAATCTCATTGCAATGTTCTTAGAAGATAGAAGGAGTTACTATAATGTTTCACCTACTCAAATACTTACTTTCTAGAATGACCTTAGGAGATAATGTGCAGTTTATAAAGTAGTGGAAGAAACATGATGAGAATTGCAAGAATTATTGTATTTGTAAACGAGCAAGTGTTTCTTGAAGATTTTATTGCTTTCTTATGGAATAATATATGGTGCTCCTCCACCTCAAGGATTTTCTCTACATTACAATTTTAATTTTTTTGTGGGAATTCATATTTTTTGTTAAAGATAAGAAAATATTCTAGATTATATTTTCATATTTGTTGAGTTGCATAACAATTGGTGCTAGACAAATTTTATGGGCCAATCGAAAAAGGATTATTTTTCCTTTTTTCAAATTTTCAAGGGTTATAAAAGGGTGATGGAATTAAATTTATTTTTTTGAAACTCTCTAGGTAGAGTTTCAAGAAACTAGCTACAGATCTAAAATAATTCTAAAAATAGCCAGGTTTAGAAGAAAATATTATTTGGAGGAGTGATCACAGATCATGCCTAACTTGCAACAATATTAATGCCTGGAGTGTGCAAGCAACATTAACTCATTCTCACTTTCAAAATATGTTTTCAATTCACAAAATTTCTAACAAATTTATAAGATATATATATATATATATATATATATATTTCTTTTTTCCTCTGAATTGTAAAATATTAGTACATAATAATCATATATCTAATTCCTCTTCTATCATTACTAAAATTTGGATAAGGGGAGGGACACGTCTCAGAATGATCTTGAGGATCATTCTTTTTTTTCTTTTTACAGTTATTAGTTTATGATCTGGACTTGTTGTTGGGCTATATGGTTTTTACAGTTTCAATTTTTTTGTATGATCAGGATGATCAGTAAATAGTGTATATGAACATGGATTGTTCTCTTTGTTAGCGAATGCAACTCAAACATGCTGGACTTCAACATGTAATTTTCTTAATTTATTTAATGAAAATTACGCTTTTTCCTGGGAAATGTTTTTTACTATAATTTGGATGAGTTGGAATTTTCCAAAAAGGAATCCAAGCTCCTTGTTTTTCCACAAATTCTTAGCTTTCTTCATATTTTTCCTCCTATAAATCCAATCTATTTTACTAAACTTAATAAAAAAATACTTCCATCTATATCAACAAAAGCATCCATCTATATCCACAAAAGCAGATAAGATTTATTATCGTTGTTAACATCATTCCTATCAAAATTTTCTATTATTTAAACTAAAACAAAGCTAATTTACTAATAAAGTAAAGGAATCTAATTCCTTCGACAATTAATTTGTTTTCTTTTCAATTTCAAGAGTAATATGCTCTTGCATCTGACTCCTGGGGAAAGAAAATTTCCATGGTCTCTTGAACATTTGTATAATTCTTGGACATCTCTGGAACAATCATCCAAGTAGTATCCTCCAATGGCTGATTTCTACACTTCACCAAATACTGAACGTACTCTTTTCCTCTATTTTTCTTCACCATTTTTCGATCTAATAACCCTTCAATTTCCTTTGGAGTTACTTTGGGCAGTTGCTGCTTCCATTCAATAATTTTGATCTACTTCACTGGACGACTCACCATCTGAAAATTCTCATGTTCCCTTAAAGGAATACAAATAAGAAACTTTAAAAATTGGGGAAATAACAACATTTCTTCGAAGCTCCACTTCATAATAATTTGAGGAAAATTTCCTTAAAATTTTACAAGGTGTGATCTTTTTGAGTTTTAGATTGTTGTAAGTTCCTTTAGGAAATATTTCTTTCCTCAAATGTACCATGCATAAATCACCAATCTCAAAGTTATGTTTCCTTCTCTTTGAATCATATCCTTGTCTTTATATTTGTTGTTGCTTTCCTATAGTTGTTGTTTAACTCTTTCTTACAATTCTTACATGCTCAATAAAAATTCTTCACCTTCCGCACTTCTTAAATCTTGTTTTTTGAAATTCCTCTATTCATATACTCCCCTTGGATGCATTCTATACAAGATCTAGAAGGGACTCATACTTGTACTTATGTTGGGTGTATCATTGTATGCAAATTTAGCCTGAGCAAGGACCTGATCCCATTGTTTGGGAGTTTCACTCACCAAGCTTCTTAGTATGTTTCCCAAGCTCTTATTCACCACTTTTGTTTGCCCATCAGTTTGTTGGTGATAGGCTAAGCTAAAATTAAGGTTAGTACCCAACTTCTTGCATAAATTTCTCCAAAAATGATTCGAGCTTAAACATGAATGCTACAACTTACAGATATAATTATAAACACAGAGATGTCGCAGAAAATCAATTCATTTCATTAATAGAAAAATATTGAATTATGCTTACAAATAAAATGGAAATAAGATAGCCCAGGTGACGGTCGGTTATCTCTGAGAAGAGATATGGCAGCTACATGCCTCTGAACAGAGTTACAATGAGGCTCAAGGGCCTTTTTATTATTTAACAATAAGAGAAAACCTTAAACAACCAAAACTCTAACCCAAGGAGATGTAACACCAAGAATTTATGGGCCCCGTTGGGGTTAGTTGGGCAACCAACTTCCCGGGGTTGTAACTTGGTCATATTATATTTGTTTGATGTGTATGATACCTCGTTGGAAATATCTCTCCGAGGACTATAGCTACCGATGTCATTGCAAAGAAGTCACTAATGGATTTTTTCCCAAAAAAACGTCGTTTAGGGCCTCAAAACGGCTCCGAAAGTTTAGGACCCTAAAAAATGCCAAAAATAGTAAACTGTGCTACAATTAAGGAAACTGAAAAATGGAAAGAAACAATGGTGAGGTTCCAAGTGGAATAGGCAGGTGGCCACCTATATCCACCTACATCAATCCTCCCCCCTTAGGAAGTAGTGGTCCCCATTGCATGGAGTTCCTCCATGAGATGAGGAAACTTTTGCTAAACTTGGTCCCTAGTGAGCCATTTGCCTTGGTGAAGGAGTTAAACTGCTTTGACAACTTGATATAGCTATATCCTTTGTTTCCCAATATTCATGATCTGTGTGTCCATGATTTGATCAGTTGTGGCCTGTTCCATGTAGTCTGGGTTGAGCTCTATTGGTGTGAGTTGTTCTAGAATGTTAGATGTGTCCAACAATGGTGGAATGTATGGCCGAAGGTGATCTACATTGAACACTGGGTGTAGACCAAGGAACAGTAGGATGATGAGTTGGAAGGCATTTTCACTGATGGCCTTGGTGATGGTGTATGGCCCATATTGGAGCGGGAAAATCTTGCGGGGGGTCCAACAAGGTGCTCCTTCTGCAAATGTAGCCAAACTTTGTCGCCCACCTGGAAATTGTGTGACACTCAATGTTGATCATGGTGTTGCTTGTGCTTAGCAGTATCTCTATCCAATATATCATGGACCTATTGGCGGATTTGTTGAATGCACTCAATGAATATGTTAGCCCTTATAGCTTCAGATTGCATGTGAGTCAAATCTACCTGAGTGGCTGCAAATCGTATGGCCACATTAATGGGGCATAATGGCTGAAATCCCAGCCCTACCTAAAAGAGGTTGTGGCCTATGTAGCTGTGGAGAGCTCTGTTTGAGCTGTGTTGGGCATAAGGGAGACTTTCATCCCATGTGTGTGGATGCTTTGAGTTGTACATGGGCAGAATGTGTACGATCATCCTGTTGACAACCTCTGGTTGACAATCAGTTTGGGGATGGAAAGTCATGGAATTAGTAAGTTTTATATCCATCATAGACCAGAGACTTGACCAAATTTAACTTAGGAATATATTGTCTTGATCTGGGACAATGGAATATGGGATCCCAAAGTGTACCCACACTCGCTCAAAGAAGAGCTTAGTAGTGGCCTCTACTATGATACTTTTCTTGCAAGTCGCCATGATGGCCATCTTAAAGAATCTCTCGACGACCATGAAAATGCAATCGTTGTCGTGCTTAGTATAAGGAAGGGCTGACATATAATCAATGGAGACAGATTCCCAAGGTTGACTAGGATTAGGTAGAGGAGTATATAGGCCTTGTTTCTTGATGGTTGGTTTGGAAATGGTCCGGGCAGTGTAGGATCTAATGTACTTCCCAACATCCTTACGAAGTTTCAGCCAATAAAACTATTTCTACAATACTGCCACTGTTTTCTCTACTCTGAAATGTCTAGCGATTTGACTGTAGTTCACCTCCACAATCATCTTTGCACGCTCACTTGAAGGAACATAGATGTGTCCCATGTGGCATAATAGTTTATCTTGAAGGTGAAAATTTGTAACTTGCTTCCCTTCTAGGAGTATCTAGTATATGCTACCAAATTTTGGATTGCTCTTGTAAAGATGTGTCCACCTCAATGTCTCGTGCCCACAGGAGTTGAGCACAATGATTAGCACCATGATCAGTGGTTGGCTGAGGCAGTCAGCGACATTATTCATATTTTCCTTCTTATACTTAATGTTAAAATGGAACTGTTGCAGATAGGAGGACCATTTCTAATGGGAACGTTCTGCAACTTCCCGTCTGTCTATATGAACTGTAGAGGTCGGTGGTCTGTGTGGATGACTGTTTCCTTCCACAGAATGTAATGCTTCCATTGATGGAAAGCCTGCACAATGCAATACATTTCTTTATTGTAAGTGGGGTACTTTCAGACAGTGTTTGAAAGTATCTCATTTTGGTAAGCGATTGGATGCCATGATGAGTAAGAAATGTAATAGCATAATCGGAGGCATCTGTCTCAATCTCAAATGTAATATTGCATTGTGCATTTCTTTATTGTAAGTGGGGTACGTATATCTCCTAACGGGGTAATACTGTTCCTAGATGGCATCTCGGAAAGAATTCCAAGTGGGTGCAGCTGAAAACAATGATGGTTCACTCTCATCCTTTTGTTCACAGTAGGTTTCCCACTAGCCTTTGGTGTGTGGGGCAAGTTTGAGAAGTGGAAAAGTAATATTTTCTCGATTGAAAAATTCATGAATTGAAAAATATCCTTCCAACAGATTTAACCATTTATCTACAGCATCTGTGTCTATCACACCTTCAAATATGGGAATATCGGAGTTAACTTGTACCTTAAAAGGAGTAGCGCCTCCAGAGTGGCTACTGGATGAAAATGCATTGCCTGTGGGTAGCCGTCGAAGGATCGAGGAAAAGTTATCCATCATTGCATCCCTCTGTCACTTGAGGGCTTCCTCGAGCAACATTTTGAAAGGATCTCCTGCCCCCTCGTCTTTCTTTTCTTCCATCATAGGAGGTCGTCAGGTTTTTTGAGGTTGATCCTGCAATGGTTCAACCAAATCGAGCCCTAACTCTTTATATGATGACCTCTTTGGGGACATGTAAAGAAAAACAGAGAAAAAGTAGACGGCTCTGATACCACTGATCTAAAATTAAATAGGAATGCTACAAATTACATATATAATCATAAACACAGAGATGCAACAGAAAAGCACTCCATTTCATTAATAGAAAAATATTGAACTATGCTTACAAATAGAATGGAAATAAGATATCTCGGGCGATGGTACCTTATCTCTGAGAAGAGACGTGGTAGCTACATGCCTCTAAACTAAGTTACAATGAGGCTCAAGGGCCTTTTTATTATTGAATAATAAGATAAAACCCTAAACAACCAAAACCGTAACCCGAGGAGATGTAACACCAAGAGTTTATGGGCCCCGTTGGGGTTAGTTGGGGAGCCAACTTCCTAGGGTCATAACTTGGTCATATTATCTCCCTTTGATGTGTATGATAACTCATTGGAAAGATCTCTCCGAGGACTACCGATGTTGATGTGATTTACATAGCAATCATCAAAGGAATTTTGCCAAAAAAACATCGTTTAGGGCCTCAAAATGGCTACGGAAGTTCAGGACCCAAAAAAACTACCAAAAATAGTAAATTGTGATAAAATTAAGGAAACTGAAAAACTAAAAGAAATAATGGTGAGGGTCCAAGTGGAATAGGTGGGTGGCCACCTATATCCACCTGGATCAAAAAATAACCAACAAACCTTGTGTCTCTGTCAGATACAATGCTTCTAGCAAAACCATGCAACCTTACCACATCTTTAAATAACAAATTAGAAACATTGGTGGCATCACTAGTTTTTCTACAAGGTATAAAATGTGCCATTTTAGAGAATTTATCAACCACAACATAGATAGAGTCATTACCTCTTTGAGTCCTTGGAAATCCCAATATGAAGTCCATACTCATTGAGTCCTATGGCCTACTAGGAATCTGTAATGGTTGATATAAACCTCTATTTTTACTTCTTCCCTTTGCATGTTGGAAGATCCTACATTTTTCAACAAAAATTTTGATATTAGCTTGCATGCATGGCCAAAAATTAAAATAATTCAGTTGATAAAATTTTTTATCTTTCCCAAAATGTCCTCATAATCCTTCGTTGTGCTTTTCCCTGATAAGATTTTCCCTCATAGAACATTTGGGTATGCACAATATGTTATTTAAAAAAAAAATCCTTCCCGCCACATAAAGCTTAACCATGGAGTTCTATCCCCACTAACTAGATTTTTATAAGAAGCATATGCATCTTTAAAATCTTCCTTGTACATCTCCTTCATTTCATCAAATCCTGAAGTGTTGATTTGAAACTCATGCAAAATCAAATTTATTCTCCTTAATGCATCAGAAACCTTATTTGATTTACCACTTGTATGCTTGATGACAAATGTGAAAATTTTCAAGAACTCCACCCATTGCTCATGCCTCTAATTCAATTTGGCTTGACTGTTGATAAAATGTAGAGCATGGTTATTAGTATGAAGAACAAATTCTTAGGGCATAAGATAATGCCTCCATATTTTTAAAGCTCGAACTATAACATAGAACTCTTTCTCATAAGAAGAATACTTATGCCTTCCTTCATTTATTTTTCCCTGAAATATGCAGTCACCCTTCCTTCTTGACTTAGGACAACTACAATAGCAACTCCACTTGCATCTGTCTCAACTTGAATTTTTTTTTTAGAATATGGTAAGGCTAATACAAGTTGTACAGTTATCCTTCGCTTTAGTGTTTTAAAATTTATATCGGATGCTATAGTCAATTTAAATGGTTGCTTATTTGAACACGGATGAGATAGGAGCACTCTCGGAGGTGGGAATGAAGTAGGAAGACAAACCAGGGTTTCGTATTGTTACAGAGGAAGTCCTCCATGGAAGGACGCAAAGGAGGGAGCTCCACTCCCTCCTACAAGCAAGCTGTGGCTAGCAAAGGAAAAAAAACCAATGGAAAATGACAGAGGGCCTTTAGAAGGAAGGGATAGAAGCAATGAAGAAGAGCAAGAGGGAACTAAGTCAAGGAAGAACAATGATGCAAAGGAAAATGAGGAAGAAAACAAGGAGCAAGGCACTAAAGGCAAAGCACACATGGGACCATGCAAACCCAAAGCAGTGGTAACTCTCAAGGTCATTTTAAATGATCGGTGTTGTAGGCACACAGGGATCACATGCAAACATATGCAATCATTTGTAAATTCACGGGGTTATGGCCCACTGAAAAAGCTTTACAAACGTGGATTAAATACCACTGGAAACCAAAAGGCAGCATTGACCTACATCTTGGGTCTAAGGGATTTTTCTAGTATTTGCAAATATTGAAGACAAGGACAGAGTGTTTGAAGGAGGGCCCTACTTCTATGCTGCAGCAGGCCTCTATATGCAACCTTGGATTATGAATTTTGTTCCGAAACGCGAAACTTTTACTTCAGTCCCAGTTTGGGTAAGACTCTATTCTCTACCTCTTGATTACTGGCAAACGAAATCTCTATCCGCCATAGGTAACAAGTTAGGGTGTTTTGTCAAAGTTTATGAGGCCACTAGAAAGGGAAAGTATACTTCCTTCGCTAGAATATGTGTAGAGATGGATCTCTCTGGAGCTTTTCCGGATGAGGTTACTCTGGAAGTTTTTGATGAAAAATGGATACAAATCGTAGATTATGAACAGATTCCATTCAGATGTCGCAAATGTCACGAGCATGGACAGTTGTTCAGATACTAACCTCTTAGTAAAGTAGAGAACAAAAACAAAGCTGATACAATGAAGGATTCGGAAAGCTTCTTCAAGGTGGAACACAAAGGAAAAGGAGGCAAAAGAGGACCAAGAACACGTAAAGTTGCAGGGCAGAAGCTAGCCAGAACATGTTTCAAGTCCTCGAAGTAGAAAAAGGTTCAATAGAAATAGATAAGGCAGAGGAAGGAAACTCAGTGGAGGAGGAGAAAGCAGAAGACAGTGAAAAAATACAAGAAAATAAAAAACAAAAATAATATATGATGAACAATGCAGAACAGGAGATGGTTCATGAAATGACCCAAAGCAAGATGGAAATGGAGGACCATGAACTCAAAGAAATTATTGAAAAAGAGAACCTAGATTTAGAAGGTTTTTTGAATCAAGGAACCAAAGAAGTGTTAGACTCATTACCTACAAAGGAGTTCAATAGGGTTCAGCAGCTGTTTTTATGGAAAACCCACACTAAAGGGGTGGACAGACAAAAACACAAAGATAGAAAAGGCAACGAAGGAGTGAAAACGATGAAAAACACGACAGCACTAGCACTGAGAATCCCAGGAAATAAAAGGGGCGGAAAAAAGCAGAATGAGTTGTTAATGGAATGTGGAAAGCTAATGATAGATTCAGGTAATATGAAAGACCTATCTAGTTACTCCTTTACTAATCTTTAATTATGAAGTTCACTTCTTGGAATATCAGGGGTCTAGGTAGTAAAAGGAAACAAAGGTTACTGAGTAATAGAATGAAACAAGCATCTCTGGATGTGATTTTCATTCAAGAAACTAAGTGTTCCTTATAGAAGATAAGAGATATCCATAGTAAATGGCTCGATAGATTTGAGTTTCTAGAATTCAAAGTAGAGAATACAACAGGAGGTATTCTCACTCTTTGGAATCCAAAAAAAATTGACTTAATAGATGCAGAGGCATCTAGGGATTATTTATCTGTAGTAATTCAACCAGTAGGAAACAAGGAAACCTACCTGGTAACAAATGTTTATGGCCCTCAAAGAATGGGTGACAAACTCAGGCTTATAAACTCTCTGGATACTCTTAGAGACAGACATGTAGGAATACCCTGGATCTTAGGGGGTGATTTCAACATGATTAAATCACTTACAGAAAAAAAATGGGGAACTAGAGTTCTAGGCAAAGACTCTTTAGTTTTTCAAACCTTTATTGATAAAATGAAGCTGGTGGATATCGTAATGAGTAACATAATCTTCACCTGGAACAAAAAAAGAGGAGGAGAGTCTCAGGTAGCCTCAAAATTAGATAGATTCATAATCTCAGAGGATATTATGCTCAATGACAAGGAAATGGTAGCAAGAGTGCTCCCCTTTGGAGGCTCAGATCACTGGCCGATACAACTGGAGGTTAAGGGCATTGGTACCTGCAGGAACAGACCTTTTATATTTGAGAATATCTAGCTTTTCCACCCAGATATCATTAGCAACGTAACCAAGTGGTGGTTAAAAGATTTAAACATTCAAGGAACCAGAATGTTCCTTCTACAGAAAAGATTAAAACAAATCAAGCTTCAGCTTAAAGATTGGAACAAGAATGAATTTGGAAATATCTTTGAAGAGAAAAAAATTATTGAAGGCAAAATGTAGGAGCTTAACCAAACCCTTATCAAAGAGGGCCATGACAAAGTCAGAAGTGATCAAGCCACCAAATATCAGAACAAATGGGAGAATTTATGCAAACAAGAGGAAATATTTTGGAGACAAAAATCTAGAGTCCAGTGGCCAGAAGAAGATGAACGTAATACCATATTTTTTCACAAATCCACCATGGAAAAAAGAGAACATAATAGAATTTCTTTGATTAAGGATAAAAGAGGAAATATTCTCAATTCTCATGAAGAAATAGAAGCAGTTCTAGTTCAGCACTTTCAAAACATAGCACAGGAAACATGTTGTGAAAGAGATCACTACATTCGGGACTACACTAAACATATACCCAGAATGGTATCCAGAGAGGATAATGTCAACCTTTACAGGCCTGTGACTGAAGAGGAGGTTAGTGGGGTTCTCAAATAAATGCAGAATGGTAAGGCGCCAGGCCCGAACGGTTTCAATGTTGACTTCTTCAAAGCTTGCTAGAATATTGTCAAACAGGACATTCTGCAGGTAGTGGAAGATTCCAGAATGAACAAAACCATTTTGAAGGCTCTAAATACCTCTTTTATAGCCTTGATCCCTAGATAGGAGCTGGCTAAAACCCATGATAGATTTAGACCTATAGCTTTGTGCAATGTGGTTTACAAGATAATGTCAAAAGTGGTTGCAAACAGACTCAAACCCCTCTTGCCTTCACTAGTTTCGGGGGAACAATCTGGATATGTGGAAGGAAGGAAAATTCTTAATAACATCATCCAAGCACATGAAGTGGTGCACTCTCTTACTAGTAAGAGAAAGGATGAAATGATCATGAAATTGGACATAGCCAAAGCTTATGATAAGCTGAATTGGATCTATATCAGGAGAGTTCTTACTGCTTTCGGGTTTGACCACAATTGCGTAAGATGGATCCTGGCTTTGGTAAATTCTTCCAGTTTTTCAATTATGGTCAATGGTTCTCCTTCAAAGACTTTTACTCCTTCCATAGGCCTTAGGTAGGGTGACCCTCTCTCTCCCCTTCTCTTCATCCTCATAATGGAAGGACTGGGTAGGTCTATCAAGCATGCAAAAGAAGTTGGTAATATCAAGGGTCTACAACTCTCTGACAATGGATAGGCCTTGACTCATCAACAATTTGTGGATGACACCATACTGCAGGGAATTCCCACAGTCAAAGAAGCTCTTGCTTATAAACAAATCCTCAGTGACTTTTCCATGGCCTCAGGTATGGAAGTTAATCTTTCCAAATCTAAGATTTTTTTTCTTCAATACTAACATTGCTATTCAGAGAAACATATCGAGAATTCTGGGCTTTCAAAGAGATTCTCTCCCCTCGAAATACCTGGGGGTTCCATTAACTACAAAACCGTTACACAAGAGCATCTGAGAGCTGATGATTACTAAGCTACAAGACAAAACCAGGAAATGGACTATGAGATCATTAAATTTGGCTAGCAGGTTGGTCCTCACAAAGGCTCTTCTACAATCAATCCCAATCTTTATGCTTTCAACTATCCCTGCGCCTAAAGGGGTCCTGCATCAAATGAGAAACATACAAACAGACTTTCTTTGGGGCAAGGGGGAAGAAAAGAAGAAATGAGCCTTAGTTTCCTGGGAAAAAATTTGCAAACCCAAAAACCACGGGGGTATTGGACTAGACAATCCTGAGATTATAAGCAAGGTGCTAGGGGCAAAATTATGGTGGCGATGGATAAAGGAACCAGAAGCACAATGGGCTATCACTTGGAAAGAAAAATACACAAGCTCTTGGCCAGATAATGACCGCATAAGGATGGATGGTAATATAAGAGGATCTCATATTTGGAACAATGCCTGGGATAACAGAGGCTTAATTCAAGATAACAGCTTCTGGGAAATTAGAGATGGAGACTTAGCCTTATTTTGGGAGGATAGATGGCAACAAGAACCTATTCTGTTACAATAGGATTTGAAGGACCTCAAAGTAGAGACAAACATTAAGGAGCTCACCAAGGTTAAGGATTTTTGGGATCAAACCAATAGTTCAGGGAAATGGAGAAACTGGAGGAAATTTGATCTTAGAAATGACAGTCCTCTAAAAACTAAGGCCGAAAGACTGATGAAAATGTTAGAGCAAAGGAAAATTCTAGTTTCAAGGGGGCATGACTAGCTGAGATGGGGCAACAACAATGAGGGGACCTTTAATCTCAAAGAAGCTAAACTCATACTCCTTGAACTTGATTCCCATGCTCCAGATAGGATTTGGCAAAACCTATGGAAGCATCAGGGATGGATGAAAATTAAACTTTTTTTGTGGTTGGTTCTATGCAGGAAAATCCTGACTTGGGATAATACTAGGAAGAGGGGTGTCATAGGGCCTTCTAGATGCCAACTCTATGAGGCTCAAGAAGAGACCATGGAACACCTTCTCAACAGCTGCATTTTCACTTCCAGATTATGGGATTCTTTTGCCTCTATCTTCCAACAATCTGACAGAGATATTGGAAGTATTTTCAATACCCTCACCAAATGGAGAAGGAACTTTTCGAACAATGAAGTTCTGGGCTCAGTGTGGGCACTTACACCAAGCTTCACTATTTGGAATGTTTGGAAAGAAAGGAACAATAGAATCTTCAAGAATGTTAAAAAATCTTCCCAGTGTATCTATGATTTGATCCTAAGACAGATTAAGGAAACGATTGGCACTATAGTTCGAAATCTCCCTTCAAATCCCCCTTTGCCACAAATTGGAGGATTCTCTGTAAGCTAGAGTTTTAGGGACTCGTTCCTTAGGGCTTAGTCAGGAAATTTTTAATTGTGGATCCTAAGTTAGACTTCTAGAATCCCCCCCCTAAGGGCTTTCTAAAATTCAACATTGATGGGGCTCCTAAAGGTAATCCGGGCACGGCAGGCCATGGAGGGGTGTTAAGGGATGATAATGGAAGTATTCTGCTTATCTTCCATGGTCACTTAGGAAAGGCAACCAACAACGTGGTGGAGTTAATGGCCATGGAACAATGTCTTGAGGTCCTGGTGTTGTTGGGAAAAGTATCTATTCAGAACGCCCCTATACCACTCTAAGGTGTGACAGTGCCTTAGCAACAAAGAAGGAAAACTATTTTCGTATTCTTCTTTATGAAATGTAAACGAAGAGGAAGGACGTAACTAACCTGTGTCTTTCGCTAGTTTGTTGATCCACTCGCTCTCCTCTTTGTTCGCTTCCCGCTGCCTGCTCCCTTACTGGCCCAGCTTCACCAAGTTCCTGCAAGATCACAGAAGAGGAAACTACACAAAAGACATAGATTTACATTCATAAATAGCTTAGGATCAGATTAAGCTAAACATGCAAATATAACAAAACATCATTGATATACAAGCATATAGGAGAAACTCATATAGTTTTATTGATATGATAAGAAAGTCCAAGAGGAGATACAACCAAGTGAGTCCCGATCCAGCATCTACCTCCTAGAAAAGGAATCCCTTCCTCTCCTCCAACAAAGCATAAATCACCCAATGCACTAATCTCAATCTCAAACCAACAACAATTCTCTGCAAAGTACAAAATTCCAACCCCCGGATCTCTGGGATGAGGGATCCATATATAGATGTAAGCAGAGAGGATGAGTCAACTTATGTTTTGACTTGTGGCTTCTCTCTGTCAGTTCTTGCTTCCACTTGGAGACTGAGAGCCTCTTACTCATCATTAGTCGAATTCAGTGAGGCAAGTGTCATTGGAGAAGATTCTAGAAGCTTCCATTGTCTTTCCACCTCGTTGAATGAGCTTGCCATTTGTCATTTCCCGCTCAACACACCCTGGTAGTGCATTCACCTGCGTTGCAACGCACCTAGCCAGTGTATTTGGGTGCTTTGCAACGCAGGCAGCTAGTGGAGCCTCTGAATTGATCCTGATTTGACTAGTTTTGAGCAGTTTTTGGTGGAGAACTTCTGGGAGAAGCTGTCATTGGTTGACCTTGTTCCTTTAGGGGCAGGAACAACACTTTTAGGGACTTTGGATCCCTTGGATTATGTACATTTCATGCTCAATGCTGTAAGGCACAAAAATGTCTATAACAGTTGCCCCCTAAAGTATGAGGCCGTTTATCGGGTGAAATGCTTTATTAGGAGGATCCGAAGTTCTTTCAATGCTGGGAGGAGACCTGTAATAAGATACAATACAATACATTATTTTCATACTTTTTTCATGATCTAGCTGAGGTGGGCATTCCCATGCTCAGCTTTATAAATTCATTTTTATGTACATAGGACAGACAATCGTCTTATGGTAGACCGATGATCTTGATGAAATCATCATCCTTTTGGTAGGATGATTGTCTGTGCTGCAATGCTGTACATGTCAATGTCTTTATTTTTCCTGAATATATATCGCAGCCCGGATGGATGAAACTAGATTTGGGGTCTTCAATCTCGTCCGATCTTCACTCTAAGTACAAGTCGATCCATGTGAGAAATGTTCTGAAGTCGAACATGGAAAGACATCGCTTGATTACCAGTCAATGATGTAAATTGTTAACAAGCGCGAGAGGAATCACCAATAATGATAATGACCCTCAAGGTACTGCAGTACAATTCACGTGGTGTGAATAAAGGACTTGGCATCGAACACCACGCAAAATCTTTCGGTCGAAGGTCATTGATGTAAACCTGTCGCCGGAAGTGAGAAACTTTCCATTGAGGCATGCAAGCCTCAAAGTACTAAAGGGGGTGTTCCTAGCTCAACTTCTTGGATAATGAGCTGATGTAGACAAGAAGCAATCTGTCAAAGGAGGGCCTTGATGTATCCCACATCAGTGACACGGAACGGAGCAAATGATTTTGATGGAGGTGAAAACGATCTGATGATATATGGTTCAGGGTGGCGGTCATGAAAGAATGAAGTATAATGTATGGTAGTGGATGGGACACGGTTGACTTCTCTGGATGACTTCTCTTGAACATATCGGCGACACTTGTATGATGGATTGGTAGCATTTACCCCAAAGGTGGATGGTATGGCGAAACCATGGTGATGTGACCGGTGAATGAAACAACCCAACCCGACTCAGGCACGGAGTGGAAGTGTCATGTTCAAGAGCGACTTGCTACCAATAAAGGTTCTTTGAGTTTCTTCCCAATTTTTCCCCAGTCATTGCTGACCAGTGCCTCTTTATTTTTGTCAAGCTTGAGGAGGATAACATATGCTTGTTCTATAATTTCCCCTTCGGGCAAACCAATCGCTATGTTTTAACGAGCCTAGCGATAGTGAAACTCGTTCTCGTCTAAAGACAAGTTTGTCGCTATTGATGTTTTTTAACGAGTCTAACGACAAAGATAACTGGGTCCTTTTCATCTTTAGAGAGTCTGAAAAGGTACGTAAAGATAACTCCGGGAGTCCTTTTTCGTCATCTAATCCCTTAAGTCCGAAAAAGTATAAAACAATACAGAAGGGATGAATTTTCGATAGTTTTAACGAGCCGAACAAAACAAGCGCTCGATCTTTTTGTGCAATAATCCCTCAAGTCCAAAAAGATTAAAATCTAGAGGAGGGATAGCGCTTCCGATCGCTTTAACGAGCTGGAAGGCCAAAACTCGGCAATCTTTTCATATTTTACGAGTCAGATGAAAAGAGCTTAAAGAAGACTCGTCTTTTGAGGAACGAGTGATAAAATGGGTAGCAGCTGATTCTAGGTAAGGGTTGGAATTTTCCAATCACGACAGTGTCACAAGGATGGCTAGTGAAATCACTCTTCGCAGCTGTTCCTCAAAATGGGTAAAAAATCAAATGGAGGTGAATGATCGGCCAATGGAAAAGTGGAGGTGACGGTGCAAATACGACCAAGGCTTTAATGGCTGATAATGTTACATTCACGGTGGTTATTTACCGGAGGATAGTTCATTTTTTAATGAGCTTAAACGCGGGTTGAAACATTTACTCGATCTTATGTTTATTTTTTAACGAGCATGAACTATGTGCTAAAACTGCTCGATAACATGGTCTAGTTTTGATTTTTTATCATAAATAGCTTTGCCTTTTCAAAGATAGTACTGTACCCTCAATTGCTGCATCAAACTAGTTAGAAATGAATAACATTTGCTTGAAAATGAGATTAAAACGCTAATATTTCACTTTGAACTACGTAAAAAGCAATTAAAAAGTGTTTTTACCTCTCATTTTACCATTTCATTTGAACTTGGTTTGTTGGAGCTTTGGAGGTGCCTCTTCCCCCTTGATTTTCATCAGCTGATTTCGGGAGATTCTGTGGACGATTCTCGGCGCCGTCTGGACCAGGTAGGAGCTAAACCTGAGCTCTTTCATTTCATGGTTTCCTTTCTGCATTCTGTGCTTCATTCCCTGCTTTTCTGAGCCCTTGGGGTTTGATGGGCTCGTTCTACCATCAGCGCACCTTGGGCACTCGAAACCTACGCTGAATGTCAACTAGTATGAAGGCAGTTTGACCTTCAACGCAGGTGGAACACTGTGCAGGTGCGTTGGGCGCAGAAAAGGATTTTGTTGCACAGTTTTTGATGAAAATTTTTACCTGTTTGTCATGAAAAACAGGATCTAACTCCCCTCTTGTTTGTTTTTCAGAGATCTTGGAGCAAAATGACCCTTACATGGCGAGAACGAGAACATGAAGAAGAGGACATGATTGCCCTACATGATCCGGTTACGGTGAACGCGCTGCGAAACTGTGGTCTGCTGAAGTTCTTCCGCATCTCTAGCATGAGACAGCAGATCAACCTACTGTAGTACCTGCTCGATGCTTGGGATCCTATCAATCAAGTTTTCCAGATTAGGGGCAAATCTATCCCCTTGACCGCAGTAGACATTTACTTCTTGACTGGCTTGTCGAGGCGGGGTGCCCCCATCTCTTTGTCAGGTTCGGCCCGAGGGAGTGACTCTGTGAGAGATTATGTCCGCCAGTATTGTAGGGAAGAATCTCAGCCGAGTAAAGACGGCAAGATCATCATCCGTTATGTTACTGATAGGTCCCTTAGGTCTATCCTGTATACTTTTGGTAGGATGGCCGGAAGTGCGTCTCTTCATGTAGCCAATAGATCCTATATGCAGCATGCCTTGGAATGCCTCCAACCGAAAATATTCAACTGGTGTGATGCAGTACTTCTTGTGATGAAAAGTTAGTTGACCAAGATAAAGGACGGGAGGTTGAAGAACTTTGGGTTCGGTTCTATTTTGACCGCCTTTGCCTTGGAGAAGATACCACTGATGCAGCCGCAGTAAATTGCTCTTGACTTACCCTCTCCTACTGAGCCACGCATGCAGAGATGGGTTGACCATATGTCTAGGCATGCTGGTCAATCTCAGATTTCTTTTTCTGATACCTTCTTCAGGTGGTTTGATCGTCAGGAGATGGTCTATTCCGAGTATCCATATGTTGGCATGGATTTCCGGGGGGATCCGGATTTAGTACTGCCGGATGGCGAGCAGTGGGGCGCTATTGGTAAAATCTTTGACCATATCATTGTTTACTGTTTTTATCTATAATGTCCTTGTGCTTTATTCTATCAAGACTTTAATCAAACTCATGTGTGCATGCAGATGTTGGTCCTGTTCGTCCAGTAGTTCACCTGAGAGTGCCGGCCGCTGCCCCAGCAGGAGAGGCCGCTGGGAGGGTTATCCTTCGTGACCTTGATGTGGCCGAGACTCTCACAGCTGTGCAGGAGCAGGTTGAGAGCCTTACTCTCGGTATTCCAGATGTGAGGATCGACGAGCTACCTTTGCAGTTACAGCGGCATACTACTGGTGTGCCCAGACGATGGACTCGTCTCTTACGCATGATCGCACAGGCCGTGACTTGCTATCACGAGCATCATTAGACTAGGGTGCCCCCTAGCATTTTGAGTTTTTGGGTCATGTGACCGATTTTGTCTTGGTTACAGAACATTATATGTAAACCATAAACAGCTATATATATATATTTTGATTTTCGGGGTTTTATTCTGGTTGAGTTATATGATCCACATGTAAAACATTGATGATGTGTTTCTTTTTATAAATGTCGCAAATGTCTATCTAACACATAGTTTGCTAATGAGTCGGTTAATGTGTTTAAGTTTCTGGAAATATGTTGATATTGAATCAAATCAAATTGTCTTTCCAAAATCTTAACCCTTAGGAACATGCGATAAATGGCTAGGTTTCAGACGGAATATATACCATTGAGTTGTAGTATTACGAGTTGTGAGTCTAGCCTAACGATTAGTCGGCGTATACCATGGGTGATGGCATCAGAGAGAATTTCTATCAACGCACTATACTCAGCGATGTTATTCATTGATTGACCAATACATACACCTCTGAAACTTACTAACTCGCCGCTTGGATCAAAAATGGCCCAGGCTGCGGAGGACAGGTTCCGCGAACTACGACTCGCTCCGTCGGCATATCCAACACATGTCTCCAAAAGGTTTGACATCTGCAATAAATGTAAAAAGGTGGATTACTCGACCAAAACGAACACTTTAGCGAAAACAAAATACAACAAAAGCAGACTGGTCACTATTTAAGCATAGTAACGCTTGAGGTACAACCCATTACGAGGTTGCGCCAGTGGAATTCCGTCATAATCCATTAACTCGTAGGCTCCTTTTGCTAACACTCGTTTAACAATATAGGGGCCCATCCATAAAGAATTAAATTTACCTGCTCCCAATTTATCGGATTCTTGGTCGTAAAGCAAGACCAAGTCACCTTCTGAGAAGACACGGGGTTTGACATTTTTGTCGAACTGCGCCTTGACTAGTTTCTTATGGGCTTCGTTAGCCAAAGCGGCATCATGACGGGTTTCATCCAATTGGATTAATTCCAAGAAACGGGCCTCTTCTTCCGAAGTTCCGGGCAGGAGATCGATTGCGAGTTTAAGAAACGAGATTTCGCACTGGACTGGTAAGACTGCTTCCAGGCCATATACCGGTTGGAAGGGTGTGAACCCGGTCGCATTCCTTACCAATGTTCGGTAAGCCCACAAGGCTGAGTACAGGATTAGGTGCCACCTTCTTTTATGAACTCCGATCATCCTCTACAACATACACTTCAGGACCTTGTTGATCGCTTCAACTTGTCCGTTGGCTTGCGGATAATACGGAGTAGAGCTGTCGTGAGACAATCCTAGCTTGGCAGCTAATTCGAGCATCATGTGATTGGGAAAATGCGATCCATGATCTGTGACTATAGCCTGTGGTATGCCGAATCTGGCGACTACATGATTGAAAAAGAAAAGGGCAGCTGTTTCACCAGTGTTATCTAATGTAGGCATCGCCTCGGCCCATTTGGTAAAATAGTCAACGACGACTATAATGTACCCATGCCCCCCGGTCGAGGTGGGGTTACATGTCATGAAATTGATGCCCCATTTGGCAAATGGCCCAACAGCAACTATTGGCTGTAAGGGTGCGGGTGGTCTTCTGGTTTTGCTATCAAAAATTTGACAAGCATGGCAACTTCTGACTGTGGTTATGCAATCTTTGAACATGGTCGGCCAGAAGTATCCTGCTCGTAAGATTTTTTGTGCTGTAGCATATCCAGATTGATGCCCCCCACACGCGCCTGAATGACACTCGTTCAGGGCTTTTTCAGCCTCCTCATGGGTGAGGCACCTTCTCAGAACTATATCGACACCACGACGGTAAAGCGTATCACCGACGATCATGTAGTCTTTTGCTTGGTATCGTATACGTTTCTGTTCAGAGTGAGAGGTGTTAGGCCTAAACTTTTGGGTTTGGAGATAAATTATGATATCTCCATACCACTCATTGCTTGTAGATATCAGAAACAAATTCTCATCCACGATTGATTCTTCGGATGTTTCATCGTTGGACGACGATGGGAGATCGCACAATAATTCTGCGAAAACTAGAGCTTTCTTTGATTTGGATTTTACAAATTCCAGATCAAACTCTTGAAGGATCGCTATCCATTTTGAATATTTTCCCCCCAGCAACTGTCGCGACAATATATAAGTCATGGGGTTGCAATCTGACAGAATGGTAGTTTTCCGAAAGAGGACATAGTGTCGAAATCTTTGTATCGCTTGAACGGCTGCAAGCGCTAGTTTTTCAACATAAGAATATTTGCTTTCTGTATCATTTAAGTTTTTACTTAAATAATATATAGGGTGTTCAATTCCATCGACTTCTTGAACTAAAACCATTGCGATGGTTGTATCTGCTGCAGCCAGATACAGGGTAAAATCTCTTTGATAATCGGGGGCGTACATTAATGATGCTTTTATTAAGGAATCTTTTAAAGCATCAAAGGAAGCTTGCACAACCTGATCCCAGACGAAGGGTACCTCCTTTTTCAAAAGACGTGTATAACCTTTAGCTAGTTTGGAATGAACCTCCTCAGAAAGTTTGCTTTCCCTTGGAGTTTCTGAATCTGAAGCAAATTTGAAGGTGGAGGCAAATTTATGATTGCCTGGACCTTACAAGGGTCGAGACGAATCCCATCCTTGGAGACCACAAAGCCAAGTAAACGACCAGAATCGACGCAAAATACACATTTGTGCGGATTGAGTCGTATCTTGTAGTGTCGGCAACGTAGAAATATCGCTCTTAAATGCTGCGGATGATCAGTCTACTTTCGCGAATGAGACGGAAGGTCATTGAGGTATGGTTGAACGATGTTCTTGATGTCATGGAAGGCATAATTCATTGCCCTATGAAACGTTGCCCCTGCGTTCTTTAAACCAAAGGGTAATTTTCGATATGCGAATGTGCCCCACGGACAAATGAATGCAGTCTTTGACTGGTCCTGTGGGCGGATATTTATTTGATTATACCCGGAAAATCCATCCATGAATGAAAAGATTTCACATCCGGCGCATTCATCAATTATCTGGTCGATGAAGGGTGTAGGGTAGTTGTCTTTGGGACAAGCTTGATTTACATCCCTATAATCGACACACACTCTAATTGTCCCCTGTTTCTTCATAACAGGGACAATATTCAATACCCAATCGGTTAGAGGAACCGGGTAGATGAAACCAGCATGGAGAAGTTTTTCAACTTCTGCCTTAATGGCAGCGGCTTTCTTTGGGTGTACTTGCCTAAGCCGTTGTCATACCGGTTTGACATCTGGATACATCTTAATTTCGTGTTCAACGATACTCGAGTCAATGCCTGGAATTTCGTCATATGACCAAGCAAAGACATCTCTGAATTCGCGAAAAAGAGCGTTATATATTTCCAGTTCTGAAGGAGAACAACCTTTGCCGACATAAATATTCTCTACAACATCCGTTTTAGTCGAGATATTTATGGCTATAGTCTCTTCAATGTTGGATAAGTTTCGCTCGGAATCCACCGTATTTATAGTATTTGATATGAATTCAAAAACTGAAGGATGATAAAGGTCATCTTGAGTATCGTCTTCATAATCCGGAAGAAGGGAACGATGGTGGCAATCATTCCATGGTGTTCCTTCAATCAACATTGATTGTACAATTCCTTCGTCGGTTCCATGCACTCGCGACCAAGGATATGAAGGGGTACCATATTCTCTAGACCTATCTACCCAAACGCTTGATGAGCGTTGATTCGGGTTTGCCTCCCATGCTAGAAACATTGATTGCTACAATATTTCTATTGGGTTTGGGGGCAAAACCATTGCATGATCCATGTTGATATCGTTTTCTGAGATCTTTGTGGAAGATATCATATTGCAGGTTCCTATCGACGCTACTTCCGCCAAGTTGATTGGAGGTGGAAGAGCAAAAGTTCCCATTAGTATAGGATCTTTTAGTAGGCCTACTCCGATATTCTGAAGCGAATGGGGGCTTCCATGGATCATGGGAATGCTTCCTGTAACTTGTGAACCATTGGGGAGGAAGTTTTGTTGGTCGACGATTGTAATCCCCCCCTGAAAGGGAAATGCAATCTTTCTAAAATAGGTCGACACAACAGCTGCCATGGCATATATCCACAGTCTTCCTAGTAGGATGTTGTAATCAAGATTTCCATCGATGACTTCAACATCTATTTCTACTGTTTTTCCCCCTAGTTCAACCTTCAAGTTATTTAGGATACCATATGGGGTATATGTCCTACCGTCAAATGCTTTTAATGTCATCGAAGATCGCGACAATGTTGGAGATCCTAAAGTTTTCCAGCAACTCATGGACATAATACATGTAGATGCCCCCTCATCAATAATTGTTCGATGAACAGTTTTGTTGAGGGCTTTCACTTGAATAAGGAAAGCTAGTTGAGCTGGTAACTGAGGATCGTATCCTTTGTGGTCAAAGGATACAAGATTGGAATCCTTAGGATCAACCCCACCAATGGCTGATAACAAAGCCTGCCTTTGGGATGGGCAATTTTGTAGTACTTCAAGAGTCGACATAGCGGATGGCGATTGGGCCAAATCTTCCACTATGTTATAATGTTGCGCCGCTCTAGCGCGGGGATTAAATGTCGACTTGTGTACTACTCCCTTTGGCAGTTTTATTGTTAATTCAGGAATGATGGGTGGTACAACTTCTGTCGAAGTTGTTGTCGAACTACTTGGTTGATCTTTATCCTTGTCATTCGACAGCTGCGGATTCCCGTAATCTTTGTTCCTTGTCGAAATCAAAGCATCATTTTGTTGCTTCGAGATCGACAACATTAGCACTTGAGACGGGGAAGCATTTCCACTATCAACCAGATTTGTTCCTGGATTTGGAAACGGATCAGTTAACACTGCTGAGGTTTTCGAACTTTTAAAGAATTTCTTAAGCTCAGCTTTGTATGGACAATCTGTTGTCCAATGATCCTCATCGCATATATAACATGGATTTTTTGGTTTCCTATTTCCAGGAGGGTTTGAAGAAGTTTTTTCAGGAGATGACTCATCCTGTTTCTTCTTCTTCCCTTTGCTTTGTTTCTTCTTGCTTCCTGGTTGTTTGGTTTCTTTGCCCTTATCTGCTGATACGGCATTTACTTCCGAAGCAAGAATTTCGTCTTTTGCATTTTGATCTGAAATCTTACGAGCTTTCTTGGACGTAGCCTTTGTCGATTTCGCGTTTGTCGTGCCAATCATGCCATCGCCGGCGTGAGAGTCATTGTTTGATTTAGGAGGAGGAGGAATTGAGAATTCCGGTCTAGGGGCGTCAGGTATTTTGTCGTAGAGCATGCCAGACTCAGTATAGACCAAGTCTAGATATTGCGCACGAGTGATAACTTGCTCTTCCGTTACGACTCCCCCCTTTGCCACATCTTCCGTTATGGCAGGAAGTAACGACTTGATAAACCATTCAGCTAATAGCTGATCGGGAACGTACGTTTTTACCATCCTACGACGACGTCGCCACTCATGTATATGATCAGATATGTGAGTGGCCGTTGTCTGTTTGAAGTTGGTTAGGATTTCCGTTCCCGTTTCATACCTTATCGGTAATTGAAAATGGGTTAAAAAAGTCGTGGCTAAGGTACTGAAATTGTCGAACGAAGCTCTAGGCAATTCAATATACCATTTTTCCACCGGACCCGTTAACGTCCTCTGAAAAAGGCGAAGCCTTATCGAATCATCGATTAGGGTGTTTGATGAACACCATAGATGAAATGCCATCATGTGATTCGATGGGTCTTCACCTGGATTTCCATTAAATTTAGGAATATCTGATGGAAGTTTATGAGGAATCGCTGGCCACCAAGGGGCGTAAGTAATTGGATCATTTGTTAACCGGTGTAAATCAGGTAACTCTAAAGTTGCCACGAATGGTAACTGTTGATTCAGGTTAGGTGAAGCATACCCAGGATACGATGGAATTGCCTAAGCAGTTGGCCTTTGCATACCAGCATAATGCAGTTGATGTTGGTATGACTGATACGGTTGGTGGACATGACCATTGTAAAATGGTTGATTTTGACCGTTTTGAATGTACGGCTATCCACTGTTCGCAAAGATCTGCTGCTCAGAACTTTGGTATACTTGTTGGAATTGTGGTTGTTGGTATTGCACCAACCACGTTGTGAAGCCATGTTCTATTGTTCTATACTAACCATTGGACCAAGGTGTGGGGTAATTGTACCCGTTTGGACTTGTGTCATCCCACCAGTTGGCGATTGTGGTTGAGTCACAGGGTCAAGGGGCTGTTGCATTACAACCTGAGAAATCTGAGGTTGACATACAACAGGCAGTGTTTGAACTTGTGACACTGTCACAATAGCCGTTGTAGTAGGTATATTCGACACAGGTACACATTTTTACATCGAATATATAACCCTTGGTTGTTGGGGTAGTATAGGTACCCAACCACTTGATGTAACTCCAGTATAACCTGAATACTATTGTGAACTCCCGTATGGATATCCTCCCGAAGGGGGTAATGAAAGGGCATACTGCCCCCCATACGGTGGTAATCCGGAACTCAAGGGGATTGTCTGCCCTTGGGGACTGGATTGCCCAAATTGACCTCCAAATGGATCAATTTGTCGAGTTTCAACATAAGAGTTGCCGGATATTATTCCGGAGGAACAAATAGGAACGAACCATACTGTTGAAATAGCCCCTGGATGGACTCCTTCTAGCGGTTGTGAGCTAGTCGGGACAGATGGTATGCCGGCAAACATTGTCGGAGTGACGACAGGGAGTTCTGCTGTCGCCGTGTCAGTTGACACAGTCCTAGATGTTGACGGTTGTTCAGACATTTTGAGTCTATCCAAAAGATTACCTAGCGATTCTATAGGAACTTCCGCTGGTGGTGGACCAACTTCTGATGCCGAAGGAAATAGAGTGACCCCGACTCCAAAATGTGTTGGAGTACTTGCTTGTGGATCTTCTACAATTTCCTCTATCGCAATCAAACCAGGTGGAAGGGGAAGACCGTCAGGTCCGTAAAATATTTTTGGTGTCGAAGAAGGGGTTGAATCGACAGCGACAGATGTTTGAGGAGCAAGACTCTCCGAACCGATTGCTGATGGAACTGGTTCAGTAACACAAGTGTTTGCTCTCAGACTAGGATCAGTATCACTGTCCCTCTATGGTTGTTGAACTTCTTCTGTAGAGGCAGGGTTTCCAGAAATGTTTGGAGTAACCGGAATCTCAGATGTTGTTGGAACACTTGTTCTAACTTTAATAGGAGATTTCGAACCGGTTAAACGAGTTCGCTTTGTCCGTACTGTTTTTGATTCCAGAGACAAAGACGGTTGACTCGTAAGCCTCCGCAAACGACGGGGTTTCAATTGACTTTCTTCCATGATTGCGGATTACTCGATCAAATAAAATACAAAAGGGGAAAGTGTGTTTCCGAATTAAATGAATTTTAGACGCTTTTAGACACAACTTGTTTTTTCAATTTTAAAGAGTCGAGAAAAAACAAAAGATGACTCTAGTCTCCTTCGATTTTTAATGAGCCTGAAGTGACAAGTGCTTAGATGGACCTTTTCCGTTAAGGAGTCTGAAAAGGAACGAAAGGGACTGCTCTGGAGTTCTAGGTAGAGGGTGTGCCAAACCAATCGCAAAACCGTAGAATACGTTTTAGGGTACAGGCGGTCAATCTTCCCGAATGTTGTGTTCAGTGCATTGCGATCAGTAGGGCGGCCGACACGGCTTCCTATGGATAAAGGTTTTATGCCTATAGGGGTCTCCCAATATATACTCGACGGTACGTGGGAGCACAATCCGTACTGGCACTTATTGTCTCTCAGGAGGAATCACCCAACCATCAGTGAGGCCAATAGTTACCAGGTTTTACGATGCCGGAACACATCTCTGGCCTAGACCTCTATGTTGTGCGTTAAGTTACAAAGCGTTGTTAAGTTCATTCAATTTATTTTAGGTTGATCTTTCTTAGAAGTTTGCCTTTTTGGATCACCATGAGATGTAGATACAATTCGTAAATGCAGTCTAAAGATGATAAGCAAGCTTTTATCTCTTTTCAACAATGAAAATCCTAGCTACAAGGGGAAAAGAAAGACACAATATTTTCTCGAAGAGCATAGAGCACACTGTAAATGCACTTTTCCTAAATCAATCCATACAAACTGTCAAAATGCAAATGCACTCGTGCATGTATTTGTTTTCACTTTCTTAATATTGATGCCTAAAAAGAAAGTTGTTATACAAATTTGAATTCGATTTCAAGTGAAAACACAAACAAGCTTCTTTTCGAAATCAACAAAGACGAGACGATTACGACACTTTATGATTTTGAAATAAACACTTGTTTCGACACTAGAAATTCACAAATTCAAACCAAAAGACAAAAGTAAAAGCATAATCAACTATCAACAGCAAACAAACTTACTCCTAAGATCAAAACGACACTTACGACAGGTCTAGATCTAAGGGCGACAGTATGACTAGTTTACTTTTGTAATGAGAAACTGCAAATGATGTACCAAATACACAAAAACAAATACAGTTTCTTTAATACAACTGAGGCGGAATTAAGGCAAAGAAAAGGGGTTTTCAGATAGGTACACACACTGATAACAGGCTGCAAAAATCAGAGATAAAACTGAGCAAAATGAAGCAGAGAACCACAGCTGCACAGGGCAAAGGCTAATCAATGCACCTGTTGCACAGAGAAACTGAATTGCAGCGCAGGTAGCCCTCTCGGGACCTGCGTTGAAATGCAGAACCTCTTCACAGAGCCTACGCTGAAGCAGAAACGAGAATTGTCTCTGGGTTCTGGGTCACGGTTTGCAGTTTAATCTACGGTTTTTGGCCGGATAAAAGCTATCAACAAGGTACAATTAGAGGGATGATTTAAAGGAGGACTAAGAGCTATCACAAAGGGCTGTCAGAGCATTTGTGGATCAGCTGTTTAGATCATAAACAGGCCCAGTAAATGGACTAGAGTAGCAGATCTCTACTTTGCATTTGTAAATGGCAAATGCAGTTCGATTCTCCACTCCTGAGCTTATGAGATGAAACAGCAATAGAAACACAAATAAACTAACTAGATACGATCCCCAACGGAGTCGCCAATTTGTTGTTGGGAAAAGTATCTATTCAGAACGCCCCTATCCCACTCTAAGGTGTGACAGTGCCTTAGCAACAAACAAGGAAAACTATTTTCGTATTCTTCTTTATGAAATGTAAACGAAGAGGAAGGACGTAACTAACCTGTGTCTTTCGCTAGTTTGTTGATCCACTCGCTCTCCTCTTTGTTCGCTTCCCGCTGCCTGCTCCCTTACTGGCCCAGCTTCACCAAGTTCCTGCAAGATCACAGAAGAGGAAACTACACAAAAGACATAGATTTACATTCATAAATAGCTTAGGATCAGATTAAGCTAAACATGCAAATATAACAAAACATCATTGATATACAAGCATATAGGAGAAACTCAAATAGTTTTATTGATATGATAAGAAAGTCCAAGAGGAGATACAACCAAGTGAGTCCCGATCCAGCATCTACCTCCCAGCAAAGGAATCCCTTCCTCTCCTCCAACAAAGCATAAATCACCCAATGCACTAATCTCAATCTCAAACCAACAGCAATTCTCTGCAAAGTACAAAATTCCAGCCCCCGGATCTCTGGGATGAGGGATCCATATATATATGTAAGCAGAGAGGATGAGTCAGCTTATGTTTTGACTTGTGGCTTCTCTCTGTCAGTTCTTGCTTCCACTTGGAGACTGAGAGCCTCTTACTCATCATTAGTTGAATTCAGTGAGGCAAGTGTCATTGGAGAAGATTTTGGAAGCTTCCATTGTCTTTCCACCTCGTTGAATGAGCTTTCCATTTGTCATTTCCCGCTCAATGCACCCTGGTAGTGCATTCACCTACGTTGCAACGCACCTAGCCAGTGTATTTGGGTGCTTTGCGATGCAGGCAGCTAGTGGAGCCTCTGAATTGATCCTGATTTGACTAGTTTTGAGCAGTTTTTGGTGGAGAACTTCTGGGAGAAGCTGTCATTGGTTGACCTTGTTCCTTTAGGGGCAGGAACAACACTTTTAGGAACTTTGGATCCCTTGGATTATGGACATTTCATGCTCAATGCTGTAAGGCACAAAAATGTCTATAACACCTGGTTCAGGAAAATCACCAAAATACGATCATTGAAGCCGACTCCGAGTTGATCATTAACTCAGTCAAGAGAATAAGTTGGGGAACAAAACTAGAAAAGGCCTCTAAAAACTGGAGGCTAATTCAAGTCTTCCAACAGATAAACAGTCATCTACAAAGCCTGAGAACAGTGAATTTTGCACATGTGTGAAGAAAGGCCAATAAACTAGCAGATTTGCTAGCCAATCAAGGAGCAATCTGCACAGATAATAGGGTGGTGATGAACTAGTGAGAGCTCCCTTGAAATAGATTAAAAACAGAGTGTCAAAACCAAGTAGATGAAGACATGACAATGTTCCTTAAAAGAGCCATGGAGGTAGGTACAGTTAACTAGCAGTTGTTTGTTCAGAGCTTGGCTCACAATGGGGTCTTTTGAAAGTAGTTTGGAGAGGTCAACCGGTGAATCTCAGATTAATTGGTCCACTGAAGTCTCCAGTTGTATTAGCAAGGACGAAAGGGTTTCAGGGATTACAGGAAGGATGGCGGTGACTTCTTTATGCATTGGGTCAAGGAGGGTTGACGATGCGAAGAGTTGAGAGCAGGGGACTTTCAGAAACAATGAAACCAAAGATCTTTTAGTTTTTCTCTTTTTATCGTGGCCTGAGTGGTTTTCAGGTGATTGCGGCCCTCACAAGCAAGAAGTGGTATTTCCGTTTAGGGAGCGATCCCACTCAATGTGCTCCATGTGGTAGTGGGGATGGGAGGAAAACCACCCTCATCGCACGCTAATTTCTAGGAATGTAGGTGAGTGTGATTTCAATCTCCACCGTCGGATCTCACAAAGCGAATCAACGAATTAGATCGCTCGTGCAGGTTTGCATACCCTTGCGGTAAATGGTGAACAACTTATCATTGTGATTTGGCCTACAGCCGTTGGATTGAACGGTAAGGTTCATCGGTCAAGATTAAAGAGGTAGGCTAGGTTTGGAGGGAAAAGTGTATCCCGGGGGTCAAGAGGCTCATCGCACAGGCAACTGATTTAAAGTTTAAGAAATCAAGTGAATGTGTTACCTTTATATGTAGACAACTATTTGTTCTTTTCGGGTCCGAGTCCAAACTCATGGATTTTTCTTTTGAGAAATGTAGAGTTTGGAGGTAGGGGGTAGGAAGTAGTTTTGATGGGACATCTCCATAGTCAACGACCATGCAAGAATTGATGTATTTTATGTACTTTATTTTATGATTAATGAATTGGAAGGTCCGACTCTTGCATTAGCAAAAAAATGGTTTCTTATTCTCCTTAATTGTCTCAAGAATGGGTGCACACAAATTATTGAAATGGTTTACAAACTTTCAGTAGCGTCTTGCAAGACCATGAAAGCTTCTTACCAAAAACACATTCCTTGGAATACACTAGTTAATGATTTCCTTCACTTTATCTAGATCCATCTTAAATCCTTCTTTTGAAATCACAAATCCCAGGTATACTAGCTCATTCTTGATGAAGCTACATTTATTTAAATTTATTAACAAATTCTCTTGCCATAAGGTGCTCAAAGCTAATTTGATATTCTTGAGATGCTTTTCTTTTGTTTGTTTATAAACAAAAATGTCATCCAAATAAACAATAACAAATTTACCTAAAAATTCTTTTGAGACTTCATTCATTAATCTCATAAACTTGTTAGGTGCTTTCGTAAGGCCAAAATACATTACCAACCACTCATACAACCCATCGCTTGTTTTGAAATTTGTTTTCCATTCATGTCCCTCTCTAATTCTAATATGATTACAACCACTCTTCACATCAATTTTAGAAAAATACCTAGCACCACTAAAATAATCAACAGATCTTCAATGCGAGGAAGTGGAAATCTATACTTGATTGTAATTTTATTGATGGCCCTTGAATCACTATACATTCTCCATCAACCATATTTCTTTAGGATAAGCATGGTGGGGACAACACATGGACTTAATCTCTCCTTTATTAATCCTTTGTCACATAATGCCTGCACCTGTTTATTTATCTCTTTATATTCTTGTGGAGTCATGTCGTATATTTCTTTATTCAGAATACCTGCCCCAAGAATTAGATCTATATGATAACTAATGCTTCTAAAATGAGGAAACTTATTTGGAAAATCATCAACAACTATATCTGCAAAGTCATCCAACATAAACTTCACTTCTTCAGGTAACTCATATAAACATGTGTTGTTAAGAATTATTTTGGGCATACCAATCAAAGAAAAATGAATTTCTTCTTTCGTTTTGAGCTCTTGCAACAATTCCTTCCCATCCATAAGTAGCACACTAGGACTAGCTTCCTCTTGTGGATCCTTATCCTCCAAAGGTGCTAGCATATGGTTTTGTCCATTTTCTTAAGAATGTATGTGTTCTTCCTAGCATCATGAATGGATTCCATGTCATACTTCCATGGCCTTCCCAAAAACACATGGCATACATCCATTGACATTATATCACATAATACCTCATCCCTATAATTACTAATTTGGAACTCTACTTTAGACTACTCATTCACCAATATTTGATGGCCTTTTTGTAGCCAAGACACCTTGTAAGGTGTGGGATGTGCTATTCCCTGTATCCCCAACTTCTCTACCATTTCTGTGGAGACCGAGTTATCTGTGCTACCACTGTCAATCACTTCTTTGCAACATGTGCATCTTGATTTGCATGTGGTTCTAAATAATTTTTTTCTTTGTGCTAGTTCCTTAACTTCCTTTTCAGACTTAATAAATATTCTTTTAATCAATAATGATTCTCTTAGCTATGGCATTTCTTCATTCATAACAACAGCTACATTTTATTCTTGTGCTTCCCCTATAGTTTCTCCTCTTTGGCTTATAGGGTTATTTCGTGAGAATCTCATGACATATGTCCCAATTTCCCACATTTTTATTACTGAACTTGCTAGCCGCTTCCTTGAGCAAGTCTTATGGAGAAAGGCATTCTTCTTCTTTATTCACCTCCTCCTGATGGATGACTGCTTGAACTACATTCGCCTTCCTTTGGAGGCTGAGTTTTCTCCCAGTAGTTGGTTTTTCCTCTTCCCCTTACATGATTCCTCCCTCTATTCCATTAGCATTACTTTCTAGCCAATTTCCTCTGCTTTCAAGGTGAATTGGTAAGAATATTCTATAGTTCTAGGTGAAAATAGGCTAAACTCATCTTCAATCTCGAACTACAACCCATTGATATACCTAGAAACCTTTTCAAGTGTTTCTTCAATGTATCATGCTCTAATATTTACCTTGTAAAATTCTTTAGTATACTCTTTGACAATCAATGACATTTGTTTCAAGTTTTGCATTTTCCTAAATAAATACAACCGGTAATAGTTGGGAAAAAATCACATTTCATCTTTGCGACCATTCTGCTCCAGCTTTTGATCTTAGCTTTGTTATTTCTTCTCTTTTTTCTTGGACTTCATCCCACCAAAGAGTTGTGTTTCCTTTCAATCTAGTAACAACAAACTTCACTTGTTTGTTATCATCTACCTCCTCGCACTCAAAATTCTTATCTAAAGCATTGATCCAATATATTATTTATTCTTGTTCCAAGCTACCGATGTAGGTAGGTATATCCGTTTTAGGCCTCGAAATGTCCCCCAATTATTAACCTCGTCAATTTAATTTTTTGCAGGCTCTCTAATATGTTCTTCATCTTCTGCTGGAGACTCTTCCTCAGATACACTAATGTCTCCAGTCTATGGATCTCTTTGCATGTTCATCTCTAAGGCTTCTAGCATATCTTGGACATGTCCCATGTCCTCCTTATCTCCAGCATCATCTATTAGTCATCCCTTTTGACCTCGTCTTCTCCACTGAGCGTGCAATGTCATTTCACACTTTTTTTTCTATGTGTCATATCTCTAATATCAATAATTGATTCTAGATCCTTCCTAACCTGCAACAATATTAATGGATGGAGTGTGCAAGAAACACTAACTCATTCTCACTTTCAAAATACATTTTCAATTCACAAAATCTCCAACAAATTTCTAACATATATATTCTTTATTTTTTTCCGAATTGCAAAAACTGGATATATACATTCATAGATAAAAATATATAATTCTTCTTCTATCATTACTAAAATTTGGATGAGTTTGAATTTTCCAAAAATGAATCTAAGCTCCATGCTTTTTTCCACAAAGTCTTAGCTTTCTTCATATTATTCCTCCCACAAATCTAGTCTATTTTACTAAACTTAATACAAAACTACTTCCATATAACCGAATAAGATTTCCTATTTTTTTTAACATCATTCATATCCAAACTTTCTAATCTTTAAACTAAAACAAAGCTAATTTACTAATAAAATAAAAGAATCTAATTCCTTCCGCATTCCAATTTTTTTCCAATTTCAAGTTTAAGATGTTCTGCATCAAGGAGGTCTGAAATGTGGAGATATAATTGATTTAAAATTATCTATATAAAGTATTTTCCAAAAATAGTTGTAGAATTTGTATATCAAATATATTTCAGGGGATAAATTAGATTTCCATCAAAATACTACCATTAGTTGTAAAGTGAGTGTGACATTTCATAATCGAGGTCATATAGAAAATCAGTTGAGTATATACGATATTATGCCCCTTTCCATCTAGTTGCCTCAAAGCACTCTATTGAAAAGTAAGTGGTTATCATTAAAACCATAATTCTATTTTTGTTAAGATGTTATTTTATGGAAGAGATAATGATCCTAGTATTAAAGAATACAAAAAAAAATATGAAGTGATCATGTGTAAACTTTTGGATCTTTTTAGTCGTGGATGAATTTAAAAGGTGACATGAAAAAAATGATGGAATTGAATTAGCTTTAGAAAAATGAAGGACCTTTCAGATGACAAATATGAAATATTGCTTTTAAATACATGTGCTCGTGTTCATAACAAGGATAAGAAAAACAATACAAATTTATTTTCAAGTGACAACATGACAACTGCATATTGCAGGTTCTTGAATGTATTTATAATGAAAAGTTCATTGTTTTTATTAACCCTAGTTTCTAACATAATTTCTTCAATGTTAATTTCAATAATAGATCACAAGTTCCTACTAAACATATTTAGAGCACACAAGTTGAGTGTGAAACTATTCCATTTTTATGATAATTAAAGCTCTTTATAGATAATCATGTGTAACATTTTGATTTTCATCTCAATAATATGAATGCTGTGGAAATTTTTCTTAAAAATGCATTTGAATGGAATCAAGTGGTACCATAAATATTAATATACAAAAAAAAATACATATCTTCTTAACAAACAATTTAACTAAAATGTATTTAGTTGAATATTTTTGCACTTGTATGAAGCATTACATGACTAGTGCATTGCTTCCCTAAATATAATATATGTTGTTACCATAAGTTAATAGATTAATTTACAACTAGTATGTTGATTCTTGTGTACTATTAATTTTATTTATTGTCCAAATTAAAAGTTTATTCTATATCATATTTTTATATCCATCCATTGAAAACTTGACAAAATGAATGCTCAAAGAAAGCGAGTGGTTGCCACTTTAAATATAAAGCTTCAACCCTTAGTAACAATTAAAAATATTTAATACTATAAAGGAAAATATAAAACAATAACAAAAATATGATTTATGTTATGTTTATAGTTTAATATGATTCTTATTTCTTTTGCAACAAAGCATTTTTGAAAATTTTTAAATCTTTTCCATTCACAATTTTTATTAGAAAAAAATTCGATTTTGGAAACAATTTTCAAATTTCATTCTTTCTTTTATAACAACAAAGTTGATTTGAAGTAAATATTAAATCTTTTATTATTCACATGTTTTTTAAATAAAAAAACTTATATTGGAGAAACTATTTTCAATATAAATATAAATATAGTAATATTATTTGAAAATAATAATAATAATAATATTATTATTATAAATATTATTTAAAAATAATATTTATTATTTTTATATTTAATATTATAATTATGGGTATAAGTTTGATGAGCATTTTTATCGGTAAAGTAAATTTTGTATGATAGGTTTTTTCTTCAAACTACCCTTCACACTACGTTTATATGCCTATCATTTAATTTTAAAGTTTTATGTAAGGTTTATGTTTTATCATAGAATATCAATTTTAGTATGACCCAGAAAATGAAATATGTATTAAAGAACAAATATTAAATCATGTTAGTTATTGCAAAATTAACCAATGATTTAGGAAAATTATGTAGCCATTGTGTATGTAATTTTAGAGATTTTGCAAGTTGTGTTAAATTATTCACAATTAGCCTGTTAAAAGCCATTAGCTATAATGTATTTTAAAAAGAAGAAATTGTTATGAACGTGATGAGTTGGATTAAAATAGGACCTTGTGAATAATAAAACAAAATTGATTTCACCATTACTTCTAAATAGGGATTTGGGAGGATTTGATTGTTTCAAGCAATAATAATATATAGGGTATGGGTTTTGAAGAAATCCATGATTTTTTAAGGAGGAGGAATTTTTTTAGGAGACATCCTAAGATTTAAAAGGTGTAAACCTCGTCATGTTTAGATTCAATTATGAATTTATTGAATGCATAGAAGGCATGATAATTGTCCATTTGAGATTTTCATTTACATCTATAACATAGATCTATTTTACAAAAAATAAGATGTGTCATGAGCATACTAAAGCTCAACAAACTACATGAAAACCTTCAAAATCAAACAAATTTTTTTGTTAATTTTAATTATTTTTATTGAACAACTAAAAGACCCTTAAATCTAATTACTCTATCTACATAGTTCTTTTATATAGGTTACATATTTTCCATGGGTGGGCATGTGAGTCTCAACCTTTGGGTTCAAGGCACATGTTGTGGGATTACATGGTGTGAGTTAGGACACAAGAAAAGCTTTTTCTAGCATGCTCAAAGATCCATAAAAGGGGTGGTGACCAATAGAAGGGGTGGTGTGTGCATAGATTATGTTTATCTTAGATTCTATGAACACCATGCAATATGTGCTTATCTTAGAGTTTCATGTTGTGCATAACTTTTGTTATTTTCTCCAATCCAATTTGGAATTACTTATAGCTAAGATATAGTATTATAAATATATATGTAATAGATATATTTCTCTCTATCATGTACACATACATATAAAAATGGATGGCTCCTTCTCTCTCACACAAACACATGTAAATTTTTATCTCACTCATCAAATTAACGGTTTTAAAAATTAAGTGGATGTTAGCATATTATAAATTTGCCAATTTTGACGGTTAGAAAGACAAAATACAAGTACATACCTGTCAAATTTAGCCCGTGATAACCATTGAGACATACACTATTTTGGTTTGTGTGAGATTATTCCCCGTGGAGTCTCAAGTTCAAATATCATAAAAAAAAGTTGAGGTTATAAGCCAATTGTGAGGGATAAAGGTAATCATATAAAATGTGGAAACTCAATCATCTAAAATAATTTTGGTGAAAGCATTTCATAAATAAATCATTTTTTCATCTAACATTAAAACAAACCCTAAATTAAAATCAATCTAATTTAAAACATTAAACACAATACATTTTATGATACATTAAACACAATACATTTTTATTATAAAGCCACCTTGAAAAAAAAATAATTAAACCAGTTTTTTAACAAATCCATATCCTCTCCAAAATAGATATATAAATATAAATGTATATTAAACCCAATGCATTTTTATTATAAACCCACTGGGAAAAAAATAATTAAACCATTTTTCTTAACAAATCCATATCCTCTCCAAAATAAATATATAAATGTATCCTCTCCAAAATAAATATATAAATGTATAATGCAACATTTTTGGATCATATTACGTAACGCTCGCGGAAAGCCTACATAATCCCAGTTTCACATTTTTTTTCAAACCACCTACTTTATTTTAGGGGTGGTTTGCCAATGCTCCGATCTAATGATCTAAGCGTTATCGTTGGATCATATTACAAAATATTGATTTCTTTTGATCATTCTCTTTCACTTTTGCTAGAGCTCACGATGTTTTGAGGGGTTGTTGACCTCATCCAATCTCTCATCGGTTTTCATCATTGTTCTCGTGATGTTTTCTTTGACAGCGTAATGAGCTTTTTAATAAATTTACGAAATATTTTTAATTATAAATTTAAATGTTAAATCCGTAATATTAATTATCATAAATAAAAATAATTTTAATCAATTTTAATGGTTAAAATCGTAATATTAATTATTATAAATAAAAATATATTTAAATAAATTTTAAATGTTAAAATTGTAATATTAGTTATTATAAATAAAATTAATTTTTAATATTAAATTTATTAAAATATATTTAATAGTTAATGATATTGTAACAAAGTCTATATATATTAAAAATTTATAATATAGTGAGATAAATTAAAATTATGATGATATTTATTATAAAAAATGTTTATAGATATTTATTACCCTATTAATTTATATATAAATCTTTTACATAATTTAATTTATTTTTAATTTTCATGTTCAACTTTTCTTATAAGATTCAAACTTGAAATTTAATAAAAACTAAACCTAACTAATTTAAACTTTATAAACATACTAAATTATAGAGTAAATTTTATAAACATATTAAATTATAAAGTATTATATTAGATTTATATTTTTACAGAAGTATTATACAAAATATATATATATAACTTGTATATATTTGAAATTTAATAAAAACTAAACTTAGCTGATTTAAAATTTATATATAAAAATAACTGGTATATATTTGAAATTTAATAAAAACTAAACCTAATTAATTTAAACTTTATAAACATATTAAGTTTTAATGTATTATGTTAGACTTGTATTTTTACAAAAGTATTATTCTTAAAATATAGATATAAATAACTTGTATACAGAAGAATGTAAGAGACATAAAATTTTATTAAAAAGAACTAAACATACAAATATCTCAGCTTATGACTCATCAGGGATCTGTTTCAAACAGGTAGGAATGAAAAAATCCAAAGACTCAACAAATTGGCCACAAAATACGGACAAATTCATAGAGTCCACCTTTATTTTTTCAACATGATTAAAGCTTTCCTTTACGCTGGAGGACTATAACCAGATGTCCTCCCCTCTTTCCATATTGGATGCGTTCGCTCAATCTCCTCCCCATTATTTCTCCATATTTCTCGAATAACGCATCCATTATTTCTTCTCCAAAATGGTGTTTCATCAGGCTTTCCAACACTGCTCTGAATTGCTTGGACAGTTTTTGACCAAATGCATCCTTTGCAGAGGCTGAGCCTGCAATGGCTTCCATTTCCTCTTTCGGAATATTGTCTGATCGTCTCAAAAGCTGCAATCGCTGTATTTCGAATGAACCCTCTTTCGCTATTTCATTGCTCACTTCCCCTGGACATGTACAATACATGGGTATGTTGAACGGGTCCACCTTCTCCTCCTCGATCAAACCCTACATCAATGAAACCTCAAAAATTATAACTATTTTTTGACCCATTACCAATTCCAACTGAAGGAAAAAGCAATATTATACCTGATTTACCAAATCATTCAAACTGGTTTCTAATGATTCCCAGTTGAAAGCGACGTAACCCTGATCGGTTGGATTGTGAGATGTTCGACCCATTAACAGCAAAAACATCCGGCCCCCGGCAACCATCTCCTCTGCACGGGCTCTGAGAAACGTGTTAAAATCCTTCTAAAATTGAAGAAAATACGCTTCCCCGACTGCCCGAGATCCTCCTTCGCAGAATATTTTTCCCTTGTTCCATGTCGCTGAATTTTTCTCCAAAATCTCAGCGGGAGCCTGATCATATAGACGAAAACTAACCTGAGACTCCAGACTAAGTTATACTTATTCTAGTAAATTATATATATGTGAAAACATACCTGGGAAAGCCAGTGAAGCCCAAACGAAGAATGAATGAAATGGATGTTGGAAACCATAAGTAATTCCAACAACCAGATAGTGATATTCAACAATCATTTAATGTTGTATCTAGAAATCAGCTAGCCACTGTTCTAGAAGTCGGCGGATACATTGACAACAGGAAAGCTTCTCCAACAAGCCACCGACTGAACCTGCTCCAGAAACTTCTCCAGCATGTATATATATCTGATCAATGAAAGCAAATTCTCATGTTCTTGTGTTCAATAGTTAGTTCTGTGTTGTGTGAGAGCAGTGTGCGCCTCTGATCACTTATATGGTATTAGAGCCAGAGTTTTGAGAGTTGAGGGCCGTAAGGCATTGGCTTGAGGAGCATTGGTGTGCTGCCTGCAAAAGTCAGTTTTTGCAAGAGAGCGTAGAGCAGCGTGATGCCTGTGGAGATCTGAGTGAAGTGCGAGACTGTGGGGAGATATGAGTATGGTAGAACCAGTGTGTGCATGCTAAAGCCTGTGCATGTGTGTATGAGCCTGTTCAATGTGAAGAAATAAGCTGATATGTGTGTGAGTTCTATGTGTAGAATGCATTGATTCAAGAGCCGAAAAAGTGTAGAGACAGAAACACATTTTGAAGGTGAACTTGTTGTTGGAAAGCGCGGAGGTGGGAGCCTTGGACCGTTGGGCAAGCCGAGCCTGGCGAAGTGTGGACGAGTCTGCTACGAATTCTGAGATCGATTGCTGTTGGAAGAGGCGTGGAGGAGCAGAGTAGCTGTGAAGCTGTGTATTGCTGCGTGGACGAGCGCTGTGTGAGCCGTGAGCGAGGGCGACTGAGCCGTGAGTGAAGCACGTTGAGGTGTGGCTGAAGCAGACCTGTGGCATGTCAGGGTGTAGCAGACCGGCAGCAACGCGTTTTTTTGGCATGGTGTATGCAGAACAAGTGCTTGATTGAAGGGAATTTATGTTGATTTCTATATTCTTGTATGCTAATGGTTGAATAGAAACAACTGTAAGGCTTGTTGTAGTAAAGCCATTATTTTATTTTATTGAAGCATAAAAAGGGTGTTTATTTTTTAATGGAGTGATAAGGTATTTAGTATGTGTTTAATGTGGTGAAAGTCTTCTAAGATTTAGTGAAATTTGGTATATTTAAATTTAGATTTGGTGGCATTTTGGTGATTGGAGAAAGCTTCTCATCATGGCAAATTTGTTGCTTGATAATTATATGAATGAATCCACCAAACTTGATGGAGAAAATTATGTGAACTGGAAATTTAAGTTAATGACTATTTTAGAAGGAAATAATTTGTGGCCCATTGTGAGTGGGGATGAGCCCAAACCCACTGTTGCAGGTTCTATTCTAGATTGGGAGAGAAGGGAGACAAAAGCAAAGGTGCTGCTGCGTATGTCCGTAAAGGAGAAGATTATTCCTCACATCAGAGATTGCAAGACATCAAAAGAAACATGCGATATGTTGAAGGGTTTGTATGAGACAACAAATACAAACCGAATCTTGTTTTTGAAGACTAAGCTTTTATCTCTAAAAATGGAAGCAAATGAAAATATAATCAATTTTATATCTCGTGTCAAAGATTTAAGTGATAAGTTAGGAGATATTGGTGAAAAGGTGTCTAATACTGACTTAGTCACCATCATATTAAATGGCTTAGTGCAAGATTATCAAATTTTTGTTTCAAGTCTTGCAGCTAGAGAGAAACCCCCTTCATTTGATGAATTGACAGGAATTCTTCTACAAGAAGAGGAGAGGATGAAGAACTTTAATTTGGGCTCTAGCAGTTCAGATTTGGCATTGGTGGCCAAGGGCAAATATCCATACAGAGGCAAACCATGGGACAAGAACAAAGGAGGCAAGTTTCAAGCAAAGCAAAAAGGTATGATACAGTCTAAATTTCCAAAGAAGAATGATGAGTGTTATTATTGTGGCAAACCTGGGCATCATTCTAAAGATTGCTATAAAAGGAAATATAATGAGTCTAGGCAAAGAAACAGAAGGCATAATGGAAATTTTGTGGACAAAGATATCAATGATGGATTTAAAAATCTTAAATTGTTTGTTTCTGATGCTGCATTGTCTGTGGAAAATGATGATAAGAATGCTTGGTTCATTGATTCTGGTGCATCACTCCATATGTCTTGTAATAAGGAGTGGTTTGATGAATATCATGAAAATATTGATGGAACATATGTTTGCTTAGGAGATAACAGATCACTTAATGTTCAAGGTTATGGAGTAATAGGTGTGAATTTGCCTAATGGACAAGAGAAACAGATTCATAATGTGATGTATGTCCCTGATATCAAAAAGAATTTAATTTCTGTTTCTACTATTACTGACCAAGATTTGAAGGTGGAATTTGTTAAATCACAGTGTGTAGTAAAAGACATTCAAGATAAATACAAGGTTATTGCCACAGGAACTAGAGTTGGAAGCTTGTATAAGCTGGATGTGACTAGGAAAAGTCATCAAGCATTGGCATCTACAGCAATATCAACAGTAGATTTATGGCATCAAAGGTATGGACATCTAAATCACAAAGATTTAATGCTACTTCAAAAGAACACTATGGTTGAAGGTCTTCCTGTCTTGAAAAATGATCATATTGAATGTGAAGCATGTGTACTTGGCAAGCAACATAGGGAGGAATTTCCTATACATAAAGAAAAAAGGCAAAGGGAAATACTTGAATTAATTCATACTGATGTATGTGGACCTATGCAAACTAGATCTATTGGTGGAGCATGGTATTTTCTTATTTTTGTGGATGATAGATCTAGATATACATGGGTTTATTTCATAAGAAAGAAGAGTGATGTTTTTGAGTATTTTAAAGAATTTAAGAATATGGTAGAAAAACAAACTGGTAATTATATCAAAATCTTGAGATCTGATCAAGGGGGAGAATTCAAATCAAGAGAATTTAATCAATATTGTAAAAGCAATGGGATTCAACAACAATTTACAGTGCCACATACACCTCAGCAAAATGGAGTTGCTGAGAGGAAAAACAGAACACTAGTTGAATGTGCACGTAGTATGCTTCAAGGTAAAAATATCTCTAATGTTTTTTGGGCTGAAGCCATTAATACTGCTGTTTATTTGAAAAATAGAAGTCCAACCAAAAGTTTAGAGCTTAAAACACCTTTTGAAGCATTTTATGGATACAAACCAAAAGTGAGTCATTTAAGAGTTTTTGGTTGCAAGGCATTTGCTCACATTCCAAAAGATGAAAGAAGAAAACTTGATGCAAAGTCAATTAAGTGCATATTTATTGGTTATTGTGATAATCAGAAAGCATACAAGTTGTTTGATCCCAGTACTCATAGACTGCTTGCAAGTAGGGATGTGGTGTTTCATGAGAATACAAATGAAGGTGATAAAATAAATAAAACTAGTATATGGCATGATATTGATGACTATGTCAAATTAGACACAAGTGTTGAACAAGAACATGAACAAGCACAAGAACAGGTACAAGCTCAAGAGCAAGGAGCATCAAGCAGTCATGATACTCCAAAGAGAGGAGAGGAGACTCTACAAAGCCAAAAGAAAGATGAAAGCAGTAAAACTCCAAGAAGATCATCACGTCAAAGTTAGGTACCTGTAAAATATAAAGATTATGCATTAATGTCTCATGTTATGAATGTTGTAGAACCTTCAAGCTATGATGAAGCTAAAGAATATGAAGAATGGAGAAATGCAATGAATGAAGAATATAACTCTCTAATGAAGAATGACACATGGGAATTAACATAATTGCTGATGGAAGTATTGATAAACATAAAGCTAGATTGGTTGCTAAAGGATACTCACAAAAGGAGGGAATTGATTATGAAGATACCTTTGCACCTGTAGCTAAGATGAACACAATTAGAATTATGATTGCATTAGCTACAAAATATAATTGGAAAATGCACCAATTAGATGTCAAATCTGCATTTTTGAATGGTGAGTTAAAAGAAGAAGTTTATTTAGTTCAACCTGAAGGGTTTGTAAAACAGGGACAGGAGCATCTGGTTTGCAGGTTAAAGAAAGCTTTATATGGCTTGAAACAAGCACCAAGATTATGGTATGTGAAAATTGATTCTTTCTTTTATGAGAAAGGTTTTATAAGAAGCAAGAATGATCCTAATTTATACATCAAGGAAGATAAAGACAAGAATGTTGCTTTAATATCTGTATATGTTGATGATCTAATCATAACAGGAAATGCATGCAAGTTGATTGAAGAAATTAAAAATCAGTTGTCACATGTATTTGAGATGAAGGATCTTGGTGAATTGCATTATTGTTTAGGCCTTGAAGTTTGGAGGGAGCCTGGTAAGATGCTGATCACACAAAGCAAATATACAAGGGAAATCCTTAAAAGATTCAATATGATTAAATGCAAGGCAACATCTACTCCTTTAGAACAGAATGTCAAATTGTGCAGTGATGATGGAACCAAAGAGGTGAATGGAACTATGTATCGTCAACTGGTGGGAAGTCTGAACTATCTCACCACTACCAGGCCAGATATAGCATATTCTGTCAGCATACTTAGTCAGTTCATGGCTAAGCCTTGTGAAAGCCATTGGAAAGCAGCAAAGAAAGTCCTTCGAAAGGAACACTTAATTTTGGTATTATGTATACTGATGAATTTGATGTTGAATTGGCAGGTTATTCTGATTCTGACTGGGTTGGAAATCCAGATGATAGGAAATCCACTACTGGATACATGTTCAATATTGGTTCAGGTCCAATATCATGGAGCAGTAAGAAACAACCAACAGTTTCATTGTCATCCACTGAAGCTGAATATAAAGCATTATGCAGTGCTACCTGTGAAGTAATATGGCTTAGGAGAATACTTGAAGATGTTGGGGAAACACAAAATGCACCTACAGTAATCAGTTGTGACAATCAAAGCACTATCAAATTAGCAAACAATCCTATATATCATGCAAGGACAAAACACATTAAGACACAACATCATTTTGTAAGAGAAAAATTGCAATCAAATGAAATTGACTTATCATATTGTAATACAAATGAAAATGTGGCTGACATATTCACCAATTCACCAAGCCTCTTGGAAAGGCTAAATTTGAAATATGTAGAAATAAGATGAACATTGTAGAAAACCCAAATTATGTTGTAAGCCTAGCTGAGACTTAGACCATTAGCCATGACAATTAAGAGTATAGTGTCTTGTTTATTGTATGTAGTTGGAATTAAGGGGGAGTGTTGGAAACCATAAGTAATTCCAACAACCAGATAGCGATATTCACCAATCATTTAATGTTGTATCTAGAAATCAGCTAGCCGCTGTTCTAGAAGTCGGCGGATACATTGACAATAGGGAAGCTTCTCCAACAAGCCACCGACTGAACCTGCTCGAGAAACTTCTCCAGCATGTATATATATCGGATCAATATCTGATCAATGAAAGCAAGTTCTCATGTTCTTGTGTTCAATAGTTAGTTCCGTGTTGTGTGAGAGCAGTGTGCGCCTCTGATCACTTATAATGGAGAGTCTGATCTGGAAATAGCCTGCCGTAGAACGAACCTGGTACACCTGCTGCAAAATATGATCTGTCCGCGACTCCCTCTTCATTGCGATAATCAGTATCTACTGAAAGAGAAGGCAGAATTTTAAAGAGTGAGTTGAAATCTGAAGTAGGAAGATCGTTGAAGAATACTTGACACTGCGGAAGAGGAATTCCCGCAGCACTATATTTGGCTTTGAGGGCCTGTGTTATATTTTGGGCGGTGAAGAGAGCATTGGGGCCCGACGAACAACCAAGGTCTGCAACGCAAAACGTGTTGCATTCCATAATCATGTTCATTGATAAAATGGTTTCCTCCAAAATAGGCTTTACAATTTCTAACCCACTCCTCTGCAATATTGCGTCGTGAATATCAATCGTTAGAAAATACTTACCAGTGATGTAGAAGCAAAAAAATGATTGATTGAAATTCCAAACCTGTAATAGAATCGAATTTTGGGCATAGCTGGAATCTCCAAGGCCAGCATTCATATGAAACACTCTCTCCATCTCCATATGGATCGCTCTCCTCTTTGCAACCACAAATCAAACCAATAAAACACTCCTTGCAATCACAGATCGAACCAATTGACACAACAAGGAGGTTGGTAAATAAAGCACAATTTTCCAGCAAACGGATGGGCATCAAATTCAATTTTCCCGTGCCGTGGAACTTTCAAACTTCTAGAAGAATGCCTCTGGATTTTTGGTTTTTCTTATCAGTTATCCCACATATCAGCTCCACGACACCCTACGTGAAAATTTCAGTCAAAACGGACTTCTTAATTTATGGAAGCCTACCCATATTGTGAAATTTTATAGCATCTAGCTTCTGTGAACGATTTACGAGGTTACCCTTACGACAATTCCGTGAGATTTGTTTGAGTCAGAATCCATTAAAATTTTTGGAAAACACCGCTTTCCCCTTGCATGCATACAGTTTCAAAAAAATGTTAACGTTGTTGGTTTAAATATGTACTTCAATCCTTATAATTATAATATATCATATTATAATAAAATACCATTGTGCGAAGATGATTGATGCAGTTATTTGATTTTTATATAATGTGAGTGGTGAACCGCTCTATCATCTTCTTTTAATTTGAAATTGAAGCCCCATCGTCCTTTAATTGCGTAAATATCGGTTTTCAGAAATAAAGAATATTTTATTATACTTTGTATCTATTGAATTTATATCATTTATTTGATGCAATACGATATATATTCAATAATAATTTTTATTTTTCATGGGTTATATTTTTATTTAAAATAATTATGTTTAAATTTTATGTGTGAAAAAATATAAATATTGCACAATTATATTGATGATGAGGATGATGGTTAATGTCCACTCAAACCAAACTTTGGTCTATCGGACTTAAAAAGACAAATTATTTATTTTGATTTAAAATTTTATTCTTATGCTCAAAAATCTTGGAGAGAAGCCTCGCGAGCTCACTATAATTTTGACATTGTAAAAGGCGAGGAAGGTCAGTACTGCAACAAAGATTATGAAACTGAGATCTAATGTGGTTGTACGTGGGGCACTCTAAGAGGAAGTGATTTTCATCTTCGATGTTCATATTCTCACAAAGATGGCAGATCCTTTCTGTCCATGGTGTTTTAGGAACTGCCCAATGACCCATTTCAATATGGAGTTCATGAGAGTTTGTTCTAATCTTAGCTATATTAATTTTCTTCTTTGAGCTAGTTAAAAGAGAGAGATACTTTTGATCTTCTAGGGTGGGGTTAATGACCTCCTTATAATATGTTAATTTTCTTTTAGCTGCTAAATCTTTCTCACACCACATTTTTTCTTTGAACTTAGAATTAATAATATTTTTAATGTTTTGCAAAGCAACATTCTCGTCGATCTCCCAATGGTTTAACCAAGCCCTGACGTCTTTATACCAACCTCGTTTGATCCTTAGGTGGTTTTGGCTCGAATTTAAAACTAGCTTAGTGAGTCTATGGTCTCCTATGTTATTGAGGTTGTGCTTGTATAACAGAAGCCTAGTCATAGCTAGGCTTTCGATAGTGGAAAGACCCACTTCTATAAGGAGAATAGGATATGGTGTATTGCTTTTAATTTTGAGTTTATACATTATAAAATGCTTTTGGATTTGCTCAATCTTTCTCCAGGATTCTCTAGAGATGCTACAACCCCAAACCTCACATCCATATAAGATAACAGGAGTGACTAAAGTTTCAAAGTGGAACTTCTTTCTATCCTACATTACGAGGTTTGTCATTTTAGAATTATTTTTCAAGACCAAAATAAGCTTTCCACCCCCCATTAGTCCTTTTCTCAATGCTATAGTTCCAGTTGACCTTGATATGAATATCAATTCGTAGGCACTTGTAAGAAGACACTTCCTCCAAGTTACTATTGTCATACATAACATTAGCGTAAGTATCCTTCTCAGATTTGATAATCATAACTTTTGTTTTGTTAGTGTTAATAGTCATACCCATGGTAGAGCAGAAATCCTTAAGAAGTCTAAGTTGCTTATCAAGATCAGATGGGCACCTTGCGAGAATAACAATATCATCAGCATAGAGAAGAAGGATGATGACTATCCCAGCTAAGATTGTGCCAGCACATTGATGCAGGGTTACCCCCGCACATACCCACAGTATGCTTAAATATGCATACATACATCTGTCCCAGGTATTTGACTCACAAAGGAGACAAATCTTCAACCATACATGGTTAAGGCCCCTTTGTCATCGGTTCCTTTGTATCGGAACTCAATCACCCCGCCAAAACCTCCTGTCGGGACTATTTAACCCTTCGTAACCTTCAGACTTTATTAAAGCCTTCCTTCTAATTCCTTCTATCGGGAATTAAAACCATCTTTAATCCTTTATAAAACCCATAAGCCCACATATATATCAACCTTTCCCTCTTAAACATTGGTTAATATATATATTTACACATAAAACCTTTATTTGGTGCTATTTCCTTATAAAACCATTTACCAAGGAAAACCCCGCATTTCAAACCTTTTTTCGGCTCAGTACGACCTTTGCGCAGTTATCAAGGTCGTGCCTTTATCACAATCACAATCGGCTTCCCCGTGGCTTCTTTAACATTAGCTTTATCGCATCTGATATGCGAACACATCGCTTTTCTGGAATACACAGGAAACCCACTCCGGAACCCTTTATTCAAATTTCAAAAACTATATACCCGCATTCATCAACTCATCGGGTCCGCTCCTCCATATTAACTCTTCCGCTGCTCCGATTGCCCGACCTCCGATCCCTCTGATCGCCGATTTTATTGCTGTCGGCATATCGGCCCTTAGTTGTTCCACTATCGCTAGTCCTTTGGCCATTCCAATATGCGATAAGTGATCACTTCTAGACCATTGATCTAGGCTCTCGATCTGACAGTCCAGGATCCATCGCATTATCACAATCGCTCTTCTTGATGGTCGGACCCCTATCACTCTGAAGCGTTGATCCGATCAATCTTCCAGACCCGATAAGGGTATAAACCACTATTTATAAACTTTCAAGTCCGGTTTTCAGACTCGGACTATGTTTTGCGCTGATTTCCAATGTAAATCAGATTTATGCTTGCGGACTTAATCAACTCATGAATAAAAAACACCCGGCTGAACCACTGTGATTCCATCTGGGTCGTTGATATTCGAGATCGGATGGTGCTTGTGCATCAATTCTTCAATTCTACATAATTCATTTTTACTTAGAATTTACGTTGTTTCCTCAGCGTTCTCTATGATTTGAGTTTCCTTCAAGGTTTCACTTTTTGCCTCCACTGCTCAACTTCTCTAAGCTTAACTTCACTCCTTCTCTCCAGAGCTTCACTCTGCTTCTTCAATTGGATTCTAAGATCCTTTTACGATTCCTCTGAATCACTCTACTCTCTCTGCGCATTCTATAGAACTTTGTCTGCAACCTGTTATAGAACCTATGAGTTCACACCATAATCAATCATAAAACACTCGATTCACACACTCTGACACAGTTAGGAATAAAACTCTATATATATATGTAAGAACAAAAGATTACATTCGAGACCTCTCTATCTTCCACAGGCCTATTCTTCAATATCGTGGCCTCTCCCTCTGACTCTGCTCGTAGGCTTACATATATGCCAGTGAGTTCTGTTGAACTCATCCTTGTTCGACTCCTAAATCTATTGAACTGACTCCTAAATCCTCTGTCAATTTCTACTTCAATTAATTCCTAAAAGCTCTCCTTAGTTCCTCAAATCATGGAATGCTTAAAGAGTCCTAATTGACTTTAGACTCTTTTTTCATTATTGCCCACTCATGTCCCTCTTATTTGAGAATATTTACAAGATATATCACACATCTAGTTTATTCCTATTCTATGCACTCAAAAACCTAATATTACATTTATTCATCACTTAGGAATCCAATTTCCTAAAAATGCATGACCCCCTATGTCTACTTAGTTAGAATGATTTTCTCTTGGGCTGAATGCTCTTGCATCAGACTCCCTGATCCTGGGATCTTTTGCTTATAGATGTATGGAAAGAATCACATGTGAAAATTGCAGCTTAACATAGAAATTTAATGTGCACACAAGAAAGAAGAGGAAAACACATAAAGGCACGAAAAATAAGACAACAAGACTTGATAACAGAGTTCGTCCAACTCAAACTACGTCTCTGGGCCCTTCTCAATCAATGGGGAGGCCTTCATTCATTAAATGGCATGAAAAGAAGAGAATACAATCATCAGTTACATAAAAGGAGGCTTATACCTCCATTCTGGAAAATGGCTGAGAAATGGAGAACTTAGATGGAGAAATGGACAACACCACTGTGTCTGTGGCATTGAGAGGGGCTAAAAACATATAAGATTTGTCCAATTCAGACAAAATGCACTATCGACCCTCCTGTAAGCTCTCTTGCCTCAAACTATGCATTGAAAATCCTCTCCCCCGTACTTTCCAATCATTGGGATTTTATAATGTCTCTTTTGGTTATAGACGCGCTTGGATCGGAGGTTGTTTATTTATAATGGAAGTTGTTTCCTCGAAAGGATCAGTGGGCTGACTGTTCGACCATTCTATGTAACAAACCCCTTTAAAATGGCCCATTTTTGTTTAAATAGATAATACACGAGAAACACTAAAAAAACCAGAAATCCTGGACTTCAAATTTCCTTAAATCAGGCTTATAGACCCATCGGGTCCGGTCCCCATATCGCAATCAACATATCGCTCATTCAATAGTCCTGTTAGCGAGGATTGCCGATCGCCGATATCACCGATATCGGTGTATCACATCGGCCCTATCGCATCGGCATATCGCATCGCTGTGTCTCGGGGTTCTTCGCTAATCCGATCGCTCCTTCGATCACCAATGCCGATTGCCGATGTCGATCAAAATTGCTAATTATAGGTCTTAAGTCCCGATATCAGCCATCACTTGCCCCCGACTCCGATTAAATTGGAGATCGCTGATCGGGGGTTTCGCTGCTACTCCTTAAGTCCACCCCTTTGGACCCTTTGATTGCGATTTTGCCTTTTAAAGGCTTAAAGCCATTTTTTAGGGAAAAAACCTCATTTTCCAAAGGAACAAGGAAACCTTCTTTCTGCCATAACTTCATCATCCAAACTCGGATTGGAGTGTTGTTCCCACCGTTGAAATCGGGGCGACGAACACTTCGATCTGATATCAGGATACTTGCTTTTCTGCCACTTTGAATTTTGATATTTTCCATGCCATTGTATCTAAAGATCCACCTAGATCAATCCTCACCATTGAGTAGCTTGTGGACTGCCAAAAGATTTCATTAGTTAATTGGCAAGTGAGGGAATTGTTTGCTCACCCTTTCCTTCTCCAACCATTTGGCCTTGCTAGGGTGCGTTCTCTTGAAACCAACTCGAAGGTATTCCACATCTCCTCGCCATGAAGTTCTAGTTATTCTGTCAAGGATGATGTCTTCAGGTAACTCATCAAGATATTCTGGTGCAAAATCATCAACTGTAGGAACTGTGCCCACCTCATCGGTGTCCATGATCAATGGTGGTTCATACAACTTTAAGTTCTCCACATTCACTACGGAGTACATTTGCATATATATCGGCAAATCAAGACGAAAGGCATTGTTCCCAATCTTCTCCAAAATGGTGAATCGACCATATCAGATTGGTTGTAATTTCTTCCCTTCTCCCTTCATCCTGTCCTTGCTGATGTGGAACCACACTTTGTTGCCCACTTGAAATTGGTGGTCGACTCGGTGTTTTTCATGTCGAGCCTTGTAACGGGCTTAACTTTTCTCCAACTATTCTTGTACTACTTGGTGAATCAATTCAATTCGTTGAATGAACTGCTAAGCTTTGTCCCTATCACTATGTCCACTGGAGCCATCTTCCATTCCAAAGACCATATCAAAAGGGTCCTTTGGCAGGTAACCAAAACATGTCTCAAATGGTGAACACTGTGTAGATGAGTGCACTATTCGGTTTTAGGAATGTTGTACATATGGGAGATGTTCGTCCCACAACTTGGTATGTTTCCCACAATGGCCTCGTAGCAAGTGTACCATGGTACGGTTGTCTGTCGGTCAGTCTGTGGATTAAATGTCGTGCTTCTTTTCAATTTGGTGTCCATCATCTTCCACAAGCTGATCCAAAACTCCTCGAGAAAGTGAGATCCCCGATCTGACACAATCAATGTGGGTAGCCCAAAATGGACCCAAACATGCTGAGAGAAAAGAGAAGCAGTCTTCTATATAGTGATCTGCTTTTTACAAGGCATTAGGATACAAATCTTGCTAAAGCGGTCAACGATGACATACAAATAGTTGTGACTCTTCCTAGACAAAGGTAAACCTCCTACAAAGCCCATTGACACACTTTCCGATGGATGACTCAGAATAGGGAGTGGTGTGTAGAGCCCGAGTTTTCTATTAGAGGGATTTAAAACAGAACACACCACGCAACCCTTTACATAGCGAGTCACAATGTTTTTCATATGAGGCAAAAAACAAAATCTTTGTACATGACATAAAGTCTTTTTGACACCAAAGTGTCCAGACACAAGAGAGGTGTGGGCCTCTCGAATTATGTACTCTTTCCCCTGTGGGAATACACAATTTACCAAGGTGATACAATAGTTTCCCCTGCAAGTGATAGTTTTCCACTTGTGAACCATGGGTTAGTTTTGCATAAATCTCATTAAAGTCATCATCGTTAGCATATTGTTCAGCATAACTCTCAAAAGACAACGAAGCATTATGCAAAATAACAGAAGTAGAAATAGGAGGGCGAGATAGCATATCGACCACTTTATTGCTAGTGCCCTTCTTATAATTTATTACCAGATGAAATTGTTGAAGAAAACCCATCCACCTGAAATGGCGAAATTGTTGCGACTTGGTTTGTAACTAAAGGTACTGCAAGGGCTGATGATCCGTATCGATGATGGTCTCCTTTCCGATCAGGTAGTGTTTCCACTTTTTCACACTCTACACCAAGGCATAAAGTTCCTTGTCATAAGTGGGATAGTTTATCACAGCTTGAGAAAAATTCTGAGAATGGTAACAAATTGGCTTCTTTTGCTGCATCAGTACAACTCCCATGGCATAACCGCTAGCATCAGTTTCGATCTCGAATGGCTGTTGGAGATCTGGTAAGGCTAAGACTGGCGCAGTGCTGATCTTTTCCTTCAATGTTTCGAAGGACTTCTATTGTCTTCCTCCCCATTGGAAGACCTGTTTCACACTTGTTAATGTGTGCAAAGGTGCTGCAATAACAGAGAAATTGGCAATAAATCTCCTCCAAGACTGGACTTCACCTAAAAAGCTACAAACCTCGATTACACTAGTAGGCTTAGGCAAATTTACAATTGCTTCAACTTTAGAAGGATCAATCTTTAACTGACCATGACCAACAATATGACCTAGGTAACCCAAAGAGGTTTTCCCAAACTCACACTTTGACAATTTTACAAAGAGTTTTTCTTTTTTTAGTACATCAAGTACTTTCTTTATATGACACACATGTTCAACCCAACTTTTACTAAAGATAATTATATCATCTAAATATACAAGAACAAATTCATCAATGAAAGGCCGAAAGAGATCATTCATGACCCTCATAAAAGTGGTTGGAGTGTTGCAAAGTCCGAATGGCATCACCATCCATTCGAACAGCCCCTGTTTGGTCTTGAAGGCGGTTTTCCACACGTCCTGCTCTGCAATTTGGACCTAGTGATAACCACTGCGCAAATCCAATTTGGTGAAATAAACAACATTCTTTAACTGATCTAATAAGTCATCAATGTGTGGAAGAGGGTAGAGATTTTTCACTGTGATTTTGTTTAGTGCATGGTAATCCACACAGCCTCCATGTGTCATCTTTCTTTGGGACTAAGACAATCGGTGAGCCACATGGAGAAGTGCTTGGCCTAATGACCCCTTGGTCCAACAATTCCTGCACCTATTTCTTGATTTCCTCCATCTCAATGGTTGACATCCTGTACATGCCAATATTTGGTAAAGGAGCATCATGTTGCAATTGGATCTCATGTTGGATTTCCCCCTTTGGAGGTAATCCCTTCGGTTCTTGAAACATCTCATCATAATTAGAAATTAATTCAGATAATTCCTGTTTATGCTCCTGATCGCTGCCCTGGAAAGCATCAGCTAATTCTGCCTCTTTTCCCCTTACAACCATCAACATGCAACCCTTACTGGAATTCACCAACCTTTTCATCTGTCCAGCACTTACAAGGCTGGCATTGATTTTATTTTGATGAGCCCTTACTATATATTCTACCCCATCTTTTGTGATTTGGTATTTGTTTTCATGATGGAAAAACACTGCCTTTATATCATATAGATATGAACTCCCCAACACCATGCCACAGATATCCCTTGGGATTACATCCAGTTCTACTTCATCCACTAGCTTAGAAGTGATCACGAATTTTACTTTACACTACTTGGTTACATTCAGTTTTGCTTTATCATGTATCCATCCAAGCGGGTAAGGTTTCAGGTGTGGTTTTGTTTCTAAGTCGAGTTTCTTTACTAAGGATTCTGCAATTAAGTTTGCTTGGGATCCAGTATCAAACAGAGTTTCTACTTTAGTATGATTTACAAAAACTCTGATATTAAACAGTTCAATTCTCTTTCGATCATTAGGAAGGGACTCATTTATAGAACTAGTGCCTTCATGCGATTCAGAATTTACATGAGGTGTAAGAGTACCTTTTGTTCCTGCTGTTGTGATCAATGCTTCATCTCCAAAATCGGATCCAAGGTCTTGCTGTGTGGCCGCTACTATCTTCTACTTCCCTTTTCCTCCATACTTCTTTGGATGCTTTTCTGGGTGCTATTTCCAACAGTGATTGTCATCATGGCCTTCGTTTTGCAGTGATTGCAATACGACCTTTCTCCTTCTTTGGCTGTTGTCGTTTTCTTCTCCTTTCCTTTCCATTTTGCTTTAGATTTGCCATTGGGAGGTTTGAATGGTGGTTTTCTGGAATGATCATCTCTTTCATTTTTTCCCCTGTTCTCAATATGAATTGCCTTCACGCTGGCTGAGTCAATAGTGGTTGGTTCAAACAACAACAATGAATGCCTAATGTATCTATGCAATGAGCCAATATACTTAGTTACAACTTCAGGTGTATCAAGTGCAATACCCAAATTCAGTGCTTGCTTTCTAAACTCCTCTGTAAAACTCTAAACATCCTGACCTTTGCCTTGTCTTAAATACTACCAATTCATTAAAGCCTTTTGCTTGTATCCCAAGGGATAAAATTGTTCCTTTAATGCAAAAATAAAATCATGCCATGAGGAAAAGAGTTTACCAACATGCTTACTACTCTGCAATTTTCTCTCCCACCAAACGAGAGCGGCGCAGCTTAGCCGTAGAGAAGCCAGCTGAATCTTTGCCTCATCCTCCACGATCTATTGAATCCTACAGTAGACCTCAATCTACCTAATCCAATTATTAAGCTTCTCTGTGTTACTTTCACCATTAAACATGGGAAGATCAAATTTAACATCTAATTTATAGAAAGGTTTCTTAGATGCATCCTTTGAATTTCTACAATTATGGTGGTGAGAGGAAGGAGAACCTTCACTCGTGGAAGGAGAAGGAGGGGGTTCTTCTCCACCATTTCCATGTGCTAAACCTTGTTCTTCTGGGTTTCTCTCCTCTACTTTCTCCCGCATTAAAACCAACTCACCGACATTCTCTACCATTGAATAGAAGGTCTTGCAGAAATTGTTCTCCTCTTCAAGTTGAGCTTCATCTACGGCCATGTTTCACCTTCAATGTGCACACCCTACTTCAGGATCGAAAGGCTCTAATTCCCCTTCACCTCTTTGAAGTCTGTCTCTTGTTAACATACAAACATGTAATTCACATCTAAAAAGACTTGCTCTGATACCACTTGATCCAGGGATATTTTTCTTATAGATGTATGGAAAGAATCACATGTGAAAATCGTAGCTTAAAACAGAGATTTAATGTGCACAGAAGAAAGAAGAGGAAAGCACATAAAGGCACGAAAAATAAGACAACAAGACTTGATAATGGAGTTCGTCCAACTCGGACTATGTCTTTGGGAGCTGCTCGATCAATGGGGAGGCCTTCGTTCATTAAATGGTATGAAAAGAAGAGAATACAATCATCAGTTACATAATAGGAGTCTTATACCTCCAATCTAGGAAATGGCTGAGAAATGGAGAACTCAAATGGAGAAATGGACAACACCACTGCGTCTGTGGTGTTGGGAGGGGCTGAAAACATATAAGATTTGTCTAAATCAGACAAAATGCACTATCGGCCCTCCTGTAAGCTCTCCTACCTTGAACTGCGCGTTGAAAATCCTTTCCTCGTACTTTCCAATCATTGGGATTTTATAATGTCTCTTTTGGTTACAGGCATGCTTGGATCGGAGGTTGTTTGTTTATAATGGAAGTCGTTTCCTCGAAAGGATCAGCAGGCCGACCGTCCAACCTTTCTATGCAACAAACCCCTTTAAAATGGTCTTTTTCCATTTAAACAGATAATACATAGAAAACACAAAAAACCCAAAATCCTGGACTTCAAATTTCCTTAGATCAGGCTTATAAACCCATCAGGTCCTGTCCCCATATCACAATCAACATATCGCTAGTTCAATACTCCTGTTAGTAGGGATTGCTGACCGCCAATCGCCGATATCGTTGATATCAGTGTATCACATTAGCCCTATCGCATTGCTACGTCCCAGGGTTCTTCACCAATCTGATCGCTCCTCCGATCACCGATGTCGATTGCAATCGCTAATCGCAGGTATTAAGTCCCAATATCGGCCATTGCTTGCCCCCAACTCCGATTAAATTGGAGATTGTTGATCGGGGGTTCCACTTCTGCTCCTTAAGTTCGCCCCTTTGGACCCTCTAATTGCGATTTTTCCTTTTAAAGGCTTAAAGCCATTTTTTAAGGAAAAAGCCTCATTTTCCAAAGGAACAAGGTAACCTTCTTTCTACCGTAACTTCATCATTTGGACTTAGAATTGAGTGTTGTTTGCACCGTTGGAATGAAGGTGATGAGCACTTTGATCTAAAGTCAGGTTGCTTGCTTTTCCACCACTTTGAATTTTGAGATTTTCCATGCCATTGTATCTGAAGATCCACCTGGATCACTCCCAAAGTAGAAAATATTCATGATCTCCTAATCATGTGTTTTCTGATCTTTGTCCTCTTGGATCCCATACTTTGTTCTGTAACTTCCCAAATGTCTTGTTCCTTTGCTGCTGCTGTACTTCTGTTGTCTTCTGCTCCATTTTTTTCTCTTTGTCAATAAAGTTCAATTTCTGATTGATCTTTCTTTCTGTTGCTACCATTTTCCTCCATTTGAACTGCTTCGTCATCAACTGCCACATCTCTTCAATTTCTTTTTCCAGTACATATTTGGATTGTTCCATATTTTACTTCTTACTTCTTCCTCTTTCTCTTTGCTTCAGGTTGTTGTTGTTGTCCACTAGTTCCTTAATCTGCTGTTCTTCTTTTTGTTCTGTTATTATTGTTCCAATTTTTACTTTTCTTGCTACCTCCCTCTCATCCTTACCCTCTTTCATGATTACCTCTTCCTGTATGGAATCATGACCATCCAGCACTCCCTCTAGTAATTTAACATCTTTGTTCCATGGATTGAATCCTTCCACAAATTCTTCTTCTTTCATCTTTATTTGGCTATTCAGTTGTGCCAAATTTCCTTCAGCATTTGCAACAAAACCCTCACTCATAAAACACTTGTTAAAATTAAAAACCTAAGGCTTCTATGCCTAATCTTCCTTTGGAAACAATTTAGTTTATTGCTTTGTTTCTTTCCCCTCTGTCAGCACATCAGTATGCTGATTTGAATTCTCAAATGAATTCATGAAACTATCCATTAGTCCCTCTTCCACACCATTTGTCCTAATGATGTCTTCCTGCTCCTATCCACTGTAGTGGACTCCTTCCTTTGCAGTGTCAATCTGCTAAATTCTCATTACCATCTCCTTTATCTTATGACTATCATTCATGACAAATATTTTGTCTTCCATTTTCAACAATCTATTTTGAACATCTATCATTTGTCTTTCCAACTCCCTTCTTTGAAAATCTAATTTTCTATATAACTCAATAATTTCAATTGGAGTAGATTTTGGAAATTTCACACAACTTTCCATACCTTCCTTTGTTATTGTTAAATCATCAGATGTCATTTTTTCCTTTGCTAAGTCTTTTTCATAGTCTTCTTCTTCCTCAACATCTTTCAGTAGATGTCCTTCTCTTTTTCTGACTGTCTCAATAGCTTCCACAGCTATTTCCACTGTGCCTATCATCATGGTGAATTGAAGATCCTTTACTATGTTTTTAGCTAATATAGTTTCTTCTTCAAGTTTGCCTTCAGTCTCTTGTTGTTTATCTTCTCCAAGAGCTATCCTTGTCTCACCATATTCATTAACATTCTCTTGTATTTGTTCTGCATCCATAGACAAATTATCAGTCTTAAAAACATAAGACTCTATGGTCCCACTTGATGCTTCAGCCATCATATCTCCTTGTTGTTCTAAATCCTTCATATGATTCAGAAATTCTTCGATGATGTCGTCTTCAATCTCCTCAAGCCCTTCACTTGATTGCTTGATATCTTTCCCCAACTGTATATGAGACCTATCTATCTCATCTTCTTCCAAAACCGAATTTAGATTCTGCTTGTCTTCTTTCTCCTTTATGACAATATCAACAAATTGTCCTTCACATGTTTCACCTGCAAACATACACAAATTGTTAGGTTTAAAATAATCAGACCTTTTGGTCTCACTTGAAGTTTCAGTTTTCAAGTCTTCATCTTCAGTGAGCATCTCCTCATGTTGTTTTGAACTATCCCAATAGTCCATGAGATCTTCACTTTATCTCCATTTTTTAGCTTTAGTGTAGTCTTCACTTTCTCCCAAAATTTCTCACAGTTATGGTTCACAAATAGACTCTTCCATTTCCAACTCCACTTCCTTGAGTTTTTCCCACAACCACTTTACTTACATTTGTTGTAGCCTTCTCTGCATCTCATGCCACTCCACTAGCTTCTTCCTCAAGATCCAACCTAGTCTCTGGCTTTCCTCAAGCATTCTCCTTAATGCATCAAGTTATTCTTTTAACTCTGTAATCTCCGGGTCAATTTCCTCTTGACTCATCCTCTTGCCATTTTCCTTGGAATACTTCTTCTCATATCCTCTACTATGGCTTCTCTCTGAACCTCTGCTATGACTATCGGTAGTCATCTTCTTCTTGTCTTCCTTCATGAGCTCCTCACTCATTTGCAACAAGCCTCTACAATAGCTAGTCCTCCTTGCTGCAATCTTACCTCACTAAGCTCTCCTCACTCAGTCTTTTGGTAAGCTTGAGTCCTCTGTCTAGAGCCTCCTCTTGAGCAACACCTTTGCTCCTTCTAGGCTTCTGCAATCTTTCACTCTCTCTTGAGAACACTTCAGCTGTCATCTCTGTGTCCAACCTCTTGTTGGATTCTTCAGGTTCACTGCCACTTCTCTATCAGAGTGTTTTCTTTACTCTGTCTTCAGGAACACAGCTGGTTCTCCTCTCACAGCTTCTCTTGCTGTCACTTGTGCATTAGTGTAAAAACACACATTCTCAATTTAAAACAAAACATATTACCTCACTTTCAAGATCTTAGCATGATCTTGTTTCACCATTCCACCTGTACTTTGAATGGATTTCCTCTATCTCTTGCATTTGCAAGTTCTGCTACAGATCACCTATGTGTTCCTTCCTTCTTTCAGATTAGAATCTGATCCTTCCTTGCTTGCATAAACACCTTAACACATAACTCTGTTTTTCATTCTTTCACATAGAATTCCTTTGTTCTATTTAACCCCAATAGTTTTAATTACAATTCTTCTCTGATACCACTAATGATGCAGGGTTACCCCTGCACATACCCACAGTATGCATAAATATGCATACATACACATGTCCCAGGTATTTAACTCACAAAGGAGCCAAATCTTCAACCATACATGGTTAAGGCCCCTTTATCATCGGTTCCTTTGTATCATAACTCAATCACCCCTCCAAAACCTCCTATCGGGACTATTTAACCCTTCGTAACCTTCATATAAGACTTTATTAAAGCCTTCCTTCTAATTCCTTCTGTCAGGAATTAAAACTCTCTTTAATCCTTTATAAAACCCATAAGCCCACATATATATCAACCTTTCCCTCTTAAACATTGGTTAATATATATATTTACACATAAAACCTTTATTCGGTGCTATTTCCTTATAAAACCATTTACAAAGGAAAACCCCGCATTTCAAACCTTTTTCCAGCTCGGTATGGCCTCTGCACAGTTATTCAGGTTGTGCCTTTATCGCAATCAAAATTGGCTACCCCACGGCTTCTTTAACATTGGCTCTATCACATCCGATATGTGAACACATAGCTTTTCTGGAATACACAGGAAACCCGCTCTGAAACCCTTTATTCGAATTTCAAAAACTATATACCCACATTCATCAACTCATTGGGTTCACTCCTCCATATTAACTCTTTTTCTGCTTCGATTGCCCGACCTCTGATCTCTTCGAGCGATGATTTTATCTCTATCGGCGTATCAGCCCTTAGATATTCCACTGTCGCTAGTCCTTTGGCCTCTCCGATATGCGATAAGCGATCACTTTTGGACTGTTGATCTAGACTCTCGATCTGACGGTCCAAGATCCATCACATTATCACAATCGCTCTTCTTGATGGTCAGACCCCTATCACTCCGAAGTGCCGATCCCATCAATCTTCCAGACCCGATAAGGGTATAAACCACTCTTTATAAACTTTCAAGTCCGGTTTTCAGACTCGGACTATGTTTTGCACCAATTTCCAATGTAAATCAAATTATGCTTGCGCACTTAATCAACGCATGAATAAAAAAACACCCGGTTGAACCACTGTGATTCCATCTGGGCCATTGATCTTCGAGATATGACGGTGCCTTTGCATCAATTCTTTAATTATCTGTAATTCATTTTTACCTAGAATTTACGCTGTTTCCTCAGTGTTCTCTGTGATTTGAGTTTCCTTCAAGGTTTTGCTTTCTGCCTCTGCTGCTCAACTTCTCTGAGCTTAACTTCACTCCTTCTCTCCAGAGCTTCACTCTGCTTCTTCAATTGGATTCTAAGATCCTTTTAAAATTCCTCTAAATCACTCTGCTCTCTCTCCGCTTTCTATAGAACTCTGTCTGCAACCTGTTATAGAACCTACGAGTTCACACCATAATCAATCATAAAACACTTGATTCACACACTCTGACATAGTCAGGAATAAAACTATGCATATATATGTAAAAAAAAAATATTACATTCGAGACCTCTCTGTCTCACATAGGCCTATTCTTCAATATCATGGCCTCTCCCTCTGACTCTGCTTGTAGGCTTACATATATGCCAGTGAGTTCTGTTGAACTCACTCTTGTTCGACTCCTAAATCTATTGATCTAACTCCTAAATCCTATGTTCACTTCTACTTCAATTAATTCCTAAAATCTCTCCTTAGTTCCTCGAATCATGGAATTCTTAAAGATACCTAATTGACTTTAGACTCTTTTGTCATTATTGCCCACTCATGTCCCTCTTATTCGAGAGTATTTACAAGATATCTCACACATCTAATTTATTCCTATTCTATGCACTCAAAATCCTAATATCACATTTATTCATCACTTAGGAATCCAACTTCCTAAAAATGCATGACCCCCTATGTCTACTTAATTACAATGATTTTCTCTTGGGTTGAATGCTCCTGCATCACACATCCTGCTTCCTCTAAACAACCTTCTAACTTTTTGATGTAAATTCCAAATAGGGTGGTGGGTGAGGGGGAAACCTTGCTTAACTCCGATATTACACTTAATATCTTTCGACCACTCCTCATTTCTCTTTAACTTGGCAATTACATTCTCGTATAACCTTATAGCGACAGCTCTCAACTCGAAAGGAACCTTTAGCTCTTCTAATCTATTCGATAGGTTGTTTCTAGGAATCGTATCGAAAGCCTTTCTAAAGTCCACAAAGCAACAAAAGAGATTGGATTTATCATTGCGGCATTAGTCCACAATGATCCTAAGCATAACAAGGTGGTCCATTGTTGAGTGCTGCCTTCTAAAACCTGCTTGACCTTTAGCCTGCTTACCTTCAATTTCAAGCCATATGCTCAACTTCGTTTCCAAAATAGTACCATATAACTTGGCTAAGAGATGGTTGATCATAATAGTCTAATAATTAGAGGGGTTATTTGCATCCCCACTTTAAAAAATAGGGATAATGAGGCTCTGAGTCCATGGTTTAGGGAACTCTTGCTTGACCGCTTCATTGAAAATATTGTGGATGTGGGGGATGAGGACAAGACCTCCAATTTTTAAGATTTCTGCCTAGTAACCTTCAATGTCCTTAACTTTCCCATTTTCCAGGCGTTTAACCCCAAAATAGTACCATATAACTTGGCTAAGAGACGGTTGATCATAATAGTCTAATAATTAGAGGGGTTATTTGCATCCCCACTTTAAAAAATAGGGATAATGAGGCTCTAAGTCCATGGTTTAGAGAACTCTTGCTTGACCACTTGATTGAAAATATTGTGGATGTGGGGGATGAGGACAAGACCTCCAATTTTTAAGATTTCTACCTAGTAACCTTCAATGTCCTTAACTTTCCCATTTTCCAGGCGTTTAACCCCAAAATCAATGTCTTTCGTTGTGAGCAGGGTTTCAAAGTTATCCATGACATTTGGAGATTCATAAAGCTTTTTAAGATATGAACTCCAGTCGTGTAAAGCAATTTTATTATTATCTTTAGTTTTCCTAGTTAGAATTTGCCTCCAGAATTTCTTAGGAGCTACCTTAGAGATGTGTAAGAAATTCTTTTGTCTTTTACGAATACACTGCCTCTTTTCCTTTTAGTTAGGGATTTGTATATTTATATCTTGCCAATTTTAAGATATTCATCAACAACTTCCTTAATTGCTCTCCTCACACTTTACAGTCTTTGTCATACCATGGTTTGGTTTTGCTATTTCTTTTATTACTTGAAACTTCAATTGAGAACTTGTTAATAGAATATGAAAGGGTTGTAGTAAAATTATGATAGAGGCCTTCTATGTTGTCTATTCTAGATAAAGGAAGCAAATTATTTTTTACTTCATTTAGAAAGAGATTGTTTTTATTTCTATCGAAGATTAAGTTCTTTTGGCTATAAGGATTATCTTATATGGGATCTCTATGCATGGCAAAATTGAGAGTTATAAGTAAAGGCCTATGATTAGAGACAGGCTCGGGGTCATTTAAGATGTCAAAAATTACTATTTCATTGTATAAAGGGAGATCGGAAATAACATATTCTACCACGCTACTACCAAGCCCATGGATGCAGGTCATCTGGCTAGAATTGAGCCACTTCTTTAGAGCATTGCAAATTATGAGATCCTGAGCACTACAGAGCTTGACTAGCTCTGACCCAAACAAATTCTCCTCGAGGTCTCCATAGCTCCTTTTGTACTAGCTAACCAGAGTAAGGTCTTTGTCTAACCAAAGAGGATTAGGGTTGGAATGATTGCTTAGAAGAATAGCTTGGTTGCTTGAAGTTTGAGCATTAAAGTCACCCATTAAAAGGATATTACCTTCATTCCTTAGGCTAGAAATATCATTCTCTAAACCATTGTAAGGATTATTTTTATCTAGATTCTTTTTCTTATAGAAGTTAAAATTGGTGGGGGGAAATAACATATTGCTATGTAGGTGTTTTTTATCATTAATGTCAGTAATCTCTATCCAACTATATTGGTTGTAAGGGTCATTTTTATAAATCCTAGCATGGGGGGAGATGTTCTTCTTAATGTAACAAGCTATACCCCCAATGCCTCTATGGGAGGATCGCTTGTTCCATGTAGACCATAGTGCAAAGCCATCTATGTTAGGGACCTTAGATTCTTCGTGCTCCCAAGTTTCAACAAGCAATATGATATCAACATTATTTGAGATCCAACTTAGCTTGGGGCCTTTGTTCCATGGAAAGCCCCGAAAGTTCCAAGAAAGAATCTCGAGCATGTTGAATTGTTATTTATTACTATATTTTTGGTTTCTATCTCGAATAAAGGCTTTTCTATTTCTGATTATAGCCCATTTTCCTTCCTTTCTAGCTTCTTTTACCTTTTAAACCTCCTTTCTTAATTCTGCTTGATCTTCTGGAATGAGATATTCATTTATAAATATTCCCATTCCTTTTAGACTTGAGGTTTTACTATGTCATACTTATGGTCAGTAGAGCTCACCTTTATTTGGATCAGCCTTCCTTTATTCTTAGTTAATTTCCCCAACCTTGTTGCTTCTGTGAGACACGTTGTTTCAATTTTTAATCTATTATGTAATTTGGTCTGGGCTATGGCTAAAGCATCCTCATCTACCTCCTCTTTCAAACCGAAGATTATAAGGTTCAAGGCCCTTTTCTTATGCTCATGGTGTAATTCTTTCAATTTTTTCATTTCATCTTTAATTGATTTGATATCTAATTTACCTGCCACACTATTTAGGGTGAGGCAACCATTAAATTTTTCTTCTAGTTCTTTAATCATGTCCTTCACTTTAAGACTCTCTAAAGTATCAACATCTACTTGTTACGATGCTTGGTTCGTATCTTGGTTCTGATTTTCTATAACTTGCAACCTAGTCTCTATTGCCTCCATTATATTCTCCAATAGTTCCATTTTATTTTCTATTTGTTTTTGGATCTTGTATTCAAGAGATGTGAATTTATTTTCAAGCATGGTTTCTAACTCTGTTTGTAGCTTGACTTCTCTTTCTTCTCTACGTTTCTCTAAAGACTCTATATACTCATAAAGGCTTTGTAGAGTAACTGTGTTAGGTCTACCTTTGGTAATATTGGGTAGTTGTGGTGAATTATTCATACTTGAAAATATATGAGCAGATATGTATTAGAAAAAGATAAAGAATGTGTGCACCTGATATCATCAAATCGAACTGCAAACCCTCAGATCAAGATGCAGCCCGTAGACCAAATTGGATATGGAAAGATGAATGGCTGAGACCGCAAAGATTGGAAAAGTATTCGGAAAAATCACACCGCAAAACCACCGAGACCGTAGAACCATGGAGAGATGATTGAATCGTAGACAGATCTATGAATACACCCGCAGATTATTCGACGAACCACCGAGACTGCAGAACCATGCAAAGATCTACACCCACAGAACCACATAGAGATCTATTTATATAATGATCTAAGTGCCATAGATATTAGGTAAGATATGGCACTGCATAATCGATGGCACCACAGAACCATGTAGAGATCTACACCCGCAGAACCACACAAAGATCTATTTCTATAATGATCAAGTGTCGTGGAGAATGGCACCACATAATCGATGGCATCGCAGAATTTGAGACACCAAAATTGTATAAAATATGAGAGCACCACAGAATATGAATCGATGGCACTGCAGAATCGATGGAACCGTAGAATTTGAGACACCAAACATGTATAAAATATGAAAGCACTGCAGAATATGAGTCAATGACACCACAAAAAATCAGGTCACCACATGATTATAGATCTAAGTGCCATAGAGATTAGGTAAGAGAAAATCAGGTCACCTCGTGATTATAGATCTTGTATCCAAGTTCTTATCAGGAATAATCTTTGTCGCAACCTTAAATTTAGACTTTGTTTTCAGAAGCGATGCAGCTGAAATGGTAGTCGTTTCAAATAAAAACGTAGATCCTTTTAGTGAACCGTCTTATTTTTTGTCATTTTCACCTTTGCAAACCTGAGCCTTATTTCCGCCCACAGAGGCCATATAATACAGATTTCATTCGCGGCCTTGCGAACAAATTCGTTTGCTGAATCGCATATATTGTTTGAGAAATCAATCACGATTAGCATTCATTAACGTGGAAAGGGAACCCTAGAAAGTACTAACAAGGATTAATATAAACATATATTAATTACATACACAACTACAATAGTAAACATAATTTATATATATTTAATATTAATATTAATAGATATATAATTATGATAATAATTATTATATTATAAAATATTATTACAGCCCCAAGGGTTAACTCAATGGGTCGAGTCCCCGTTGTTAAGTGCCTCACCATCATAGGGTCAATTGTTAAGTGCCTCGCTGATCGGGAGGTCACAAGGTCAATTATCCTCGACGTCGTTAGGGTTAGGCCCTGCTAGGCTTGCTCCTTTCGGGGTTGATCTGCCCAGATTTTCCCATAGGAGAAAAATTATAAAATATTATTACTATATCAAAATTATGACAATAATTATAATACTAATTTATAATAATTAATATTATGTTATAATGACATAATAATATTATTGATATTATCAATCATAAAATGAACTCAAGGGATTATTGATATTTTAAATCCAAGGAATTGTTAATATTATAAACCATACTATTAATATTAAACCCTACAAATATAAACCCTAAGATTAATATTATAAACCCAAGAGATTTATAACACTATGGATTAATATTAAACCCTAGGATTAACATTATAAACCGTAAAATAAATATATTAAACCCAAAATTATTATTATGAACCTTAAGATTATAAACCTTTATATATTATTATACATATTATGGATTAATATTATAAACTTAAGGGATTATTGATATTATTAACCTAAGGGATTAGAAACCTAGTGGACTAATATTAAACCTTAGGTTAATGTTATAAACACTAATATTAATATTGTAAATCCAAAGGGTTAGAAACATTGCAATACTAGTTGTAAGATTAATGAATATAATAAACCCTAGAATTAATATCAAACCCTAGGATTAATATTATAAACCCTAAGATTAATTTTATAAAAGAAAATATTAAACCCTAATATTATCCGCCCTAATGTTAAATCTCAATATTATAGACTGAATATCAAAAATCCCTAATATTATAAACTTAATATTGAACCCTCGTTTTCCAATGTAATAATGCGATGTTAAATAAATTGCAACATAATGTAATATTGTCATAATAATTGTTAGATTGATTGTCATATTAAGACAACATTTGTAATAATGGAAATTGGATATACTTTTGTACCATTCGAATGTCATAGAATTAAATCCCAATATAAAACCATAACATCATAAAACAAAATATAATAAACAAGGGATTAATAAACCCAATGGATCATTAATAATGTAAATCGATGAATTAATATTATAAACCTGACAGATTAATATTATAAACCAAGAGATTAATTAACTTAAGGGATTATGAATATTATAAACCTAAGGGATCAAAAAAACACGGGGATTAATTTTATAAACCCAATGGATTATTAATTCTATAAACAAAAGGGGTTAATAAGGCCAAAGGATTAATATTAAAAACCCTTGGGATTAATTAAACCCAAGGGATTAATTGAACCCCATATTAATATTATAAATCCTAAGAATAATATTAAACCCTATGAAACCCTAAGATTAAAATTATAAACCCAAGGGACTATAAATCTAAGAGATTAAAATTATAAGACCAAGGGATTATAAGCCATAGGATTAATATTAGACCCTAGAATTAATATTATAAACCCTACGATTAATGATAAACTCTAGGAATACAAACTCTTACATTAACATTATAAATCCAAAGGATTAGAAAGATTGCGACAATGATTGTGAGATTGATTACTATTATAAACTCTAGGATTAATATTATAAACCTTAAGATTAGTATTATAAACCCTATCATTATCAACCCTAATATTATAAATTATAAATCTAATTATAAACCTTCATATTATAAACACAATATTAAAAAGCTCTAATATTGTAAACTCAATATTAAACATCAGTTTTCTAACATAACAATGCGACGTTTAACAACTTGCAGTGTAATGTAACATTGTGACAATGATTATAAGATTGATTATCTTATTCAGAAAATATTTGTTACGATGCGATGTTGGATAGATTTTTGTGACATTGGAACCCCAATATAAAACTTTAACATGATAAAAACCAATATAATAAACCCAAGGGATAAATAAAACAAACAAATTAATATTATAAACCTAAGGGATTATTAATATTATAAATCCAAGCTATTAATAAATCAAGGAATTATTAATATTATAAATGCAAGGGTTAATAAACCCAAGGGATTAATATTGTAAACCCAAGATATTAATATTAAAAACCTAAGGGATTAATATAATAAATTCTTGGCATTAATATGTCAGAAATACTGAGTTGGTGAGGTGGAGGAGGGGGGGCGGGGTGAATCAGTATTTCATTTATTTTAATCTTAAAATTTACATTATGAAATTAGTACATGACTTTAATTAAGACAACATGTGTATGTACGTTCTTTTAGTTACTACAATTAACATATTTTCAAATAACTTAACTTTTCACAATTTCATCAGTTGTTAATTCAGTTAGTAGAGCAACAATGTATGATAAGAATCATAAATATATCCAAAGAGAAATACATCAATAGATAACGATAAGGACATAGGAGATTTTAGGTGGAAACCCAATTAACTTCACCTTCTTTGTTATTATAAAAAAAAATGTTTTGCATCTTGTATTAGCACACACTCTTATCAATATATGGGCTCCTACCTACAAGAGGATATAAACTCCAGAAATTCTCCAGCTTTGACTAGAAGGAAGTTAATAGAACTTGATCAACTTTACCCACTCCTACTAGAAGGAAGCTCCTACCATTTCATTGAAGTCTCTAACCCTTAGCACCTATGTGGACTACATTTCAAAATATTTCACACTGGATTCACTTGACTCAACCACACATCAAAAACATGTAGGCCACATTTGATCCAATTTTCAAACTAGACCCACACCAAGATTTAAACTCAATCATTGAATACCAATAACTTTTTTGGTGTGCTCAAACTATATAACTCAATACCAAGATACCAATGACCTCTATGCAACCAAATCACTGATATACCAAATCACCACTAACAAAATGTACTTCTTTGTTTATCAACTAAGCCAATATCAATTTAAACCCTTTTCTCATTAAATACAAAACCGTATACTAAAATCATCCATTAGCATACTCATCAAGTAGAAAAACAACACTTAACAATTCCAAAACTCCGTCTACAACAAATAAACAACTCTCACCACATTGATATTAATCTGCATACAAGATTGCATTCTCAACCTATGAAATCAAAACCAAATATACATGTGACTATAATAAAATGGATCCGCGTATATAGGTGTGTTGTCTCTATGACAAACACCCTCCAAAATTTTTCCTGTACTTGAATTTTGGAGCCTACTATGGATCTGCAATCAGTTGTTTCGTAGCCACTTTTGGTTTGGTTGATACTTTGCTAAGTATTTAAGATCCCTTATTAGATTGTAAGTATCGAAGTCAGCTTCTAACACATGCTCATACCATAATGAATTCATGCACGTATTTCGTCATGCAAGCTTGAATAGGCCTAGCAGAATTTATCAAAACAGTGCATGTGTAATGTTCAACCTATGTCAACAGTCACCATACACTATCATTGACAATTTCTCACTTTTGGTTGTGTTTTTATTTCTATTTTGGTAAGTTTTTTCAAAGTGTCGCTTTTGTGCACCTTCACTTTCATGAGTGTCATTTTCATGTTTTTTACTCTCGCTTTCGATCTATTTCCCTCCAATTAGTGTCATTTTTGTTTTATCATCGCTCTTTCATGTGTTGTTTTCATCGTCGTTTGCATATCATAAGTGTCATTTTCACTTTTCTCTAAATATAGAAAATATCATGTTTTGGCATGGGAAGTATCTCTTATGCTTTGGCATTGATGAGTCCCTATAGTAATGTAGACATGTTTTACACTTATTCCCAAAGTTTTATGCACGTCACATAAATGTCGTCACTATCGTCCCAAAGTGTACCTTTAGTGTCGTACTTGGAGAAAGTCGTTGCAATGTCATCGCATTGTGGGAAGTATGTTGTTCATATATTCTGAGTGATCAATGTTGTGTCTTCAACTATTCTAAGTGTGTGATCATACTCAAGTTCTTTTCTTATTGACTTTGGTATTATTGATTCCACACTTAGCCTCATCAGGAAAATCCACTCTTAGGAAACTTGACCTCACTGAGTCTTCCTAAACTTTGCAATTCATAGTATCAGCCCTGAAGCCCTGACCTTACCTCTTGGAACTATACACTGGAAATTAGAGTGCCCTACCTTGACACGTGAGCTCTAGAACTGCGTAATCATTGCCTCTAAGTCAACCTCAACTATGCATTGTGCAGTATCAAACATCAAGCCTCCAGCCTGACTCCTTGAACTGTGCAATATATGAGATTGTTCTCCCTCCATGACTCTGCATTGGGAAAATTCAAACCTCAAGGCTCAAGCTTGAGCCCTAGAACCCATCAATTGTGTAATTCCCTAGCTTATCCTCCTCTGAGACCTGCACATTAGCCAACTTCAAACCTCAAGCCTCAACCTTGAATATCTTGAGCCCCTCAACTACACATTCACCTAGCCTGGCCTCTCAAAACTACACATTAGGAAATGTCAAGGCTCAAGCATCAAGCTTGACCTCCTGAGTCCCTTAACTATGCAGTTCCTTGAGTCTGTCCTTCCAAAACTGCGCGTTGGGCAACCTCAAGCCTCAAGCCCTAGTATTGACTGATTTAGACCCTTAATTGTGTAACCATTGGACCATATACATCTTGAACTACACATTCCGTAGTCTCAAGCATTAGTCCCAAACCTTAATCTCTGAAATTGCGCAATCCGTGAGTTAGTCACTCAACCAGTCACTAGTTCTAGCCCAAACATGTGATTTCATGGAGCATGTTAGATTAGTAGTTTCTAGATGATTTCATCTCGTGATGAACGGATTTTAGTTGTAGGTACTCTGTCATATCATGACAGGATGATGATGGAGGAGAAAGAGAAGGAGACTATGCTAGAAGACACCCATGGAGCGTGTTAACGCAAGAAAATCGTACACATTTTTGCACAATCTAGAAGACGCTAAAAGACATCCATCAGAATGCACAAGTGAAGCTTTTCTAGCGGAATAAATCATGACTTTTAAAAAATGAAATTTCTGCTAAGGTCCAAAGTTTACAAAGATAAAAAAATGAGTTCTCCACAAGTATTTCTTCGATAAACACGCACACGCAGAATATCCATCAAAAGATGCGCAGTCGTGGACATGGATGAATCAGTGATTCAGGACCACTCCATGTTGATTTCTATAGCATCATATGTGATCTAGCCTTGAGATTTTGCAAAGAGGCTAAGACGCATGCATTCTCCCAAACCCAGAGATCGTTTGGGAAAATTCCACCTAGAAATGGTTTAATTAAAATAATTAATCATTTTTAATATATTCCTAAGTCTAAACTTAGGAAATGTGATTAATTAAAGGGTATTAATTAAATCTTGTGTGAATCTTCTAGAAGAAGACAAGGACCAACTCGTAGTTAATTTGAGCCTTTGATTATGTCTTAATATTGCCCTTTGGTGCTCCAACGAGATATTATAAGAAGGATATTGATGGGAACTTGGAGAACACACCGAGATAGTGAGATCTAGAGATTGAATTTCTCAAGAGTAGCAAAAATGAGTTTCTGGAGAGAGATCGAGTGATATTCTTGCAATGAGGGGCAGGGATAGTAGACCAAAGGGAATTTTTCTAGTTTCGGAGAGTGCAAGGCAGAAAAGCAATGAGAGGTTCAAAGAGGTAGTGCAGAGCTTTAGAGGGAGTCCGTAATTTTGCTAGGAGAGTCAAGATCTAGTGCCAAAAGCCGGGGTGTGAGACCAAAGGGCCAGAGAGTCGAATTTCCATAGGAAAATCGACCAACAAGAAGGGTTTCATAGTTCCTAGAGTCTGTGACGCAGATCTGAGTAGGTCGATGCATAACTAGTGCAGAGGCAGTATGGGGCTAGCCATCTAGAGCTTTGATCAGATTCAAATCACCATGGATAGTGTGACATTTTTCTCACTATCTATTTTTCAGTTTATTCTCTTATAAAATTGGCAGTTTGGGCATCTAATGATTTGTACTCAGATTACTACTGCATAATAAGAAAACCCTCCGCTGCTGCACCGGTTTTCCAAAGTCGGGTTTTTCCAGGGACATTGGTCCAAAAATAATGGTGTATTTGTGTGTGTGCTTATTTCTCCCATGTGTAGTATTTTCTTTCCACAATATTCATATTTTGAAGGTTACAATATATTTTATTTTGATGTTTACTATATAGCACTATATGTAACTTGATTCAGAAATTAACAAGTAGGAGAAATTTAATTAGTTGCTACTGTAGGAATTTGGATAACTAGATTTTCATATGGTATTAGAGCATAGGTCATAAGCATAGGAGATCAGTTCAAGGCAAAAGAGGGAGTTCAAAAACACTACATAGGTAGCATTTCAAAACCCCAAAGTGGCTATGTAATCCATTGGCTAGAAGTGCCAATTTCATGGAATACTTACTTCGCTAAGTGAGTCGACAGAGAGTAAATTTTCAGGATCAAAAAGGAAAATGGAGTAGCACAATAGTTTCCACGCAGAGAAGATATTCAACTTGGATGCAGTCATTTTGCAGTAGTCACTGGAAAAATAGTGTCAAAAGGAGAGGAGAGCACACGTTGAGGGAATTCTTTCCTCAGGGGACTTCTAGCCAAGAAGTTCAATCTTTTAGCAGAGAAGCAATAACTTTATGTAGTATTTCTCACTCCAAATGGGAGTGTGAATAGCTGGGTAGCAGCTACGTAAAGAAGGAGGAAGATGTCGCCCTCACATCTAAGGGGAAGCAAGAGCAATGTAGAAGAAAGAAGGACATTTTGAAGATTAAGTGCTTTAGGTGTGGTGAGCTTGGCCACTACAACACTCAATGTCCTCTTAGAAGGAAGGACAAGGAGGAGAAGTAGGACCAGCAAGCTCCATCCACTGAGATCAATAGGTTGTCATCCTAATTGGAGGAAGAATTTTCCATGATTATCGAGATGCCTCCAAGGGTGAGGTGGAGTGATCTAGAACTGTAGTCCCAGAGAGCTACAGAATGGGCAATATTCTTGAGGAGGTCCACCTCATGAATTAATACCTTTCTAGGGGATCCTAAAACATGTAGAATCAGGATGAATCAGTGGCAGTTGGTGTATCCAGGTACCATAGTGATAGATGCAATAGCTAGTAGGCGGTGAGATATTAGACAACGTAGTGAAGAGTTGGTAGCAGTGCAAAAGGAATAGAGCAGAGTCAGTGGTAGCACAAAGGCGTCAGTGAAATAGCAGAGGCTAGCAACAATTAGAACTCAGACGACAGATCCACCATACTGACCATAGTTGGTTCAATATTTTTGGATGTTTTTCCGTTGCAATTGTTGCAATTCCAAAAGCAACAGTTGGAGAAGGTTGTAGTGCATATGTAGTGCTAGCAGTAATTCTGCAGGGCAAGCATCAATACAGATGAAGCAATGAGATTTTCATAGTAGTTCATGGGAAGTAGAGACAGACACCAAGAGCGAATCAAGAGATGGTGAAGAGATAGAGTGATGCTTTAGTGGGTTACAGCACTAGAGCACATTCCTCACTAAGACAAAGTGTTGATTTTTGTAGCATTGGATGTGCTCTAGCCTCAAGATTTTACAGAGAGGCTAAGATGCATGCATTCTCTAAAACCCTGAAATCGTTTGGGAAAATTCCACCTAGTGAGGGTTTAATTAAAATAATTAATCATTTTTAGCGTATTCCAAGGTCTAAAATTAGGAAATGTGATAATTAAAGGGTATTAATTAAATCTGGTGTTAATTCTCTAGAAGAAGATAAGGATCAACTCGTAATTAATCTGGGCCTTTGATTATATCTTAATCTTGGCCGTTGGTGCTCCAACAAGAGATTATAAGAACGAGCTTGATGGGAACTTGGAGAACACATTGAGATAGTGAGATCTAGAGATCGAATTTCTCAAGAGTAGTAGCACTAAGTTGCCAGAGAGAGATCGAGTGATCTTCTTGTAGTTAGGGGTAGGGATAGTAGACTGGAGGGAAATTTTCCAGTTCCAGAGAGTGCAAGGTAGAGAAGGACATGGGAGGTTCATAGAGGTAGCACAGAGCTTCAAAGGGAGTCTGTAATTTTGCTGGGAGATTTAAGCTCTAGTGCCATAAGCCAGGGTGTGACACTGGAGGGCCAAAGAGTCAAAGTTCCAGAGGAAAATTGACCAAAACGAAGGGTGAAGTTCCTAGAGGCTCTAATACAGATATGCGTAGGCTGATGTAGAGGCAGAGCAAAGGCAGCGTGGGACTAACCATCTAGAGCTTTGATCAAATTCATATCACCAATAATAGTGTGAGATTTTTCTCACTACCTCTTTGCCAGTTTATTCTCTGTATTATATTGCCAGTTTGGGAATCTAATGATTTGTACTTGTATTACTACTACCTAATAATAATATTGTGTGTGGAGCATGATTGTTCAGAGGTCTTTGTTTCAGCCAGATATATACCCCAGGAAGTTTGTACACCCCTCCACACGGGGGGGTGTGACGGTCCGAAGGGGCCAATCCCCCCCGGCTGGGAGGTCCGGGGGCCAGCGCTCCCTCGGTGGGGGTTCGGGGGTAGTGCCCTCGAAGCCAAAAATAGATGTAAAATTGCCTTGTAAAGGTATAGTAATTTCTAGTTAATCTGGGCCATTCATTAGGCAAATGATCTGACGGTAGAACTTATGTTTAGTTTAGGGTTTTTGCATTAGAAGGAAACCCCTCTCTTTGTATGAGGGCATTGTATTTGAGGCTGTGTAATAGATGTGTATTCTCTAAGCGAGAAGCAGAGAGGTGAGACTGTGAGAGAAAACAGAGGATATTACAACAGATCTACTGTAGGTTTTGTCTCTTCATTTTGCTGGATAATAGAAAGGAAGGACTGGTTGTTTGGGGTGGACGTAGCCCAAACTGGGTGAACCATGTATATCTGTGTCTCTCTTGTTTTATGTGTTTTCTGTGTTTATATTTATGCAATATTTTATGTGTTCCATTGCTCTGTAATATATAATATTCTAACAAATAAAACCATCAGTCGTTGCGCCAATTTTCCCATGTTGGGTTTTTTTGTGGATATTAGTCCAAAAATAATGGTGTATTTGTGTGTGTTTTTATTTCTCTCCTATGTAGTATTTTATTTCTATGGTATTTTATATTTTGAAGGCTGCAATAGATTTTATTTCATTGTTTACTGTGTAACACTGTAAATAACTTGATTCATAAATTAACAAGTAAGAGAAATTTAATTAGCTGTTGCAGTAGGAATTCAGATAACTGAATTTTCACACCTCACACACTTGAAGCCAATTCTCTAACATGATCTCAGTCTAGGACAACCGAATTTGAGTCGCCCTAAAGATATGAATCCTTCAATGTTATCATCTTGTCCTACTCATGTGTCATTATCATGCATGAACGAAGAGGAGGAAGATGGATTAAAAATCTCTATATAAACAGGGCATGCGAGAGTTAAAATATGAGACATTGTTATGGTAAACAATTTTCTATCAGAGAAAATCACCATTCCATTGTTGAAGCCAAAGAAGGGAAGAGCACTAGAATGTTGACCATATTGCTTCTAAGAAATCCATCATCCTAGTGAGAAAAGAGGAATCCACCATTGGAGAGTCTTCACACTTCTTTGAGAGAGAGGAGAAACTTTCAAAGGGATTTCAGAAAAGGACCCCCTTTGCCGAGGATATTTTAGCACCGTAGCTCAAATAATTCTCTTCAAGTGTCTAATATTCATCTATTGTATTAAACATCTGCTACCAGCAGTCAATAAAGGGATATTTTTCCATTATTTTGTTGACTCATTTGCTCCATTGAACATTGTTTGTGTATTTACCTCTTTGTTTAGTTTATTTTTATGTATGAATTGTTTCCACTATTTACAATGTTGTGTTATGTTTGCACTAATATATTTCAATGCCTTGTTGATTCATTGAATAAAGATGTTAGATTATGCTACCTGGTTGTTGTGTATCCTTTTCTTATTTTAGTCGTGGGTACAGGTTTTAATTATAGGAATTCGAGCTACAATTGGAGCTTACAAGCGAGGAGGAAAAGAAAGCTTACTACTGTCGGGCCCCAAAATTGTTGTATATAATGCATCTTTCTACGCATATGATGCCTTGCTTATTCCCTTGTTTTACCAGTTTATCAACTTTTATCTTGCACTTATACATTATTTTCATGCAATAGTGAAGATTTACATTTGGTTTACATTGAATACCTTCATTATATACATTTCTTAGCACTAATTTCCATTAAATTTTGTTAATGCAGGTCTTGCACTCCATAGAGATCATGCACCAAAATGGATGTATAGGGGGGGCACACGATCATTTGAGATTTCCATAGAGGAAAATGATAGATGAAATATATTCATAACTATTTTGGATCAGTTTTTACAGTGGTAGGTGCACTTATCTTTCATTGACCCATTCTTGCACTAAAGAGCAGCATTCATGCACTAAAGAGCAACCAATTTGGGGGTTCGACATCTCAGTGCACTTTCAAAGAAATATGAGAAAGGTTTTTGTCAAAAATGATGTTTGAACACCTCCACATGAGTTATAATGCACTCGGGTTGAACATATGGGTTTCTAGAAGCAAATTAACAAGTCTAATCAAAATTCATGTAGTTTTCAAACTGCCTATTTTGACCTTGATTTTCATGCGTATGGGGGAAAATATAAAAAATTTAATCATATGGGTTTTTTACTAGTATATAAAATTATCTAAAACCCAATCCGTTTCCAAAAATTGACTATGGTTAATAATATATATGATGTTCTTTGGGGAAGTTTTATAAAAAAAGATTGTTTTTCCATAATTCTAGGATCTTTCCCAGATTTGCAAAAAAGATGGAAATTGCATATCAAATTCATGTATCCTTTATTGGATATTGGTTGTAATAGACCTCCTTTGGATGGGGAATCTGTTATGATCCCTTCACATTCAATTTGTGCTTGTTTTTGCTTGTTCAAATCCTATCATGTAATTGTAAATTATACAAGAGCCAAATCATGGCTCTCTAGAGGAGGACATCAAGCCATTCTTTGTACTCTCATGCTACTAAGCTGAGTGTTGAGGGTCTTTCACTTCCTCAGATCAATTTGGAATTGGACTATGGAGCTCTAAATGCGTAAAGACTGGTATTTTCATTAATAACAAGCATGAATGCGAGGTTCATGCATCTATTTTATCTATTTCCTGTAATGTTAATCTTGCTCTCATAGACTAAGTGTTTTCCTTAAAGGAAAATGAGCTTGTTGGATAGGGCCCAACCAACCCATCTTGTTCTCCCATTGCTATTATATGTTGTAATTAAGTACATGAAGTGATTGGTGTGGAGGTTGCTTATGAATGATATGTGTGATTGATTGAATGAGCTCTTGTGTATTTATTTTCCTTTGCAACAATTTTCTCAGATTTGAGGTTTTGTTTGTTGAAGTGTGTTTCTTTATTTTGAATTGAAAGAATTTCTTTATGCTCATTTTTTAAGCACAACAAGCATTGTGTTCTTAGAATTTTTTCTTTAAATTACCTTTGAGTTAAGGATAAGGGTTTACAGGATTTCATCTCTTTTGACCTTGCTTAATGATTAAGATAGATCTCATTTAAATATCATTTATTTGCAGTAAGCAGGGAAGAACACCTCATTTTGATAAATGCATATTATAACTATGTAACGAAGTTGATTTCTTTGTGGAAATTGTCAGATCTAAATCGTATTCCTAGCCTTTTTAATCATTTGTTTATTTAAATTCTTTAAGTATAGGACCCAGATATCGATATCATTTAGATCAAATATCTCAAGTTAAACCTTTTTATCTGAATCAGTTTCCTTTGCAAACATAGGAGTTTACTTGAAACATAGTGTTAAATAGTTCAGAAGGGGGCATAAGTAAAATATATTTGTAAGGTGATTTCGTTATTCAAATACAAGAGTTCAATATTCAACTTTAGGTTTGATAAAATTTCCATTTGATTTCGCATTTTAAATTTTGAAGAAACATGTGATGGTTTGGGAATTTTTATCTTGACTTGAATTAAAGCTTCCTTTCACACCTTTTTATTTTAGTCTTCATATCACAATATTTTTGTTGGTTAAGGAATAGAAGATTGTTGAGTGCATAAATAGATTCGTTCCAACACAGGAACAAAGTTGTTCGAGTATAGGAACGTAGTCATTCTAGTGTGGGAAAAAAATTGCTCCAGTAAAGGAACAGAGTTGTTTTGCTGCAGGAACATAGTCATTCTAGTGTGGGAAAAAAAGCTTTCCAGTATAGGAACAAAGTTGTAATCTTAGTTTGCTTGATAAATTAGTGAGTAAAGTAGCCAGTCCCCAGATTGATCAGTTTTCTTTTCTTTTATATTTGTTGTACTTAGTATAGAAATTGGGTTGGGAGGGAGCAGAGAAAAACACGCAGCCAGGGTTCGAAGAGGTTCAGCGCCTGCTACTAATGGAGAAACGTAGGGGAGGGAGCTCCCCTCCCTCTTACAAAACTGCTGTTTCCAGTAGAGGAAATTCCCCTCTGGGCAAAGTAAAAGATTCGGAGGAAAAGGAACAGAGTCATAATGAAAAAGAAACAGAGGGGGGCAGACCCAAGGAAAATGTCAGCACTAAAGACAAAGAAGAAGCAGACAAAATCCAGGGCACAATGAACAATAAACAAAAGGGACTGTGCAGATCCAAAATGGAGGTCACTCCTAGAGTGGTGTTAAATGATCCTGCACTTCAAGCACATAGAGAACATATGGGGACCTACACTATAATCTGCAAGTTTATGGGATTATGGCCCACAGAAAAGGCTTTGTAGTTATGGATCAAGTATCACTGGAAACCCAAAGGAAGTATAGACCTGCATCTAGGGTCCAAGGGATTTTTCACTGTGGTGTTCACAAACATCGAAGATAAAGATAGAATAATCAAAGGAGGACCCTACTTTTATGTAGCAGTTGACCTCTATATGCGGCCCTGGAAGATGAAATTTGTGCCAGAGCGGGAGACTTTCACTTCGGTATCGGTCTGGGTAACACTCTATTCTCTTCCTCTTGATTATTGGCAAACTGATTCACTTACTGCCATAGGTAACAAACTAGGACATTTTGTCAAGGCTTCAGAAGCCACAAGAAGAGGCAAATACACTTCCTATGCAAGGATCTGTGTAGAAATGGATCTATCAAGAGCTCTTCCGGATGAAGTCATACTGGAAGTTTTTGATGAGGAATGGGTTCAAACAGTAGACTACGAACATATCCCATTCAGATGTTGTAAATGCCATGAACATAGACACCTGTTTAGAGATTGTCCTCTTATTCAAGCAGAAAACAAAGGAAAACCTAAGGAAATGAAGGATACAGATAGCTTCCAGAAAGTTATAAGTAGAGGAAAAGGCGGCAAAAAAGTACCAAGGCAACTTCGTAATGAGGGGCAAAAGGTTAGTGAAAATAGGTATCAAGTACTAGAAGAGAATGTAGTAATAGCAACTAAAGACCAATCTATGGAGGACGACTCTAATGGAATGGAAACGGAAACGAAAGAAGAATGCAACCCAACACAAGAGACGGATAATAGGAAAGAAACTATACTGAGTGAAACAGAACTAGAGATGGATCAAGAAATGACCCAAAGTGAAATAGATCTGGAAGATCATGAGCTTCAGGAAATTCTAGATAAGGAACATCTAGATCTGGAAGGGTTCTTGAGGTAGGGATCCACGGGAGGGATTGAATCACTACCCCAAGAAGATTGCAACAAAATTCAGCAGCTATTCTTATGGAAAACTCAGGAAAGAGAATTAGTTAACGAAAAAACATTGAAAAACAGGAACATATAGGAGTTAAAGTAATGAAAACCATTCCAGGATTAGCAACCAGAAATGCAGGAAAAACTAGAGGTAGGAAAAAACAGAAGGACCTCTTGATGGAGTGTGGAAAGTTAATGATAGACTCAGGTAAGATGAAAGACCTAACTAGTTACTCATTTACAAATATTTAAATATGAAGCTCGCATCATGGAATATCATAGGCCTAGGTAGTAAAAGAAAACAAAGAATGCTTAGTCATAGAATGAAACTGGAAATGCCAAATGTTATCTTCATCCAGGAAACAAAATGTTCCATCCAGAAAATCAAACAACTCCACAGCAAATGGCTCAATAGATTTGATTTCCTAGAGGTTAAAGCTGAAAACACAGCGGGGGGTATTCTAACTCTGTGGAATCCAAAGAAAATCAATATAACAGATGCAGAAGCATCTAGAAACTACTTATCAGTGGTCATTCAACCAGTGGGGGATCCAAAAACCTTCCTGGTCACAAATGTTTATGGTCCTCAAAGAATAGATGACAAACTCAAATTGTTAGACTCCCTAATTGATCTCAGGCACAGACAGGCTGGGATTCCTTGGATCATGGGAGGGGACTTTAATATGATCAAATCACTCTTGGAAAAAAAAGGAGGCACCAGAGCACTGAACAAAGACTCATTAGCGTTTTCGACATTCACAGATGAGATGAAACTGGTTGATTCAGACCTAAATAATGGTTTTTTTACTTGGAACAACAAAAGAGGAGGTAAGGCACAAGTAGCCTCTAAATTGGATAGGTTCATGATTTCAGAGGAGCTATTGCTTACAGAGAAAGAAATAATAGCTACTGTCCTTCCCTTTGGAGGTTCAGACCATTGGTCGATTCAACTGGAAATCAAGGGTTTGATTTCTCCCAAGAACATGCCCTTCAGATTCGAGAATATTTGGCTCTCCCACCTGGATTTCATCAGCAACATTGAAAAATGGTGGTCAGAGGACTTGCAATTACAGGGCTCAAAAATGTACCTCCTTCACAAAAGACTTAAGCATGTCAAGTTCAGGCTAAAAGAGTGGAACAAAAAGGATTTTGGTAACATTTTTGTGAACAAAAAATCATTGGAAATCAAATTACAGGAACTCAATTAGGCTCTGATCAAAGATGGCTTTGACAAAGTCAAAAGTGATTAGGCTGATAAGAATCACCAATAATGGGATAATTTATGCAAACAAGAGGAAACATTATGGAGGCAGAGGTCTAGAGTTCAATGGCTCAAGGAAGGAGAGCGGAATACAAGATTCTTCCACAGATCCACTACGGCTAACAAAGCACACAATAGAATCTCAACAATAAGGGATGAGAATGGACAACTCCAGAACACCCATAAGAGTATTGAAGTTGTGCTTGGCTAGTATTTCCGAAATATCACCCGAGAAAACAATCCAGATAGAGAACATTCCATCAAGGAAATTACAAGGCATATCCCTAAGTTAGTGTCTAGAGAGGATAATTTTAATCTCAACAGACCAGTTACTGAAGAAGAAGTCAGTGAGGTACTCAAAGACATGAAGAACTGCAAAGCACCAGGTCTGGATGGTTTCAATGTGGACTTCTTTAAAGCTTGCTGGCACATTGTTAAAAAGGACATTCTGGATGTGGTGGAGGATTCCAGAGCCAGCAAAACGATCCTGAAAGCCCTCAACACTTCCTTCATATCCCTGATCCCCAAACAGGATTCGGCCCAAACTGCAGACAAATACAGACCCATAGCTTTATGCAATGTGGTTTACAAGATAATCTCTAAGGTAGTGGCAAATAGACTTAAACCTCTCCTTCCTTCTTTAGTTTCAGAGGAACAATCAGGTTATGTGGAGGGCAGGAAAATCTTAAATAACATCATTCAAGCCCATGAGGTGGTCCACACGCTTACCAGTAAAAAACAGGTGGGGATGATCATGCAATTAGATATAGAAAAAGCCTATGACAAGGTCAATTGGAGCTACATCAAAAAGGTTCTCAATGCTTTTGGGTTCGACCACAACTGGATTCGATGGGTCATGGCTCTGGTGACCTCTTCCAGTTTTTATATTTTGGTGAATGGCTCCCCCTCAGAGATCTCCGTTCCTTCTAGAGGCCTTATGCAAGGAGACCCGCTCTCTCCCTTCCTTTCCATTCTCATGATGGAGGGATTGGGCATGTTACACAAAATATTGTCACCATGACTTTCTGTAGTTAGTGTGAGTCTATTACCACTCATATTGTCCTCCTTTGCAAGTCTCAAACCTCAGCTCTTCATGTCAAGCCTTAAAAATGAGAGGAAGTCCTTGAAAGTCTCTAAAACTCTGGTTCCGCACTTTCTCTTAGCATTACTTGTGGTCCCGCACCCCTTGGTCATGTTACCTGCGGACCTGCCCGCTCTGTCTCTAAAGGAGTGGGTGTGGACCCCTGTAAAAGTAAAAAATGTGCAAGTTTATTATTAAAAATTCACTTTGGATTAATTCTGGATGCTTCTAGAAGAAATCTTGAGGTGGCAAGGTCGCTCCCAGGTGGTTCATGCATCCCATAACTAAAGGAGCTAACCCCTTGATGAGAGGAGCTTATCCCTTTGAAGGAGGACTCTATCCCTTTGAAGGTGGACCTGGTAACTTCCCTCCTCTGCACTATAAATTGAGGCATTGGGATGGTTGCTAGGGAGGTTGAAAGCTGAACATTTTTTAGGGTAAATGCTGTTGGAATTTAGACTTCCTACTTGAGCTTGAGAGGAGAGATTACACACCTTTTGGCTTCTTTGGGAAGAGAGTTAAACTTGTCAAAGTAGAGGAGATTCTTACTGGACCCTGGGAGGAGCTTGTATAGCATCAAGGCACCAAGGTTGTAAAGTTCTTATTTGTTTAAAGTTAATACAATCAGATTCATTTTTCTTAATAAACTGTCTTCTATGGTTTATTTCTTGAATTCCTTGATCATCATGATAAATACGGTTTATTATATTGGCTATGCAGGTGTTATTTGATTTGTGTCTGTTTGTGTTTGCAGGTTCTTTAAAAGGGAGCTCATTTGTACAAACGGAGCGTGGCTTCCACAAACTAGCACTGGACTTGAGGTAGGGTCTAAAACATCTATTGGCCTTTATTTATAAATCGCAATATTTAGATAAAGATAGAATTTGTTTGGTTTGTTTGTCGCTAGATATCCATAGATACTAGGGAGATCGGTCTCGTCCGCAAGAACGATTTATCTGCCTAACAAAATGGTGACTCCACTGGGGACTTGAATTTTGGTTTTTTCCTTTGCTTTTACTTTGACTTGAGAAACTGTTTCTCTGTTTTTGGTTTTTGCTTGATGTGTGTGGGATTGGGTAGGTTCTTTAGATTTTGAATTGCTTTTGTTTTTCACGGTTTTGGAAGAGGACCACACGTTCTGCTTGTAACACAGTGTGGACTTACCCGCGCTTTTGCTTTACACACAGAGCGGTACCGCACCTGGTTGTACTGGGGGCTTGCAGACCCTGTCAAAATTTTGAAAAACTTAAAATCTTTTCATTCAGTGAGCTTAGGATTTGTTTATGTGTTTTAGCCTCTGCCCAGATCTGCATGTGTCTTGTCAGAAACTTTTCGTAGGTTAATTCCATTGGCATTTAGGTTTTAGGTGAATTTCTAGAAGTTTTGTGTGCGTGGCTTGATTTTCGTTTGGTCTTTGTAGTAACTCAGAGCTTAGAAGCCTTAGAAACCTCAGATCACCCTAGTTTTTGCTGGTCTTATTATGAGTCTGACCGATTTGTAAAATCTGCCTTTGTTGAGGAATACATCTCGTTTTTCTCTTTGCAAAGCTTCGAAAGAACTTGTTTTGAAAGTTTTGGATTTCATTTTTAAAAAGAAAACAAAAGCTGGTTGTTTTTTGATTAATTTGTTATTCTGAACAAGTTAGTCCTTAGTTTGCTGATAACTAAGTAAAACATCCTTGAAAAGAAATTTTGTAAGATTTTACTTCAATTAGATTTTTAGAATTTATAGATCCCAAGTTTAGATTTTTAAATAGTTTTGAGTGTTTTATAAAAAAAGTCTCTTTTGAAAAGGTTTGTTTTTGTAGTATTTGAGTATTGAAAAGAAAGGGATATTTTTTGTGAGCATAATTAGTAGTCTCGTTTTTGAGTTTATTGAAAAAGACAAAAAAAAAATTCTTTTCATTTGTTTGTTAGGGAAAGATTTGTTTTTTCAAGCAATTGCATTCTCAAAATTTCTTTAGCTAGAAATTCATTGAAGAAAAAAGGATTGTTTATCATCTTCGGTGCATTTTTAGTGTTTTGGAGTCGAGTCTTCACACCATAAAGTTTCATCTCCACACCTTTTGACTTAAGAAACAACCATAAAAAAATAACGCTTAAAGTAAAATCTATCTAGTAATATTTTTATTTCTAGGGCTTTTTATCACCAACATAGCTTAGGCTAGTATCTTGGAGTAGGGAGTAATTAACTCTCCAAGATAGTAAAACAAATAAGTAGTTGTATCTTGCAGTAGGAGATAAATTCCAATTGTTACATCTATGCTCTGGGAAGCTCCTCTTAAAGGAGTCAAGCACGAGGTCATATCCGAACCAGTGGGGTAATCAATCCTTCCTCATTGGGAACGATAGCAGATATACATGTATTAAAAATGGTAAACCTCGGATTAACCATTGTCGAGGAGCCTGGGGTCACTTGTTGGTAAACCTTGGATTATGTCAAGGAGCCTTCAAGGGGATTGGGCTTGCTACTCTGCCCTTGTGTGTGTATCGGATCATAGACTATTCCCCCAGGTATATTTGTTTCTGTTCGTAACCATAGTGACCATATTCTATAGGATTCTTTCCTAAGGTGACGGTGGAGGGAAGATCCCACTGTACCTGGAGCAGACGTCGACTAGACTCACTTGGATTTTCTGGGGGGTTTTCTTCACTCGAGACGGTTTAGTGGAGAAACTTGTGCCAGTCTATTCATTAAGCAGGTTGTCGGGGTAACTGTTCCAACCGCCATTTCTGTATTGAATTCCGCAACGTTGGATTTCATCACCAACTAGTGTTTTCGGTACGGAAAGTTACTGTTTTTGTGTGGTTTGAACTCCTAGATTATTTAGGCGTGTGCTTCAAATTGTTTGGTTCTTTAGAGACTTTAGGTGGTTTTCATTGAGATTTTATTTGTTTGTGTGTGAAGTAATTAAAATATTTAATCGTGGTTGAATTATCGAGGCAGTCCCGTAGACTTCGGGGCCAACCTCCTGAGTTTTCACCAAGCCACCTTGAAGGGCTACGGGCTCTTATAACTCCTAGTGACAGTAGAGTTGGGTCACCAGAAGAAGGAGAATCTTCTTTAGTTGTACATCCTGATTATCAAGTTCAAGCACCATAGTATATTATTGAACCTGTTTCATTTTCCGAAGTTACTGGTAGTTTTTCTTCTACTAGTGAATTAGCCGAGGAACCTGAAATTTCTGAACCTAAAACTGAACCTGCTGCTACTCCATCATCAGGATTTGCCTCTCCAACTTCCAGTGGTCCTGGTTCACCCAGGGTAGGAAGAGTCATTACCCAAAATCTTCCTTCTAGACTTATTGCTATTGAAGAACTTGTTACTCCAGAAGAAGGTATACCTATCCCTGAAAATAAACCAGCTATAGGACTTAGGGAGTGTGAAACGATCTTTTACAGTCCACCTAGGAGGGACACTTGGTATCTTTCATTGACCAATTTTTTAGAAAACCTAGGACTAAGTTTTTCACCACCTCGCATTCCTTTTCATCCAACACCTAGAGGTTATTATCCTCCTTTGAATATGTCAAGATAGTCATCCATGTTTTCTCAATCTCCAGAAACATTTTTATATGGCGGTCCTTCTGTTCCCTCTGGGTATCAGTCACTTACTAGTACTTTTTCGGGAGCATGTCCCCAACCTGTTGAACAAGGGTTATTAACTGGTAATAACGGAACTAAGTCGTTGAGTGTAGAAGATATTCTTATGATGTCAGGTACCATTCCAAATCTGCAACCTCAAGGTAGTCAGTTACCGCCTGGGGGGCAACCTCAAGGTCCTCAATTATTGCCTAGGGGGAAACCTCAGGGTACACAATTACCGCCTGGGGGGCAACCTCAAGGACAGTACATACCTTCGGGATAGTACATTCTTCAAGGTCAATCCCAGACTCAGTATGTACCTCAAGGTCAACCCCAGTATCAATATGTACCTCAAGGTCAACCCCAGTTTCAGTACGTGCCTCAAGGTTATCAACCTCAAGGTCAGTACCCAACCCAAGGTTTCCAACCACCTTCAGGTCAATCATTTGTCCAAGGAACTTGAAATGTACCTTTGAATTATCAACCCTACCCTCAACCCAGTTATGGTCCTCAAGATGCTCAACCTTCTATGGGTCCATACCCCGGAATGAACATAGTGTGGGATCCATTTCAATCTCAACAAATCTTGCAACTGAATGTGCAGTTGTCATCTCAATCTGGACAACACTTGGTTTCTGGTTCAACCCAGCAACCTGTCTAGCCTACTATTCAAACTTCTGCACCTTCTGTAGTTTCTCAGCCTAGGCCTAGTTCGCCTTGAACTCTGCCTCAAACAACTTCTGCAACTGCTGCAACATCTGTTCCATCTACCCCACCTACTTCTAGAGTATCAACAGCTCCGGTTTCTACTATTCCTGCATCAATTCCTCAAGCATCTTTACCTCAGTCTGGACCTACAATTCAGACTTCGGTTCAAATGCCTGTAGGACAACCTGGTCCAAGTACGGTTGTCACAAGTCAACCTCAATTTATTTATCAACCGTACCAGGGACAGTACCAATTCGGTCCTGCTGTGCAAAACCCAGTATCTCAGTATCAACCGTACCCTGGATATACTTATCAGCAACCTCAACAACCCCAGTATGGTCCGGTTAATCCTGGTTTTCCAGGAGGATATAATATCCCAAATACAATTCCAATTCCAAGTTATCCTGGATATCCTCCTCCTGGGGCTGGTATTATGACCCAGGGCTTTCGAGACCCTAATCCTCAGTTACCGTTCATTGCAACTTTGGACTTGCCTGATTTGTTGCGCCTTACGAACGATCTGATTAATTATCTTCCGTTTTGGCCGCCAATGCCGAATAAGTTGCCGAGTGACATCCCAAAGTTTGAAGGTAAATCAGGAGAGGATTCGTCGAACCATGTGATGACTTTTCACCTCTGGTGTGCATCTAACTCCATTTCAGATGATTCAATTCGTTTACGTCTTTTTCAACACACTCTAATTGGTCTTGCGGCCAAGTGGTACATTGAGTTACCGTGAGCCACTTTTTATAACTTTAGTCAGCTAGCTACTTCATTCTTAACTCATTTTCAGTTGCCTGTTAGATATGACAATGGCACGGAATTATTGACTTCATTAAAACAGTCAACATCCACTTATATTTCAGATCACATTCATGAATGGAGACGTCGACGACGTTTAGTGAAATTTTTTATTCCGAATCAGATCTTAGCAGAATGGTTTGTTAAATCATTATTACCTAAAATCACTGAGGGTGTAGCTAAGGCAAGAGTCGTTACTGAAGAGCAAGTAATTGCTCAAGTTCAGTACCTTGACCTCGTTTATACGCAGTCAAGTACTTTACACGAGAAAATCCCCGACCTTCCTAAACAAAATCAAATAACTGCAGCTCCTTCAGGGTCTCATGCCGCTGATGGTATGATTGGTTCAGTTAACACCAAAAGTAAGAAGAAATCTTCCAAGAATTCTTCTCCTATCATAACTTTACCAGATTCCCCGACAGGAGACTCTTCCGTGGAAATTTCTGCCGATATTCATGTCGTAGAGTCATCTACGACCAAATCAAAATCGGACGGTAAAAAGAAGGGGAAGAAGAAAAATAAATCAAATAAAAATTCGAAAGAGAAACCAAAAAAAATGGAATCTACTGATGAGAAACAAAAACCTCATTATCCTTGTCTCATTTGTGACGAAGAGCATTTTACAAGAGACTACCCTCATCGCGTTGAGGTTGCGAAAATCGTCAAAGGTTCTCAAACGCCTACTGTCTTGAAGGATCCTTTTCCTAGTCAAGACAGTAAGATGATAGGTTCTTCCTCTAATGCCTCAGAAGAACCCATAATGATGATGTCCCATGTTAGGATTGCGACACGATTGCAAGATTATGGAAGTAAAAGTCCTGTTGGTGGTAAGGAAGCAAAATCTTCTAATTCGAACCCATCAACTTCAACTCCTGGTTCTGATCCGCTACAGATCGAGAAACCTAACCCAGACTTAGTAATCAAACCGCCCGCCAAGGGTATACTTCGAAAGTCAGCTTTCAATCCACATGCAAGAGCTGCTCAGAACTATAACATTGTTGAAGATTTAGCTATTTCACCTTCAGCAATGTCGGCTTTGGAGGTGCTGCAATCATGTCCAGCACAGCGTAAATTGCTATTGTCAGCTATAGGAGCTATTGATATTCATGACTCGAACCTTATAATATTCGATTTAGAAAATAGTACACCTCGCTTACCTCATCAAATGGCTTTCCAGATTCCAGTGTTAGTCAAAAACAGACCTTGCTATAGGACTGTAATTGATGAGGGAGCTTCAACATGTATTATGTCGATCCAGTGTTGGAGATCGCTTGGTTCTCCTACACTTAATCAATCCCCGACGATTCTAAAGGCTTTTGATGGCTGTGGGTTCCATCCTTTTGGCATTCTACAGGATTTACCTATAGGGGTTGAAGGCAAAACTGTTAATCTAGATGTGGAAGTGGTTGATGCCCCTCTAGATTACAAGCTTCTCTTAGGTCGTAGTTGGTCTTATGCTATGACTGCTATTGTTTCATCGATCTTTCGGCGTATAAAGTTTCCTCATAATGGAAATATCGTAACTATAGACCAGCTAACTTACTTTTCACCCGACCCAGCCTCTTCTGAAAGTATCTAGCATGTCGGCAAAGCAACTATCCCTTACAAGGATGTTGGAGTAGGACTAGTTAAAGATTCTGGTTTACTAGAAACTTTCTCTTTTCCTCCTCCCAACGTATCACCTTGTACTGCAACCATTCATATGATTTCATCAGACACTATTGTTTATGATGATCCTTGGATCATACCTTCCGAATCTAAGATGGATTCATTGGGTGATGCTATGCCTTTGAGTCCCTATGAAGTTGCGTATCAGGCCGCACAGTCGTTTCCCGACCCTTCTTCAACCAAAATTGACTTAATGAATGTATTCCATCAAGAATCACTTTCAACATCAAACTCAAACTCAACAACTTTTTCCGAACTTGTTCATACTGATGAGCAGATCCGTGAAATCTTGTCCGTTGATGATTTACCATGGGAAGATCTTCATCATAGATCTTCGTTTTTACCTGAGATTGATCATTTTGAAAATGATTTTTCATCTATTTTTATGACTGATTATGTCAAGGAACCTCAGAATCCATTGAAAAATCCTGATTCTGAGTTAAATTTGGGAAATATTTCTCGAACAATTCCTATTGACATTTCAATTAAACCTGGAATTGTTGAAAACATTCATATAGGTGCTTCTTGTACGGAAGATGAAATTCAAACATATAGGGCCCTATTTCAAGAATTCTGCGATGTGTTTTCCTGGTCATATGAGGAAATGCCAGGAACTGATCCAGCAATTGTTGTTCATGAAATCAAAACTTACCTGGATGCTAAACCTGTCCGGCAACGTTTGTGTCAGATTCACCTGTGAAAAGCTGCTGCTATTAAAGCAGAAGTTGAGAAATTACTTAAAGCAGGTTTCATTTATCCAATTCCCTTAACGGATTAGGTATCGAATATTGTTCTTGTTAAAAAAAAGCAAGGGACGATAAGAATATGTATCGATTATAGGGATATTAATCGAGCTTGTCCAAAAGACAATTATCCAACTCCCTATATCGATCAAATAATTGATGATTGTGCCGACAGTGAAATATTCTCCTTTATGGATGGTTTTTCCAGTTATAATCAAATCAATATTCTACCTGCTGATCAACCAAAAACGGCTTTCATTTGTCCATGGGGGACATTTTCTTATTGCAAATTACCTTTTGGGCTTAAGAACGCCCGTGCAACTTTTCAAAGGGCCATGTCTTATGCGTTTCATGACATCAGGCACATTGTGCAACCCTATCTCGATGATTTACCTGCTCATTCATTACGTAGAGCCGATCATCTCATTCATTTACGAGCAATCTTTATGAGGTGTAGGCATTATCAAATTAGGTTGAATCCACACAGATGTTTTTTCTATATAGAAACAGGTCGGTTACTGGGATTTGTTGTTTTGAAAGTCGGCATTCGTGTCAATCCCTTGAAGGTTGAAGTTATTGTCAAATTACCTCCTCCTTCAACTCTTCGCCAACTCCAAAGTTTGTAAGGGAAAGCAAGCTTTTTACATCGATTAATTCCTAACTACACCGAGATCACAAAGGTTTTTACCAGGTTGTTGAAACAGAATACTCCATTCTTTTGGGATGAGATAGCTGACAAATCTTTTGATGCACTAAAACATGCGTTGACCATGCACCATTATTGCATCCTCCCAACTGCAACCAGGACTACTTCTTATATCTCGCCGCCTCTCATTCCACCATCGGGATGGTGTTAGTTCAGGAAGATGAATTTGGTAGTGAACATGTGATTTATTATCTTAGTCGAACCTTGAATCCAACTGAACTAAAATATTCACATGTGGAGAAATTGGCCTTGGCAGCTGTTGAAGCTATCCAACGTTTTTGTCATTACAATTCACTAGGAAAAACTACTGTAATTTCCGACTGTAACCCTATGATCTATATTTTGACCAAATAATTACTAGGGGACAAGTATTCCAAATGGATTGTTATCTTGCAGGAATTTGACTTGGAGTTTGAAAAATCTAAGTCAAAGAAATCTTTAGCTTTTGCAGAGTTGATGTGTGACTTCCCGCGTGCTGATACTGAAACTGTGGCGGAAGAGCCCATTGCGGACGAATCCTTGTTTCTTATCAGCACTCTTGATCCATGGTATGGAGATATCATAGTTTATCTCCAAACCCAATCCTTTCGGCCTAAAATTTCAAGATCTCAGCGTTGGAAAATACGATTCCAATCCCAACAATACAAAATTATTGGAGAAACACTTTATCGTCGTGGGGCGGACTCTATTTTCCGACGTTGTTTAACTCATGAGGAAGCTGAAATGGTTCTAAATGACTGTCACTCTGAAGCATGTGGCGGTCATATGTCTAGGTTTTCCATAGCCTAAAAGATATTGTGTGCTGGCTATTTTTGGCCGTCTTTGTCTAAAGATTGTATTGACGCGGTCCGAAAATGCCACAACTGCAAAATTTTTGATCGAAAGATGCGCGATCCACCTGCTCCTCTCCACCCTATAATTGATGTCGGTCCTTTTGCGAAATGGGGTATCAATTTTATTACATGTAACCCTCACTCGGCCGGGGGGCATGCGTATATCATCCTTGCGGTAGATTATTTTACCAAGTGGGCTGAGGCGATGCCTACATTTTCGGCAGACGACAAAATTGCTACGATTTTCGTTTTCAATCATATAATTTCTAGGTTCGGTGTTTCACAAGCGATTATCACTGATCATGAGCGTCATTTTCGAAATATTATGATGAATGAACTAACAGATCAACTTGGCCTGCGTCACGATAGTTCAACTCCATATTACCCACAGGCTAATGGTCTGGTTGAAGCCATCAACAAAGTTCTAGTCATTATGATCCGACGAATCATTGGGATTCATAGGTCGAATTGGCATAACATGTTATTTTCAGTGCTTTGGGCGTATCAAACCTCAGTTAAAACATCAACTGGTTTCACTCCTCTCCAACTAGTTTATGGTTTGGAAGTTGTGTTACCCATTGAATGCGAAATCTCGTCGTTGCAAATGGCCATAGAATTACTTCCAGCCACTTCCGAAGAGGAGAAACGTTTGTTGTACTTGGCTTAGCTAGATGAAAATCGACGTGATGCTGCACTAGCAATCGAAGCTCATGCCAAACGTATTAAAGCTCATTATGATTGAAATGTTACACCTCGTAATTTTTCGGAAGGAGACCTAGTCTTACTGTACGATCAAGCAAATGATAAGTTAGGCGCTGGAAAATTCGTACCCATGTGGCATGGTCCTTATGTTGGTAAGTGAAAGCTGACAAAAGGGGCCTCTGAATTGGTAGAATTTGACAGAGTCTCTTTAGGTAAACCCAGAAATGGTCTTTACTTGAAGAGATATTATGCTTAAATCTGGGTGTGGAGATTTTAGTTAAGTTAGTTTTCTTTCTAGCTGGTGTGTTTTAGATTAGAAAAGTGTGCTTAGTTTAGAGAGTGTTTTTGTCATTATTCCTGCTTATCTTGATATTGCAGATGTCGACGTCTCTCCAAACATACATTGGTTTTGCTGATGGTGCTTGTCGTATTACACGGAACATCTCTTCCGCAGCTTGGGTTATCTATTCACCCTCTGATGAGTTGGTATCTATGCATGGGGTAAGCCTCAGTCAAACAACAAACAACATTGCAGAGTATAGTGCAGTGATTGAGTTATTATCTGAATATATTTCATTTGGGATTCAGAGTTTGATTGTGAGGTTAGATTCTGAACTCGTTGTCTTACAGCTTAATAGAGTTTATGCCATTAGAAATCCAGTGTTATTGAGGTTATTTTTGAGAGTTCGTCTCTTGGAATGTGAATTTTACTATATTGAATATCAATATATTCCAAGATATTTAAATACATTAGCAGATGCAATTGCTTCTCGAATGTTAAGTAGACATTTGCAATAATCAAACAGTAGATTTAAAAACATTCCATAACATGTTTTACAAGATAACCAGTAATAGTGATATAGCATAGCATAGAAGTGTGTCATATATGCATCGTCTTCAATCATAGGTTGAAAAACACCTTATGATTGGCAAAAATGATAAGTACAAAAAGCAAAAATGTCATATGAGTCTACAATAGGCGATCATCCTATCACTGGTGATGATCACGATAAGAAAGCACTGTACGGGCCACCCTACAAAAGGAACCTCCTGAAAGGTCCTGGGACCCCAATCACATAGCGCTGTAGCCTAAGAGAAATGTCATCTATGCTAGTCTCTGGAATGTCTGCTGTCAAACGCTCTAGATGGTTTTCCAATTCGGCCAGGGTCTCTGTAGATTCGTCCCGTGGGGCTGGTGCTGTTGCAGCTGGCTGTTTCCTCTCATAAGGCCGGAGAGTGGCTGGTCACCGTGGACCTACATTTGCATTTGAAAATTTTTACTATCGATTTTGGGACGATTTAAAAAAAAATAAAAAATTAATTAAATTAGAAAATGTTGAAAATGATTTTACCTGAGTCATCCCATTGCTCTCCTAGTGGAAGAGCCATGTCTGGGTCACCACGATAATCCATCCCAGCATAAGGAAATCCTGAATCGCAAAAATTTGTCTCTCCAACCAATGAAAATACTCAGGAGGAAATCGAACAACCTCTGAACCCTCCTCAGGATGATGGGCCATAACTGCAGCCCAATGCATCAGCTTAGGCTCTCGGGGAAGTCCAACTTCAACAGAATGATGCTGTGGGACCAACATTGGGACCCTCTCTAGACCAAAACTCACAACTAAGAAACCATATCCAAAGTTTTTCAGTTGTCCGTTCTTGGCTCTAGTCAATTGGACTTTTACATTAGCCAACACAGCTTCACACCAGTTGAAGACGGTGCCTCGAAAGCAGTCTACTGCCATCTGCATTTGGGATCCAGTGGCCATATGCAGTGTTGCGCTTCCGCAGAGTCTGGTGACAGTAAATGCAATCGCTTTGAGTTTAGGATGGAAGATGGTTTTGATATCAATCCCTTTGTCCTTGGTTTGGTCGTTACAAAACTCTAACAGGAGGCTATCGACAGACTGGCCACCTAGCCTAGTCCTGAATAGAGTCAATTGTTCACCTCGCTTGGGCAAACTAGTCAAAAAGTAAATGTCCTCTGGCTCCATTTCGAGCTGGTGGCCACCAATAATGAAACACTGGTCCTACACATTCCACCTGTCTACCAGACACTGCAAAAATTCCACCTGGGCCCTCATGCCAGGTATGGCCCAGAATTTAAATAAACCGCATGCCTTTAAGGCATCAATTGAAGGTTGATGATTGATTGTAGCAAGGTCCACATCTTCATGCTCCCGTTCCCGCCAGCTACGCATGATGTATACCCTACATTGAAAGAAAAGGTAGATTAGAACATTTTAAATCAAAGTTTTTGGGAAAATATTGAAGAATTTGAAATTATAAACCTATGCTGTGGGGACTGCACTCTCTAAGTTAGAGACAGTGCGTAGGTCTGTACTCTGCCTAAACAGCGGGTGCAGGCCCCTGGCTTTTTCCTACATACGAAAAATTCGAGGTCCGCAGGTTTCACGTTCCGCGCCTGCGGACCCCCGCGAGTGGACTTTTAAACAAATTTCTTCCCAAAAAATCAAAATATAAACCTAAAAACAAATTTCAAACGGTTGAAATGCAAAAGTAAGGTGATGTTAATTACCTGGAGGTGATGGTGTTCGATTCCAACGGACAGATTTTCCGCAATATTCACGGGAAGTTTCTTACCCAAAAGCTCTCTTTCTCACTTTGAAGTCAAACATTAAAAATGATTTTACAAAAGCCCTTTTTATAAGCTTTTTTGAATAAATAAATTTTTCATTTGTTTATTTTTCACTTTAAAGAGGTAACTTTTGAAGCATTTTTATTTATTTTAAACAGGTATGAGTAATGTTTGAGTTTTTGTGCAGGATATCGGATTTTTCAGGCAAAATTGATCATTTTCGACAAAAACATTGGAGTCATCTTTAAGCTCTTTTCTGACTCCTAAAATATGAAAAGATTGCTGAGTTTTTCTTTTTAAGCTCGTTAAAATGGAATTAAAAAGACGGTCCACTTATAGCTCTTTTCTGACCGTATAAACATGAAAATATTTCTGGATTTTTGTCATTTCAAATTCGATATTGGTTATAAAACGACGTGTCTTTGGTCACTTTTTTACTTTTTTAGATCAAAGACACTAATTATGAAAAGTACTCCTTGATCGTAATGGTCAAGCGATTCTCTCAAGTATTATTTTATACTTTTTCGGGCTTGGGAGACACAAATTTACGAAAAAGGACAACCATGGAGTTTTCTTAAGTTTTTCTTCCGACTCCCTAAAATTGAAAAACGCCGAGTTTCTCCTATACTGGACTCATTAAAATTTAACAGTAAAGGACCTGTTCAATTACAAATAGGAACGGACCACTCCTTCTTAGGGTTCGAATTTAAATTAAGTTGGACTCATCCAAAGGATGAACTTATAATCAAGAAAATGTTATCCTCCTCAAGCTTGTCAAAAATAAAGGGGTACTTGCCAGAAATGGTGGGGGAAAAGAGAGAAAAATGAACCTATTTGTCATACTTTGTGTCTCAGAAAAACATTTAACCACTCTTGAACATGACACTTTTTGTTTACCTGGGTTGGGAAATCCTTTGCCTAATAGTTAATCAAACCATATTGAAAGTCTTCAGCTGATTTCTGGGTATTAGCTTTGGGTCAATTGTCACCAAACCATCTGTAGTGTCGTTATGTGTTCAAGAGGTCAGTGCAAATCAACCATTCATCTGCAAAATATCTGTCATCCATCTTGACCATACATGAGTGAGTCCTTGCAACTATATTTCTTCAAACTTGATCTATGATTTCGTGTTGTGGGCTTGATTACGACAGATTGCTTTCTATCGACTTCAACTCATTATCTAGAAAGATGATCTAGAAATCGTCAGTACCTTGGGATCTGCATGCCTCAATGGCAGGTTTCTCACCTTCGACGATATGTTGCATCATTGACCTTCGATCAAAGGATTCCGTGACATGTTCGACATCAACTCATCTATTCACATTTCATGGATTGTATTGAGTACTTTGAGAACCATTGACATTAATGGTGGTTTCTCTCACAATTGTTAACAGTTTACATCATTGACTAGTAATCAAGTGGTTTCTACCATGTTCGACTTCGACACATTCATTCACATGGATAGAATCGTACTATTTCGGGAAGTAGAAATCAAGACCCTGGATCTAGTTTCCATCGTCTAGGCTGTGAGGAATTTTGTATTCATTATACAGTGGACTATTCATAAACAAATGGTTGCGTCCATACTGTGTCTACATGTGTCTATACTTGTGATGTATTACAATATCATTCCTATATCAGAGCAGTTTAGTTAGTTTTCTAGTCAGTTTTGATCTGAGTATGGGAATGCCTACCTCAACGATGATGTGATCTCATATATATATTTTGTATTGAATGTTTTTACAGGTTCCAACCAGTCTCTCCACAAGATGATCCTCGAAATGATAAAGTACTTCACTCTTCTTACATGATAAATGAAATCCTCATCTACTACAGACTTCGCACTCTAGGGGGAAATCTGTTACACAAAATATTGTCACCTTGACTTTTTGCAGTCAGTGTGAGTCTATTACCACTCATACTGTCCTCCTTTGCAAATCTCAAACCTCAGCTCTTCATGTCAAGCCTTAAAAATGAGAGAAAGTCCTTGAAAATCTCTAAAAATCTGGTTCCGCACTTTCTCTTAGCATTACCTGTGGTCTCGCACCCCTTGGTCATGTTACTTGCGGACCTGCCCGCTCTGTCTCTAAAGGAGTGGGTGCGGACCCCTGTAAAAGTAAAAAAGGTGCAAGTTTATTATTAAAAATTCACTTTGGATTAATTCTGGATGCTTCTAGAAGAAATCTTGAGGTGGCAAGTTTTCTCCCAGGTGGTTCATGCATCCCATAACTAAAGGAGCTAACCCCTTGATGAGAGGAGCTTATCCCTTTGAAGGAGGACTCTATCCCTTTGAAGGTGGACCTGGTAACTTCCCTCCTCTGCACTATAAATTGAGGCATTGGGCTGGTTGCTAGGGAGGTTGGAAGCTGAACATTTTTTAGGGTAAATGCTGTTGGAATTTAGACTTCCTACTTGAGCTTGAGAGGAGAGATTACATACCTTTTGGCTTCTTTGGGAAGAGAGTGAAACTTGTCAAAGTAGAGGAGATTCTTGCTGGACCCTGGGAGGAGCTTGTACAGCATCAAGGCACCAAGGTTGTAAAGTTCTTCTTTGTTTAAAGTTAATACAATCAGATTCATTTTTCTCAATAAATTGTCTTCTATGGTTTATTTCATGAACTCCTTGATCATCATGATAAATATGGTTTATTATATTGGCTATGTAGGTGTTATTTGATGTGTGTCTGTTTGTGTTTGTAGGTTCTTTAAAAGGGAGCTCATTTGGACAAACGGAGCGTGGCTTCCACAAACTAGCACTGGACTTGAGGTAGGGTCTAAAACATCTATTGGCCTTTATTTATAAATCACAATATTTAGAGAAAGATAGAATTTGTTTGGTTTGCTTGTCGCTAGATATCCATAGATACTAGGGAGATCGGTCTTGTCCGCAAGAACGATTTATCTGCCTGAGAGGGCATATCTATTAAGCATGCCAAGGAAATGGGCAAAATCAAAGGTCTTCAATTATCTAAAAATGGTCAAGCTCTGACTCACCAACAATTTGTAGATGATACCATGCTGCAAAGGCTCCCCACGGTCAAAGAAGCTTCAGCCTACAATCTAATTTTGAAGGAATTTGCTTTGGCTACAGGTATGGAAGTCAATCTTTCCAAGTCAAAAATTTTCTTCTTAAATACTAACATTGCTATTCAGAGAAACATTTCAAGAATTTTGGGCTTCCAAAGGGATTCCCTCTCCACAAAGTATTTGGGAATTCCTCTCACAAACATACCAATGCACAAAAGTATCTGGGAATCAATACTTAATAAATTGCAAGACAAAGTCAAAAATTGGACTTCCCAGGTCTTGAACCTGGCAGGCAGGTTGGTTTTAACAAAGGCAGTCCTACAATCGATCCCAGTTTTCATGTTATCTACCCTCCCAGCTCCCAAAGGTGTTTTAGAGAAATTCAGAAACTTTCAAATAGATTTCCTCTGGGGTAAAGAAGAAACTAAGAAGAAATGGGCCCTGGTCTCTTGGGACAAAATCTGTAGACGTAAGAAACAGGGGGGACTAGGCCTGGATGATCAGGAGATTCTCAATAAAGCTCTAGGAGCCAAGCTTTGGTGGCACTGGGTTCAAGAGCCAAAAGCACAGTAGGCATGAATATGGAAAGAAAAATATGCCAGCTCTTGGCACACTGAGGATCTAATAAGAATGTCTGGCAATGTGAAAGGGTCTCACATCTGGAATAGAGCCTAGGATAACAGAAGCCTTGTTTAGAATAACAGATTCTAGGAAATCAGAGCCAGAGATCTTGCACTCTTCTGGGAGGATAAGTGGCAGCAAGAACCATTACTGTTAATAGAGGACTGTGTGAGTCTCAAGCAGGAAACAGACCAGCAAGGGTTAAATAGAGTCAAGGATTTCTGGGATCTAGCTCAGACCTGAGGAAAATGGAGAAGCTAGAGTAAACTTGACTACGGAGATGATAACCCGAAAATTAAGGTAGAGGCTCTTGGGAGCTTGCTTAAACAAAGGATGATTTTAGCTACAGAGGGTCAGGATCAATTGAGATGGGGCAATAACAATAAAGGTAACTTTAATCTTAAGGAAGCCAAAAGTATTCTTCTTGGGCTTGATTACAGGGTTCCAGACAAGACATGGCAGCTCCTTTGGAAGCACCAAGGCTAGATGAAAATCAAGATTTTCATGTGGTTGGTCATCAAAAGAAAATTTTAACCTGGGATAACATACGGAAAAGGGGTGTCATGGGGCCCTCTAGGTGCCAACTTTGTGAAGAGAAGGAGGAAAATATGGAGCACATTCTTAACAGCTGCACTTATACTACCTAGTTATGGAATTCCTTCTCTTCCATTTTTTAGCAGTCAGACAAGGACAGAAGTAGTATCACTAATACCCTAAACAATTAGAGAGTTAAATTTTCAGAGAATGAGTTCATTAATCTGGCCTGGGCCTTCACGCCAAGCTTCATTACCTGGAGTATTTGGAATGAAAGGAACAAAAGGATTTTCAAGAGTGAAAAGTCCACCCCTCAAGGTCTTTTTGATCTTATCCTGAAACAGCTTCGGGAGACTGTTAGTACCACGGTTCGTAATCTCCCCATAAATCCCCCCTCTGTGTCTGAGCTGAAAATTCTCAGACAATTGGGAATGAAAGGGATTATTCCTCAAGGTCTAATTAGAAAGGATACAACAATGGATACAGGGTAGGAGTTCTGGAAACCTCCACTAAAAGGTTATCTAAAATACAACATTGATGGGGCTTCAAAAGGCAACCCGGGAACAGCTGGTTTTGGAGGAGTTTTAAGAGATGAAGAGGGAAAAATTATATTTATCTTCCATTATCATCTTGGAAGAGCCACTAATAATATGGCAGAATTAATGGCTCTAGAACAATGTCTGGAGTTTTTGATCTAGCATCATTTCTCAAATGTCATTGTTGAAGCAAACTCGGAGATTACTATTAACTCGGTGAGAAGAATTAATTGTGGCACTCTGTCGGAGAAAGTTTCTAATCACTGGAAACTACTCCTGGTTTACCAAAGAATCCAGGTTCACCTTCAAGAGCTGCGAATGGTGAGTTTCAACCATGTTCGACGTTTGGCCAATAAACTAGCGGACCTTCTCGCCAACCAAGGGGTGAAAAATGCAGACAGCGGGATAACATACAAGTGGCGGGAGATTCCTCAAAACCGTTTAAAGGCTCTCTATGAGGAACAAGTTGCAGAAGACAAGGAAATGTTTCGTTATCAGATAGCAAGCATAAATTAATTTTCCTGACAAGTTGTTTCTCAACCTTTTGGAATGCAATGGATAGAACAACAAACAAGGATTTGTCTCAAGCCCTACCGGAATCAGGTGAAGGGAAGACTTAGGCTCTCGGAGGACATTTTAAGGGGTCACTGCTTAAACAAGCTTAGTATAGGGGATAGGCACAGTGGAAAGAATAGTCTAAAAATGGGAAACAGTTGGCCGGCTACGGATATTCTCTCTCTTCCCACTTTTAATTCTGAAAACCATGCTCAGGTCGGCTCTCCGGTGATTGCTAGTCCCATGATCGGTATGTGGTTTTTGAGTTATGGCAGCGATCCCATTGATATGTCTACACGTGGACAAGGGATGGACTTGAATACCACCAGCGATCGCACACTATTTTTCAAACAAGTTTGGGTGCGTGATATGTTCCCTGGCCGTTGGATCCAGCAGCCCAGATCAACGGCCAAGAATGATGGCATAGTTTTGTGGGCCCAAGGGGCACTATTTGGCATGCCTTATTGGCGTGTACTCTCCCTCTATCGTGGGGCGAGAGTTTCTCGCGATTGGAGTTGATTTTGTTTAGGTGTCGGCCTCGAGGAATGGATCTGTACGGATTTTCCCTTGTGGGCGGGGACTCTAATAGCCTTCCTTGTCAGCTTCTCCTCTTGTAAAGTTTCGGGTTGTTGTACAAATTTGTAATTTTTATTTTGATTTAAGGAAATAGAAGGATCAGCGCTTGCTTTAGCAAAAAAAAAAAAGAAATTGGGTTGAGATTTTATGGATTGTATTCATGAATCATGAAGATTGTTAGTGCATAGTCTAGAGTAACGAGTGATTTTGTTAATAACTAAGGATTGCCTACAATTGTTGATAGATTGCAAGATTGGTGTTCATGTTTTCTTAAGTTTCTTTTGAGTGCAAGATTTGAATCAGGGAAAATTTTAAGGATGGAAGTTTATCTTAAAGTTTAGAAACCTTGGCGAATCTTACTAGTCCCTAATATGCAAATTGTAAAGTTATTGGTGATATTTTTGTAGAAATACTTAGATTTCCAATGATTTTATATTAGTTGATATAATATTTTCATGATTTGTAAGGTAAAATAATGGTGTACTATAAAACTTGGGCAAATCATTTAAGAAAAAAATGGAAATTGAAAAATCCTTTTTTGGAAAAAGCATGCCAAATTAGACCATCTACAAGTATTAGCTCCTAAAATTTTCCCTGATTTGAATTAATTGTTATTTACAGGAATATATAAAGGGATTGATGTGCAAGTTATACTAGAATTTGATTTGCAGATTGCTAGGGGATCTCTCTAGCATTTCTAGTGGTATGCCTCCAAGTTTACGAACTCCTGGATTGACAACTAAATGTTAGGTTGTTTATTACACCCAATAGGTTGGTGATGTTGTCAAGGACGTGCTTGAGGGATAAGGCCTTGGTGATCTATTATGCTCTTTTCCTTTTTTTGCAAATTATTTTTTAAGTAGTGTGGTTCTCTTGCTTGTTGAAGCATACTGGACGGTATCGCCAGAGAGCTCACAAGCCTGGTCTGAATGAATTTTCAGTGTGATTCTCTTGCTTGCTGAAGCATACTAGATGGTATTACCAGAGGGCTCATGAGCCTGCCTTTTTTTTTCCTGCAAATGAACTTTTAGTGTGATCATCTCTCTTAATGAAGCATACTAGATGGTATTGCCAGAGAGCTCACAAGCCTAGTTTGTTTCCTTTACTGTAAATGAGTTTTTAGGTTTTTTGGGTGCTGTAAGAACCCCCCATATATGCTACTCCATATGTTAATAGGATCTTCCAGATAGCATAGTCGAAGACGGAGAAAGAATAATGATCAAATGCTTGACAAGAGATGCACTCAAGGAGATTTCTTAGATATTGGTAGCAGTCGACATCTCCTCTTCCTAGGAGGAACAAGTATAAGTAGAAGTCAAGAGAAGTTCCATATTTTCAGATGTGATAAAGGAACAAAATACCCATGAGCCATCCCCGCAAGAAGGTAGAGAAGCTTTCTTTTAATATATTTTTCAGTCTAATCATGGAATTGAAGAATCATGGATCAGACGTTATGAGGAGGAAGAGCCAATGGAAACAAAGATTGAAGAGTTCTCGATATGTCTGTCACAAGATCCAAACTACACTCAAGAAAACAATCAGAAGTCTTGGGAATAACGACATGATATGAGAAAGGAGGGGACACCACTAGTTACTATTGATTCATAAGACAAAGAATATGTGAACTCCTTTGAAAATTGGTTACAAACAATTGTCAATACATAGTGTTCCTCCATCATTCAAAAACTCTTGGTACCATCTCAATTAAAGCAGTTGATTTCTCGTGTTGAAGTTTATTCTTTAAAACCGAGTGTGAGTATATTTAGCATTCTATTACACACATGGTTACATTGGAAGTACTCCTACATTTGAAGGATATTTTACTCTCTCTAAATTAGGGTAGAGTAGTATAAGAACAATAAATAAAAATGCCATATGAAATAAAATTGTATAGCAGCACTCTTGAAAATGTAATTCTTAAGGCACAACTATTGAAATTTCTGTCATTAAGCACTCTTGTGGTAAGACTTGTTAGAAGCAATTCACTCTTAATGCCTCATATTTTATAAAGGGACATTGATTATTGACTAAGATTATTCATTGGGCCAATTAGGAGGATTTCCATTGTTATATTTAATACTTTCCATTCATAAGCTTAAAATCCTACTTCTCACCTATTCATTCTAATGATTTTCACCTAAGAAACCATTTCAAGTTTCTCTTTGAAGCTATTGATGAAAATCCTCTTATGGTGGACCAATCCTATAAAACCCTAATGAGATTTCATGAGAAGCCTGGCATGATCAAATTGAGGAATCTTTCAGTCATTATCTGAGATGTTTTCTTTAAAATGAGTCTTTAGGGTAGAAGTGCTAACCAGTAAAGATTAGTAATTAAAAACTTTTCACGCCATCCCATGCTCTTAAGGAGTATATTTGCCTCACCACCTATTAAGTAACCTATCTTAGGTTAATCATAATCATATTTTTTTATCATAAACATATTAATTGATGGATAGGAGGTCTCATTACGAGCCTATATACCATGATCACAGGTCCTAACAAGAATTACATTACTGCTACTAGTCACCATGCTAGGGTAATCGCTTTTAATTGAAAATCTAGGAGACAATAGGTCTCATCATGAGCTGACTTGTTCATTATCGTTAGCTCTTATGAATGGCATTGTTGTTTACTGGTTACCAAGACAGGACAATGGCCTTCAGTTAATTCCTAAACCAAACTAAATGCTTCTAAATGATTATGAATTTATATCTAATAGAGAGACATAGTCATTTTGTGGCATGAAAAGGCATCCTTGTCGAGGGTATAAACGTCTGTTAGAAGTACGGCCATGCCTATGGTATTAAAGTTAATTTCACATTATGATTTACTTGGTTGTTTTTGTCTTTCCCTGAACTCATTATAATATCTCTCTAAGAATGGCTTTAAGATCCTTTCAATAATGTGATTTAGAGTTCCATATTTAAGAAATAGATTTTTTTTTTTTTTTACTTTTATTTTTATTTATTTTTTTGTTTTTGTTTTTTTTTTTTTTATGGATATGGGACCCTTTGTGTAGGTGATTCACTTTATCTGAACAAGAGGAAATACAATTGTATGCTTGGATAAAAGTAATATGGTCACCTTGGGAAGGTATCATTTTGTCATATTTATTTTCCCTATTCCCATCCATATTTAATGTCACGACTTTCAAATCATGTCACTTTTATTTGTAATGAGGGTATTGAGGTGAAGACCTACTGATATATACTTCTCTTGAGATGTTTTGTGGACATTTTGATAGTCAACTATTTCATGATGATATTATCCCTATAGTGACAAAATTGTTAGCATTCCCATGGGATCCCTAGCATTATATTTTCTTTTGATTAGTCTTAATGAATAAAGATGGAGAAGCAGACATTTTTCTGTCAGAACAATAAAATCTAGCAAGGAATAATATTATGAGTGTAAGAATATTTATATTTCAATTATGTTTTTTTCCAAGGGAGCATCAATATAGAAGTTCATACTCTTCCATGAGGACATTCAAGATGATCTGCATGGGGGGATGTCAGGCCCCATAATTGATTTATATAATGCATCTTTTTTCCCATATGATGCCTCACTTATTCTCTTGGTTTACTAGTTTATGAACCTTTATCTTGCACTTATACATTATTTTCATGAAATAGTGAAGATTTACATTTTTTTTGCATTTTATACCTTCATTATATGCATTTCTTAGGATTGATGTTCATTAAATTTTACTAATGGAGGTCCTGCACTCCATAAAGGTCTTGCACCAAAATGGAAGTATATGGGTACAACTCGAACATCTGAGCCCTCCACAAAGGAAAATTGTATATGAAATATATTTAGAACTATTTGGATCCTTTTTTACAGTTAGAGGTGCACTTATCTTTCATTAACCCGTTTTTACACTAAAGAACAACCAATTTGGGGATTCGACATCTCGGTACACTTTCAAACAAATATGAGAAATATTTTTATTAAAAATGATGTTTGAAATCCTCCACAGGAGTTTAAATGAACCCATGTTGCACATGCAGGTTTCTAGAAGAAAATCGATAAATCTGCTCAAAATTCACGAAGTTTTCAAACTTCCTAATTTGATGTTGATTTGTGTGCGGATGGAGGCAAATCTAAAAAATATAAGCATATGGGTTTTTACTAATATATAAAATTATCTAAAACCCAAAATGTTTCAAAAAAATCACTATGGTTAAGAACATATATGAGGTTCTTTGGGGCAGTTTTATAAAAAAGAGACTGTTTTTCCAAAATTCTAGGATCTTACCAATATTTGCAAGAAAAGATAGAAATTGCATTTTCAATGAGTGTCTCCATTATTAGATATTGGTTGTAATAGACATCCTTTGAATGGGGAAACTGGTATGATCCCCTCACATTTAGTTTGTTCTTGGTTTGCCTTGTTCAAAGCCTATCATGTAATTGTCAATTATATAAAAGCCAAATAATGGCTTTGTAGAGGAGGAAAGCAAGCCATTCTTTGTACTCTCCTATTGTTAAGCTGAGTGTTGGGCATATTCCCCTTCCTCAAATAAATTTGGAATTGGACTATGGAGCTCTAAATGTATAGGGGCTGAGATTTCCATTAATAACAGGCAATAAAGCCAAGTTCATGCATCTATTTTGTCTATTTCATGTTATGTTAATCTTGCTCTCATAGGCTAAGTGTTTTCCTTAAAGGGAAATGAGTTGGTTGGCTAGGGACCATCCAACCCAGCTCGTTCACCCATTGCTATTATATTGTGTGTTAAGTACATGAAGTGATTGGTGTGGAGGTTTCTTATGAATGATATGTTCGAGTGATTGAATGATATATTGTGTATTTCTTTCCTCTGCACTAGTGTTCTCAAATCTAAAGTTTTGTGTGCTGAGGTGTGTTTCTCTCTTTTACATTGAAAGAATTTCTTTATCTTCATTTTTTTAATCACAACAAGCATTGTCGTCTGGGAAGTTTTTCTTTAAATCGTCTTTCAGTTAAAGATAAGGGTTTTCAAGATTTCATATATTCTTACATTGGTTAATTATTAACATAGATCTCGTTTAAAATTCATTTATTTTGAGTAAGCAGGGAAGAACCCCTCGTTCTGATAAATGCATATTGTAACTATGTAAGAAAATTTATTTCTTTGTGGAAATTGTCAAATCTAAATCTTATTCTTGGTCTTGTTAATCATTTGTTTATTTAAAGTCTTTAAGTGTATGAACCGAATATCACTTTCATTCAGATCGAAGATGACAATTTGAACCTTTAGGTTTGAATCAATTTCCTTTGCAAACATAGGAGTTTACTTGAGACACAATGTTAAATAGTTTAGAGGGGGACATAACTACAATATATTTGTAAGGTGATTTATTTATTCAAGCACAGGAGTTTAATATTCACATTGAGATTTGATAAAATTTCCATTTGATTTCACAATTTACATTTTGAAGGAATATGATATGGTTTGGGAATTTTTATCTTGAATTGAATTAAAGATTCCTTTTCACACCTTTTGATTTCAGGATTGATATCATTGTATTTTTGTTGATTAAGGAATAGAAGATTTTCGAGTGTAGAAACAGATTCATTCCAACACAGGAACAAAGTTGTTTCAGTACAACAAAAAGGTCATTATGGTTTAGGAACATAATCATTCTAGTACATGAACAAAGTTGTTCGAGTAAAGGAACAAAGTTGTTCTAGTGCAGGAACATAAACTTTCTAGTATATGAAATGAGTTGTAATCTTAGTTTTCTTGATAAATTAATGAGTAAATTAGCTAGTACCCAAATTGAGCAGTGTGCTTTTGTTTTAGATTTTTCATACTTAGTATAGAAATTGAGTTGGGACTTTATGCATTATTTTAAATAATTTGGAAGATTGTTAGTGCATAGTCTAGAGTAAGCAGTGATTTTGTTAATAACTAAGGATTGCCTACAATTGTTGATAGATTTCAAGATTGGTGTTGATGTTTTCTTAAGTAGCCTTTGAGTGCAGGATTATAATTAATTGTTGTTTATGGGAATCTATAAAGGGATTTATGTGCAAGTTACACTAGAATTTGATTTGCAGATTGCTAGGGGCTCTCTCTGGCATTTCCAATATTGCACCTCCAAGTTTACGAACTCCTAGATTGACAATTAAATGTTAGGTTGTTTATTACACCCAACAACTACAAATTCAAGGTAGGCATATTTCCCATTCTCTTTCTTATCTAAGGAAAACTCTCTTGTTTTTGTCTTCTGTTGTTCTAGACCAGTCCACCAGGTCTAGGGAATTCACCTTTGTCTGAAATCGTAAACTTCACATAACATCTATAATGAACCCAATGGAAAAATACAAGTCCATAGTTGAAGAAGAAGAAAAGCATATAGTAGTACCTACAAAATAGGCACAAGAGCATGTTGACGGAGTTCGACCCGCCAGCATGTCAAGGGATCTCTCTGGTAAGAAGTCCCAACTAGACCTCATACTGTTTGGAGTAGGAGTCCCAGCAGTGGGTAGTAAATCTATGCCTTGACTATGCTATCACATAGAGGTAAGAAAGTGTGTGACCTTGCAGCAAGTCAAGACAGATGCATGGGGTAGTTGTAATAGATGAAGCAAGAAAAGTGTATCCTTGTGAAGCCTATAATAGTACGCAGCTGAAAAGGAACACACGAGCTGAATGACATCACAAGATGGAAAGAAGAATAGTCTACAATCCAAATGTGATGAGTTAAACCAACAACACGACCTCAACTAGATTCACACAATCACATACAAAATAGTTCATACACAAAGGCATAAGTTAAACAACATACATTGCTAAATTAACCAGAATAATAGAACTACAATAAAAACATATGCATCAAGACGTGTTGGCTCTTTTATATTAAATAAAGTCAAAGTTACATCCATACATACAACCATGACAACCACTAGCCACAATAGTGGAACGTTACATTCAACACCGCATGCTCCTCCAAATAGATGTACTCACTCTGCACTATGGAGAAGCCAAGGCTCATCACAAAACTCTCAAATCCCTTCTCTAGGAAATGGCTAGCAAAATATTGGCTCCCAAAATCCTGTTCTATGAGTTATGAGGTTTTGTTTATAACAAAGGGTGGGGTGACCCTTGAAAATCCCCTTTGTGACTCTTGGACTACCCTCATGACTCTTCAACTTCATTACATATAACTCTTTACATTACATATGATTGTTTGCATTCCACTAATGACACTTGGAATTTCATTTTATATCATGTTAGCCATAATACATTTTCCACGTATACCCATGTCGAACAAAAATGGGCTTGAGTTAGCTAGATAAGACAACACTAAGACTCACATGGTTGTAGAAATTCAAGCTCATCAACATCGTCTTTGTGTTCCTCAGTGACGAACTGATGCCAAGCTTGGTAGTGCACAATGGTTTCCACGTATTGTTTTATGATGTCCTCCTTAAAACAAAATCTTTCCTCCATTGCTTCCGGGTATACTGATTTGGAAACTCTATCCAGCTTGTCCTATAACATGTGCAACTTAGTCTTGAGCAAGGCAGAACCGATGATATACATCTGCATGTTATCTACGCTAACTTGCAAATGTGTGCTAGTGGCCATGAGCATCAACTTATCAAAGTATGCATAGAGCTCCATTCAGACTTGGTTCTTCTCTTTGGCTTCGGTGAGTGTTCCGATTGACAGGGTGCCATACTTTCTCACCACGACATCCAAACTCCTAAACAACCATTCGTACAAAGCCTCAATATTGGTGATGAGCGACGTGAGTTCCTCATAGTTCCAGATCAAACTCTAGATGCGTGCTTTGTAAATATCTACCTATGGGTTCATCATATTTTGCAATTGAAGTGGGGCTCCCTTTTACCTCATTTTCCATGTGTGTACATGATCAACAACGACATTTATATATGTAAGTGTTAGCATTATCTTGGTGCAACGCTGATGATGACCATATAGATGGAAAACTTCCTTGTTCACAGGGATGAACCTGTCATATAGTCTCCGTATGACTATCTCAAGAGTCGATACTTCAGCAAGTATTTCTTTCTTCACCTCTACCCTGGCGGATCTTCTTGATTATTCATCTCTCTGCGTGGTGGCTTGCAATTCCTTAGCCATGTCCTCATTTTATCCTATCAAAAACTTCACACTTGAGCTCGTGGCTTAGGCATAAACCTTTGTAGCATCAGCGAAGGTACCTAGATGTCTTCATACATTTGACACAATCACCTGTTCTTCGAAGTGCACAGGTGATGCATGCTCATCCAGGGTATGCGCTATACGTGCTTATACAACTATGTGTTGTGACCCATCAAAGGCTATGTTGTACACATCTATTCCCAAATTATCCTTAAGGAGAACAATATCCCCTTGCTCACTTGGGACTTGCTCTACTGCTGAAGCTCATGAAGCCTGTGGGGTGACATTAGTTGCTTTTAGCATGAGGTGAGTGTCTTGATCCTCTTTCAGCCGCTCCATCTCCATGTCCATCTGTTCTAATATCAGTTCATCATACCCTGCATGTTCATGTTCTCGCGGCTTCTCAATCTATTCCTCATCTGCTACTAGTTATGAGTCTTCAACCTATATCAGCGCAGTTTGCACTATCTGTGCACCTTGCACTTCCTCCCATTCATGTTCCTATTCCTGTTCCTGCTATGATTCCTTCTCTCTTATATGTAGCTCATGTTCTTCTTTGAGCTTCTGCTCTACTTCCTATAACCTCCTCTCCATCTCTTCCAGTCTTTGCTTGTCTCTCCTTTTCTACACTCCTCTCCTGTCGCATTGTCACCTCTTTGCTTCTATAACCAAAGATGCTCTTTCAGCAAGTAGATCTTCCTTAAACCTATAGCTTTGCTTTGCCTCTGTGCTTTCAACAATCTTCATCTTCCCTTTGTCTTGCATCGGTTTACTGCTTGTTTCTCCTGTTGTTGCTATTCCTTGTGGTGTTGCTTCCTTAAGTGCTCCTATCCACTCTACTTCCATGCTAACCAGTTCATTGATCCTGGAGTAATTATATTAATATCTCCATGGGTATTCCTTTGTCCAACGACACGCCCCATGGATGCAATAATAGTAAATTCTTGCACAGTGGTGCCTTCATAAGCCATGTGGATCATACAAATTAAAACTCTTTGTGCCGAACTTAAACTTCTTGAAGTCCTCGTCCCTAGCATCCACTTCTTTCAAACTCCAGATCATGTAAAACCCAAAATCTAAAGGAAGCATAGGTCATGGTGCCTTCTTCTTCTTGTGTAATCTAGTTGATAATCTTATCGAGATGTGGTATGCAACCTCCTACATGACTATATTGTTCGTGGCAAATTTCGGCAACACATGCAGAGCTTTCTCTACACTATACATCTTGATGAAGGTGTCATCGAGTGGGGCATACTAATATGCAATGTTCAACAATGCCTCCATTTCTACTTGGGAAATGCAAGGCAGATCTTATTCAAAGATCATCATGTAGATAGGGGCAATGAAGTGTTCAGATAGTCTAGCCATGACCCCTTTGTAGATGCACTCTTAAAGCAACTTACAATATATGTTCACAAAATTCTCTAAAGGTGTCTATGCCCAACCCATGCCAGGAAGTTGTTGATGAGCACAGATTGCATCAAGCAGGTAGCCTGACATGAAGAATCTTACTTGTTGATCCTTGGGGAGACTCCAGGCATTCGGTACATGCACTTGCAGCTCGAGAGCCAACATTTTGGATTAGTTGAAAGGTTTTCCTTCACTTGCTAGCTGATCCAACATAAAAACCCAACTCTACAGGAAGGCCTCTATACTCTCTTGGCCATACAAGCGGCATGGGAACATGACCAAGAATTGGTAAGCCTTCCTGAGTGTCTTTGTCTTGTATATCTGGTTGGGTGTTGTCTTAAACTTTGATTGCTTCCTTACCCAACACTTCAAGATGTCTCTCGTATCCATGTTATTGTTGAGAGTGTAGAATGGTGCATCCATTTTGTTCACCGGCTATGGAAAATGATACATCTTTTGATAATATTTTGTCCTGAAGGTTGCAAGCTCTACTCCATTGACACTTATTAGTAACATCATCTTAGGATCAAGATGTGAGACAATCTAGTGGATCACATCTGTGCATGGGAAGGTGGGATACCTACATGTAACCTTGTTGAATCCTAACATATGAATATTTACATATACTTCTTGGTCCTCCAGATTCTCCTCAAGGATGCCTGAGAAAATAGTGTTGATATCTTGCCATGCAATCTTGATGTCTTTCTCAATGAACAGGTGTGTTTTTTTGTACACGAGAAAGCTCATAGACACCTGCTCAACTACATCTCAAGTATTGCTTTCATTATGTCTTTTGATCCAACTCTCTTGAAGGCCATGATACCTGTAATATTGAGAAGCTGCTCAAAACCTATGGTACCTAGAGACAAAGAAGACACTCACGTCAAGACAATGTTAGCTAAAAAACATAAATCAACTTGAGAATCAATAGGGCAACAATACGGTGACTGCTGGGTAAGAATGCATAGCATTGAATTTGGGAGGCTCGGAGACTGTCAACTGGAACTATGCATTATGTAGTCTCAACTTCCAGTGAGGTTCACTGCTGACTAGAACTACACAATGCGCAGTCCAGTGAAGTTGATTGTTGACTAAAACTGCACAATGCATAGATCAATCAGGCTGGGTTGGTAGATGGAACTACGCAGTGCACAGTTCCAGTGGGAAGGACTGGGGCACTGCCTCCCAGGATTGCATAGAGCACAATTAGGAGTCAGTGTGGGTAGCCACTGTGTAATTCTTGTAGGTAAGGTAGAGCCTTGACTACCAGGAATGCACAATGCATGTCGAGAGAAGCAAGATTTGGGCCAAGACAACCCATATTTGCCTAAGGGAAACTTGAAAATGCGAAGCACTAAATTTGTGTGTAAATATGGTGCATATCTGAGTGAATAGACATGCATGCAATTCAAGTAATTGCATAAAATAGTCAAACGGAAAAACCATGAAGTTCAAGAAGAGCGTTGCCGCAACGACGACTGTCAGTACAGAAATAGTGTTATGCATGTGACACTAAGGAAATGCAATGCAAAACTTGAAACAACAATTCTACAAGTTAAAACACATTGAAATGCCAATGATCATTCAATAAAACAAGGAAAAAAGCACTCACACAAGCCGAGAAATAAAAAGCAAAAAAAAAAAAAGTGGCAAAAGACATGAAAAGCAAAACTTACCCGGAAAAGTTGCATCGACTGTGCTAAAGGTTCCTAGATGCCTCGGGAATCCCAGAGCTCCAAGATTGAAAGTGAAGAATGAGCTCTGAGGTGTTCTTTAAATATATCTTGCGAGCTTAGGGTTTATGATGTGCATGCCACATATATAGGAAAAAGCATCACTTGGTGGGGAGTTTCTAAAATCGACTCTGTATGTAACTCCCGTTGCTAAAAATAGATCCCTAAAATCTAGGGATGCATTTTTGCTTTTCTACTTTTTCTTTTTCAGGAAACGATTTTAGGAATGCAAGGAAGGATTGCGTAGTTCTGGAGGGAACTGGGAAACCTACTGGCACATGCGATGGATAGTCACTGAGGGAAAATCTTTTGCATTGTTTCTGAGCTGAGTGGCCCTGGCTAGATGGCCATCTCTGTGCAATTTTTTAGAGCAAGGTTGCTAGCCTACTATGCACATTTCTGGAGAGTAGTGATGGTTGGCTTGCTCTATGCATTTATGGAGAGCAATGTTGGTTGGCCTGATCTGCACAATTTCTGAGTGCAGTGTAACTGTTGGGTTGCTCTGCAAAATTCTTGAGGGGAAGACAGATTGCCCTCAGGATTGCACAGTTTTTCTCGACAACCCAATGGCCAAATGTGAACGAAGTTCTGGTCATCTTATGGTTAGTCAACAGAGCAAGTAAGCGAACACAAGTTGTTAAGCGACAAATAAAATCAAATAAACAAAAGTACCTTATTAGTGCAGGATAACTACTATGATTTTGGGGAGGGAAGCTCCAAAAGAAAGCGAAGGAAATATTTTGTAGGGTGGTTATAGCTGCTACAACATTGGCACCACACTTGTAGAACTCCAGCTCTTTGTATGAAACTTTTTAATGAAAAGCAAGTCTAACTCCTTCGGAAGTATTGTTCGATTCTTTGATCATCATGGCTTCAACACTAAGCTTGAGTTAAATATATAGTCCCTACCATTCTCTTGATCAGTCAGCACACATATCAAGATAGGTCAACTGAGTTGTTTCGATTAGGGATGAGGGGTATATTGGTGAACAACTAATATAGATGTCAGAGTCCTAGCTTCATCTCTGGTGTTGCTTCATGGCCAATCGGCTTGGATAGTACCCTGGTGGAGTCACTCAGAAACACAGGAATCGCTCCGCTGCTAGCGAGCTTGGTTAGTACCCCAGTGGAGTTACTTACATCACTTATCTACACAGGAAGCCTTTCTCTTCTTTTACCTTATTTTTCTTTTTCATTTTTCATTTTTAATTTTTCAAAGAACTATGCATAGGCACTTATTTATTTCAGAGGAAAAAGAGGGATCCTGACTTATTGAGAGTAGAAGAGGTTGTCCCTTCAGATAATTATTTTATATATACCTCTGACAATACATGTTAAGGTTTTCCCCCTTGCCTTACTCTACTTGACTAAGATGATAAGGGTTAACCCAAAACAAATCAATTAGAGTAGGCAGTGCTAGTTAGAAGTGTCAGAATTGTGTTTCCACCAAGATTCACTCTGAACATAAGGTATTTTCCATTAGGGTATCATCCAATGAAGACAACAAGATCTTCATAAGGAGAGAGGACAATAGATAACCAAGTTTTGATAGATGTACAAATCCCCTTGTACTTCACCCTTCTTGTCTTAAGAGCCACACATGATTTCATGTGAAACTAAACCTATGGGTGCATGAACAAGAAAACAAACAAGAAAGAAAAGGAGAAAAGTAAATGACATGAAAGCAAGAAATCAAAGAAAACAAATAAGAAATGGAACAAAATTAAACAAAACAAGTATGCAAAAAAATAAAAACAATAAATTGAACACTACTGCTACTCCTAAAATAAAGACTACATGGACCGACTCATGTAAAGTGATATTTCCAATGTAGCCATCAACGCATTGGTTAACACATGTTGGTGAAGGCATGGTTCACAAGAAAGATAGGCATGTAAACCAGTAAACAAGAAAGATATAACAGTGAATACCAACATGGTCCTAGTTTAAAAGCGTCCAAAGAAAAGTAAAGAATAAAAGCACAACATTCTGCAGACCTAGCATGGTTATGCAACACACTGCGTGCAGACGATAAAAACATACATTCTTTTGACTGTGACAATCGAGAAAACATGAGAAAGAATGACAACTTACATTTAGCAAGAGTTCTCATTGTGTATTATTCCTCTAATGCATGAGCAATGGGATCATGTGATTGAGGTGGAGGCTATTAAATCTATAAAATAGATTGATCTTTGATGTAAAAAGGATAGTGATGAGGATCCTTGGGTGTTTCAACAAATTTTTGATCTAAAGTAGAATCAACCTCAAGACATCAAGGAATTTACACAACCATCAGCTCAGACTAAAGTGCCTCGGCAGCTTGGGGGGTTTCCACTTCATTAGTAGGTAGATAATTAGAGACGGGTGGCTTGGAAAGATCAACAGGGAATGAATTAACATCATGATCGAATGAAGGAGTAAAGAGATCATGACAACCATGATTAGAAAGTTTGATATGTTCATTGGCATCCTAATGATCTCACAAATCATATAGATGGGTTGATGAGAAACAAGAATGTTCACCCTCTGCATTTCTGGAAATGATAGATGAAATATTGAGTGGATTTGAAAGGAAAGATGTGTCCTCTCCACTATGCAATGGCAGACTGACATCCGGTGTGTTTTGTGAATGATTGTAAGTAGATGCATCCGAGAATGAATTCTCATATGAAAAATTAACAATGGAAGAATCACCAAAGACATCAGGAAAAAGCGGATGAGGTGGAGACAGAAGGAGGTCATCCTTCACCATGGTTTCTTCTTCAGATTCCAACACATACTCATCATAAATGATAGATCAATTTGGCTTCTCAGCACAAACTTCGTAGACAACTTGATTCTCGTGAACAACAAGTGTGGAGTCTGGAATAGGATAACACACCATAGTGGAATCAGAAGGATCAACAGAACGCGGGGACATAGGTTGAGGAAGCAAGTCCAAGTGATGACCAACAGTCTTACAAGTCAAATCTACACAGAAATAAAGAGCAGGTGGGGTGGGAGGATGTGACAGTTCAACAAATGGGTGCACACCTTCTCCCACCTTGCACTACAAGGCTAGAGATTTTTTATGAGACGAGGATGGATAGTCACTTGTGACAATGAACTTGTCCATCTTAGATTTGAAAGCTCTAACACTGAGCTACGCTGGGAGTGGTTTGAATGATTCTAACACTTGTGGATTTTCAGATATGTGAGGAAGATAGTGAAATATTTCATGAATAAATTTAGAATAAATTTCATGCTCTGGGAATTGAAATGTGAGATTATGAAAGTATTCTGAAAATTGCAACAAGGATTCATCAGGAGCTTTCGACAATTCCAGAAATTTTTTGTTACATGCTTTACGGTAAAAATGATGGAAATCATGGTCCACCTCTACAACAAACTGATTAAGAGAGTGAATATATTGATCAGACAGTGTGACACACCATTACAATGGGTTCCCTCGGAGCATGAATGCGAACAATGAGAAGGTCATGTAATCCTCATAGATTCCATACCTATTATGAAACCAGCTCACAAAAAGATAGAAAAGAGAGATCCACACCTTAGAATTCAGCCTCTTCGAGGGGGCAACCTCCTTTACATTACATAAATGAGCAATTCTTGGAAGATTCAAATGACAAAACCTCCTTTCTACATATAGGAGTCTAAGGAGTCACAATATAACCCAGCCGACCTAACAATAATAATATAAAGCCACAAAAATAACAATAGAGGGATTCTATGGGGCACAGTAATAACAATATGGGGGCAATAGGGGCACAACAATATTAATAAGGGATACAACTACAATAGTAATGGGGTAATCACTAGTATTATAGGGACCCAACATGCCCCTCTCCTTCAAAAAAGTGTTGTCCTCAACGCTTCAGTAGTTCTAGATGCTTCTGTATAAAATTCTCATCCTCCCATGTGGAATCTTCAGCGGATAAGTTCTTCCACTTGATAAGATACTCTGAAATTGATCGATTTCGTAACTGTAGAGTTCTTGTTTCTGTGACCGCTTCTGGTTCCAATATAATTTTTCCTTCCTCGTCAAGTTCTGGCAATATTGCTTGAACTGGGAGCTTGTTTCCTATAACCTTCTTTAAGCATGAAACATGGAAAACTGGGTGCAATCGAGAAGCTGCAGGAAGCTCCAATTTGTATGCCATAGTACCAATGTTTTGCAACACCTTGTACGGACCATAATACTTTGGTGATAATTTATTATCCTTCTTAGCTTGCTTGAGGGACATTTGATTATATGGTTGTAGCCGTAGGAATACCAATCACCTACATCAAAACTTCTTTCGCTGCGATGTTGATCTGCCTGTTGTTTCATTCTATTCTGTGCCAACACAAGGTTTTCCTTTAAGAATTGGAGTACATGTTGTTGATGTTCGATGTGATGTTCCACTACTTGAACCTTAGAATTTTCTCTTAAATATGATGTGATGGATGGTGGCTGATATCCATAAAGTGCCATAAATGGGGTCATTTTTGTTGCTGTATGGAAGGAAGTGTTATACCACCATTCAGCCAGAGGCAACCATTTGACCCATTGTGTCTATTTATCAGATACAAAGAAACGAAGATATCCTTCCAAACATTTGTTTACTATCTCAGTTTTCCCATGAGATTGAGGATGATAAGGTGAGCTATGAGCTAACTAAGTACCAAGACAAGAAAATAATTCTGTCCAAAAATTTCCAGTGAAAATGGGATCTCTGTCACTTACAATAATCCTTGGGTTTCCATGTAGCTTTTGAATTGTTTCCATAAATGCAGTAGAAACTGTACTGGCTTTAAATGGATGTGATAATGCACAAAAGTTTGCATACCTGGTAAGTCTGTCAATTACCACCATGATGACACTCTTTCCCTCAGACTTGGGTAAACCTGTGATAAAATCCATTGAAACCTCCTCCCAACGTTGGCTTGAAATGGATAAAGGTTGTAATAGACCCAGTGTCTTAATTGTTTCAACTTTATTTTGTTGGCAAACCAAACATTCTGCCACAAAATTTTGAATATCTGATTTAAGGCCCTCCCAAAAAAATTCCTTCTTAACCCTGTGGTAAGTTTCTAAAAATCCCGAGTTCCCTCCTAAGGGAGAAGTGTGCAATTCCATAAGAATTTTTTGTTTTAGCTGGGAATTCTTACAGAGGTATAAGCGATCTTTGTACCATAAAGAATCATTTTGCCAGCTAAATGTATCAGACGTACTGGAGTCTTGTTGTAACTTTCGAATAAGTGCCCACACTTCTTCGTCATTCTTCCATTCCTCCCTTGCTTCGTTTATCCAATCTAGTTGGATAATAGAAATGGCGCACAACAATGCTTCCACATCCTCATCCTTTCTTGAGAGTGCATCTGCCACCACATTTTGCTTCCCTTTTTTGTAGATGATTTCAAAGTCATAACCCAACATCTTTGTGACCCACTTTTGTTGCTCTTCAGAGGATAATCTTTGTTCTAAAAAGTATTTAAGGCTATCATGATCCATTTTTACCTTGAAGTGTCTTCCCATTAAGTAGGGTCGCCATTTCTTAAGTGCATGGAGTATTGCCAACATTTCCTTCTCATAAATAGCTTTGTGTAAAAACTTTCCCTTGATTGGACGACTTTCGAAAGAAATGGGTCTTTCATCTTGCACTAAAACAGCACCAATTCCATTTCCTGAAGCATCACATTCCACAATAAAGGTTTTTGTGAAGTCTGGTGTAGCTAAGATCGGTGCTTGGCACATTGCCTCTTTAAGATGCTCGAAGGCCTTTGTTGCTTCTGGAGTCCATGAAAATGCATCTTTCTTCAATAATGTTGTTAGAGGTGCTGTTATTCTCCCATAATTCTTTACAAACTTGCGATAATACCCTGTCAACCCGAGAAATCCTCGCAGATGCTTTATGGATGTGGGGATTTTCCATTCCTTAATGGCTTTAATTTTGCTAGGGTCTACCTTAACTCCTTCATGAGATACAATATGACCCAGATATTCCACCTCTTGTACTCCAAAGAAACATTTGGATATTTTTGCATATAATTGTTTCTCTTCCAATAATTGTAGCACCCTATCAACATGTTCAACATGATCCTTCCAAGACTTTCTATAGATTAGTATATCATCAAAAAATACTAACACAAATTTTATAAGGGATGGTTTGAAAATGGAATTCATCAAACCTTGAAATGTTGAAGGTGCATTGGTAAGGCCAAAAGGCATGACCAAAAATTCATAATGACCCTCATGAGTTCTACATGCTTTTTTCGAAATGTCTCCAGTCTTCATTCTGATTTGATGATATCCTAAACGAAGATCCAACTTGGTGAAGTAAATTGATCCATGCAATTCATCCAGTAATTCATCAATGACTAGAATGGGAAACTTATCTTTAATAGTGAGCTTGTTGAGCTCCCTATAATCTGGAAACATGAGCCATGATCCATCCTTCTTGTGCACCAATACTACTGGAGCAGAGAAAGAACTTTGACTCGGTTGAATTATACTAGCCTCTAGCATTTCTGCAACCATACGTTCAATTTCACTCTTATGGGCATAGGGACATCTGTACGGCCTGATGTTTGGAGGAACACGTCCTGGAATCAGATGAATAGAATGATCATGATCACGAATAGGTGGGAGACCTTTGGGAGTCTCAAATACCTTGGAATGATTGTCCAAGACTTTTTGGAGATCTGGAGAAATAGATGATTCCAAGGTGGAAACATCTAGCGAACATAATTGTGCAATTACACCTTTTTGTTCCTTTTAGAAGCTTTGTCGTACCGTTAGAGTTGATTATCTTTCCCGGTTTCCCTGCAATACCCCTTAATTTAACTTCCTTTCCTTCCATAGAAAATTTCATGAAAATTTCTTGAAAATTAAAAGCTATTCTACCCAAGGATTGTAGCCATTGGACTCCTAGTACAACATTAGCACCTCCCATTGGAATGGAAAGCATTGGCTAGTCAATACATATTCTCCCATGGATAGCTTGACATTATGGCACTTTCTAGAGCAATTTATTGTTCCTCCATTTGCAACCATCACTTGACACTCTGGTGCTGGATATAAGAAGCAATTCAATTCTTTTTCTACCTTACAATGAATAAAAGTGTGGGTACTTCCTGAATCAATCAACACTATTACCTTTTTCTTCTTGATTTTTCCTTCTATCTTGATGGTTTGAGCAGTGTTAATTCCTGCCAATGCATTACAAGATATGGTCGAATTCATTTCTTCTTTATCTAGGCTTTGTTCCTAGAGTATATCCTCTTATTTTGACCTTTCTTGCTCCTTTTATTCTTCCTCTTCACAATCTATGTAGAATAATTTCTTCTCAGCACACTTATGACCTTTAGTGTATTTGCTATCACAACTGTAACAAAGCCCTTTTTCTCTTTTTTCTTCCAATTGTTGTGGTGTCAACCTTATAGGTTGTGGAAGACTAGGGGCAGCAACACTTCCATATTTATAGTTGTGAGTGGTATGCTTCCTGGTTGCCATAATTTTTCTTTCTATTTTTCTTGCTAACCTGAATGCCTTCTCTAATGAATTAGGTTCCCAAAGGCGAACATCATGTTGGATATTATCCTTTAAATTCCCTATGAACACATAAATCTTATGCTCCTCTGGAATATTTTTTACCCTTATGTTCAATTTTTGGAACTCCTCAATGTGCTCCATTATTGAACCCTTTTGTTTGAGACTTATCAATTGGCTAAAAAAAGTGTTGCTTTTTGTATCCTCATAATATGTTGTCAATTCTTCTGTAAAAATTGCCCAAGTGATAATTTGTTTACGAGAGCAAAGCCATTGATACCATACAAACTGATTTGGTTCCAAATATAAAGTTGCAATACGTACCTTTTGTGTGTTTTGCACATTATTGAGATCGAAAAATTTCTCCATCTGTAATATCCATGTTGCGGGATCCTTTCCATCAAACTTCCTCATATCGATTTTTGGAATATGGTGGGTCTTCGATCCAACATTAGAATTTATGGAATCATGATTAACATTTCTTTTGTTCTCATCATGAGTTTCCTTTACTACCCTTTCACCATTAGTGACCATTTCTTGTAGCAACTTATTCATATTTATCTTCAATTCTTCCATCTTATCATCCATGCCATCAATTTTAGCGTCCATGCCATTCATCTTAGCTTCCATGCCATCCATCTTAGCTTCTACGCATTTCTTTAAACAATCCATCTTAGCTTCTACACCTTTCTTTAAACCATCCATCTTAGCTTCTACATCTTTCCTTAAACCATCCATCTTAGATTCTGTTGCTTTTTGTGGAAGTGACACTTGTTACACTTGGTCTCGTAATCTTGATATATCATGTTGCATTTCTTCCTCTTCTTCATAAGTCATGCTAGAGCTTTCAGGTTGCTTACTAGTTGTTTGCATTTTCTTTCCTCGGGGCATCAATTACCGATTCAAACTAATTTTTCAAACCAAGCTTATGCAAAAAAATTTAAAAAACTACACACCTTTTTTCACTTTGTAGAAGCTTGATGTTGAATCTGATGTATCTCTGTAATTTGTGATCATCCAGTTTTGAAATTGTGACCTATAGTAGCCCTCTGTGTCCTCTTTCCAATTCCACCAGTCTGATCCAAGTTGGATTCTCCAAGGAAGAGTTATGCACAATCTCCCAAGATGACCTGATTATAGACTAGTTCAATAGAGCGAATTTTTACGACGTGCCATGAGTCACTGTTTCAACCTTTGGATCTAAAAAAGATATACAAGAAACTACAGCCCGTCCTCTTTCTGTTCCTTCTTACAAAATTTCAATCCAATGCCCAGAGAGAAAGTTATGACGATTTTCCCCACGTCACCTGTTTGGAATGTAATTCAGGAGTCTTCAAAAAGACCAACTTCCTCAGATCATATCTCCACAAATATAGCGCGAAAAGCTCTGAAATTCAGACCCGAGATTCGGCACGATTTCTTCTCAAATGGGTTTTTTTTTAGCTTCTGAGACGTCTCATAAAAATGTTATAGCGAAAATTCCACGATGACCTGTTTGGAGCAGCGAAACCCTAGAATCCAAAGCTCTGATACCAAATGTTATGAAACCAGCTCACAAAAAGATATAAAAGAGAGATCCACGCCTTAGAATTCAGCCTCTTCGAGGGGGAACCTCCTTTACATTACATAAATGAGAAATTCTTGGATGATTCAAATGACAAAACCTCCTTTCTATATATAGGAGTCTAAGGAGTCATAATATTACCCAGCCGACCTAACAATAATAATATAAAGCCACAAAAATAACAATAGAGGGATTCTATGGGGCACAGTAATAACAATATGGGGGAAATAGGGGCACAAAAATATTAATAAGGGATACAACTACAATAGTAATGGGGTAATCACTAGTATTATAGGGACCCAACAATACCTATGACAAAGGCTCGAAGCCAGGTTGTTCCACCTTCACCTTTGTATGTGTTTTGTGACAATTCATTCCAAAGATGCTCCAATATTTCAAAGTAATTTCCATAAGACATACATCTTGAAGGATGAAATTTACTATTAGTCATGAAATATGTGTAGAGATTCAAAACATACTTTAACGACTCAGCTTGTCATTTGGCCCTCCTTCTAGTGCCAGAAATGTTGACGGTGTTGGACCTGCCAACATGTCAATAGATCTCCCTAGTAAGAAGTCTCAACTAGACCTCAAACTGTTTGCAGTAGGAGTCCCAACAGTGGGTATTAAAGTTATGCCTTGACTGCGATAGTGCACAAAGGTAAGCAACATATCTTTGTCGGAAGCAAGTGTGTGACCTCACAACGAGTCAAGAGAGATGCATGGGGAGGTTCTAACACACGAAGGGGGAAAAGAAGTGTATCCCTTAGGATCCTGTAATAGTATGCAGCCTGAAGGGAACACATGAGCTGAATTACATCAAAAGTTGGAAAGAAGAATAGTCGACAATCAAAAGTGATGGGTTAAACCAAAAACATGACTTCAACTAGACTCATACAATCATGTATGAAATAGTTCATACACAAAGGAATAAGTTAAATAACATACATTCTAAAGTAAACAAAATAGTCGAACTACAATAACAAAATTTGCATGAAGACGTGTTGGCTCTATTATATTATATAAATTGAAAGTTCCATCCATAAATACAAACATGACAACCACTAGCCCCAATAGTGGAATGTTAGATTAAACACTGCCTGCTCCTCCAAAGAGATGTACTTGATCTGCACTGTGGAGAAGCCAAGGCTCATCACAATACTCTCCAAGCCCTTCTCTAAGCAATTCCTAGAAAAATCTTGGCTCCGGAAAGCCTGTTCTATGAGTTATGAGGCTCTATTTATAACAAAGGGTGGGGTGACCCTTGACATTCCCCTTTGTGGCTCTTGGACTGCCCTCGTGACTCTTCAAATTCATTACATATAACTCTTTACATTACATATGATTGTTTGCATTCCACTAATGACACTTATTATTTCACTTTACATCATGTTTACAATAATAATACATTCTCCACATATACCCATGCAGAACAAAAATGGGCTTGAGTCAGCCAGATAAGACAACACTAAGACTCAGACGCTTGTAGGAAGTCCAACTCATCAACATCCTCTCAGTGATCCTCAGTGAAAGATTGATGCCAAGGTTGGTAGTAATGGTGTCTACATACTCTTTGATGATGTCTTCCTAGAAATGAACTCTTGCCTCCATTTCTTTGGGTATACTGATTTGGAACCTTTGTCCAACTCGTCCTGTAACATGTGTAGCTTAATCCTGAGTAAGGTCAGACCGACGATATACATCTGCATGTTATCTACGTTGACTTGCAAATCAGTGCTGGTGGCTATGAGCATCAAATAATCAAATTACGCATTGAGCTCTAGTCAGACATGGTTCTCTTTGGCTTCGGTGAGTGTTCTGATTAATGGGGTGCCATACTTTCTCACCATGACATCCAAAATCTTGAACAACCATTCATACAAAGCCTCAATATTGGTGATGAGTAGCAGGAGTTCCTCATAGTTTTGGATCAGACTTTGGATGTGTGCTTTGTCCAAATCTACTTATGGCTTCATCATCTTGTGCAAGTGAAGCAGAGCTCCCTTGTACCCCATTGTCGATGTATGTACATGATCAATAGTGGCATGTATATCTGTGATTATTTGCACTATCTTGGTCCAGCGCTGCTGATAACCATTTAGATGGAAAACTTCCTTGTGCATGGTGACAAACCTATCATGCAGTCTCCACATGACTGTCTCAAGAGCCAATACTTTAGCAAGTATTAGTTTCTTCATCTCTTCCCTGGTGTATCCTGTTGATTGTTCCTCTCTCTGCTTATCTTCTTGCAATTCCTTAGCCATGCACTCATTTTCTACTATCAAAAACCTAACTCTTCAGCTTGTGGCTTCAGGATATAACCCTTTGTAGCATCAAAAAAGGCATCAAGATGTCTTTGTACATCTGACACAATAACCCATTCTTCAAAGTGTGCAGGTGATGCATGCTCATCCGGGTTGTTCACTCTATGTGCTTGTACAGCTATGTGTTATGACTCATCAAAAGCTATGTTGTACACATCTATTCTTCAATTGTATATCCCCTTAATCACTTCAGACTTTCTCTGTCGATAGAGCTGGTGAAGCCTATGGGGTGACCTCAGTTTTTTGGCATGAGGTCGGTGTCCTGATCATGTTCTGATGGATCCATCTCTATGTGCTTTTGTTCTAGTATCAGTTCATCATGCTGAGCAAGTTCTTATTACTATGGCTTCTCACTTTGTTCATCATCTTTTGCTAGTTCTGAGTCTTCAACCTGTATCGGCATAGTTTGCACTGTTTGTGCACCTTGCACTTCCTCCTGTTCCTATTCTTGTTCTTGTTCTTGTTGCACTTCCTTCTCTCTTCTGCACAACTCTTGTTCTTCTTTGAGTTTTTTCTCTACTTCATAGAACCTCGTCTCTGTCTCTTCCAATCTTTGTGTATCTCTCCTTTTTTGCACTCCTCTCTTGTCACGTTGTCGTCACTTTTCTTCTATCTGCAAAGCTTCTCTTTCAACAAGTGGATCTTCCTTAAACTTGTAGTTTTTCTCTACCTCTGTGCTTTTAGCAATCTTCCTCTTACCTTTGTCTTGTGCCAGTTTGCTGCTTGTTGTTGTTCCTCGTGGTGCTATTGCTAGCCACTCTACTGCCATGTTGGCGAGTTCATTTAGCTTGGAGGAATTATAGAAATATCTCCAAGGGTGTTCCTCTAGCCAATGACACACCCCGTGGATCCAAGAATAGTACACTCTCACACAATGGTCCCTACATAAGCCATGTGGATCATATGGATTGAAACTCTTGGTGTCAAACTTAAACTTCTTGAAGTCCTTGACACCTGTGTCTACTTCTTTCAAACTTCGGATTGCGTACAACTCAATTCAAAAAGGAAGCGTAGGACATGGTTCTTTATTCTTCCCGTGCAATCCAGCTGATAACCCTATTGAGATGTGGTATGCAACCTCCTGCATGACTAAATTTTCCATGGCAAAATTTCGAAACACATGCAAAGCTATCTCCGCATTGTACATCCTAATGAAGGTGTCATCGGGTGAGGTGTACCAATCCGAAATGTTCAACAACGCCTCCATTGTTGCTTGGGACATGAAAGGCAGATCTTGTTCAAATATCGTCGTGTATAGAGGGGCGATAAATTCGTCAGATATTCTAGACATGAATCCTCGGTAGCTGCACTGTAAGAGCAACTTACAATATACGTTCACAACATTCTCTGAAGGTGTCAATGCCCAACCCATGCCAAGAAACTATTGACAGGCACAGATTGCATCGAGCAAGTAGGCAGACATGAAGAATCTTACTTGTTGATCCTTGGGTAGACTTTGGTCATCGGATACATGCACTTTCATGTGGAGAGCAAACATGTCGAACCAGTTGAAAGGTTTTCCTTCACTTGCTAGTTAATCCAACATACTAACACACCTTTGTGGGAAGGTCTTCGTAATCTCTTGGCCATACAAGTGGCATGTGAAGATGACCAAGAATTGGTAAGCCTTATTGAGTGTCTTTGTGTTGTATATCTCGTTGGGTGTTGTCCTCAACTTTGATGGCTCCGTTACTCGATGCTTCAAGATGTCTCTTGTATTCGTGTTGTTGTTGGGAGTGTAGAATGGTGCATTCATTTTGTTCACTAGCTGCGGAAAATTATACATCTGCTAATAGTCTTTCATCCTGAAGATAGCAAGCTCTACTCTAGTGACATTTCTTAGTATCATCGTCTCAGGATCAGTGTGTGAGACAATTCATTGGATCACATCCACGCATGGGAAGGTGGGATGCCTACATGCAACCTTGTACAATCTTGACTTCTGAATATTTACATAGACTTGTCGCTCCTCTAGATTCTCCTCAAAGCTACTTATGAAAATAGTGTTGATGACTAGCCATGTGATCTTCATGTCTTTCGCAGTGAACATGTGTGTGTCTATGTACACAGGCAAGCTCATAGACACCTACTCAACCACATCTCTAGTACTTCTTTCAATTGTGCCTTTTGATCTAGATCTCTTGGAGGCCATGATACATGTATTACTGAGAAGCTTCTCAAAACCTCTAGTACCTAGAGACAGAGAAGACACACGCGGCAAGAAAATGTTAGCTAAAAAATTTAAATGAATGTGAGAATCAATTGGGCAACAAACATTTGACTATTGGGTAAGATTGCGTAGCAATGACTCTAGGAGGGTGGGAGACTATCAACTCGAACTACACAATGTGTAGTCTTAGCTTCCAATGAGGTTCATTGCTGAAGGAACTACGCAATGCGCAATCCAGTAAGACTAACTCCTTACTCAACTACGCAATGCGCAGATCAGGCAAGCTAGGTTTCTGGTTGAAACTACGTAATGTGTAGTTCTAGTGGGTAGGATTTGGGCACTGCCTCCCAAGATTGTGCAGAGCACATCTGGGAACCTTAGTGGGTAACCTCTATGCAATTCATAGAAGAAATGCATAGCCTTGACTTGTAGGAATGTGCAGTGCTTATCGGGAGAAGCAAGATCTGGGCCAAGACAACCTAGATCTACCCAAGGCTGACCTAAAAACACAAAGGACTGCACTGGTGTGCAAATTTTGTGCAAATATGAGTGAATAGACATGCATGCAGTTTAAGTAAGTGCAAAAATCAATCAAACAAAAAAACCATGAAGCTCATGAAGAGATTTGTCGCAACGATGACTGTGAGTACAAAAACCTTGTTATGCCTGAGACACTGAGGAAATCCAATGAAAAACTCGAAACATAAATTCTAAAAGTTAAAACACATTGAAATGCCAACATTCCTTCAATAAAACAAGGAAATCAACAATTATACAAGCCGAGAAATAAAAATCGATAGAAAAAATGGTAAAAGACATGAAAATAAAAACTTACCCTAAAAAGTTATGACGACTATGCCAAAGGTTTATGGATGCCTCAGGAATGCCAGAGCTCCAAGATCGAATGTGAAGAATGAGCTCCGAGGCATTGTTTAAATAGATTTGGTGAACTTAGGGTTTATGATGCACATGCCACAAATCTAGGAAAAAGTGACACTTGGCAGGGACTTTCTAAAATCGACTTTGCATGTAACTCGCTGCTAAAAATAGATCTCTAAAATATAGGGATTCCTTTTCAGTTTTTTGCTTCTTTGATGGGAAAAGATGGTCGATAAGCAAGGAAGGATTGTGCAGTTTTGAAGGGAACTGGGAAACCTGCCACCACATGTGATGGACAATCACTGAGGGAAAATCTTTTGTGTTGTTTCTGGGTTGAGTGACCCTGGTTGGCTAGCCATCTCTACACAATTTTCTAGCGAAAGGATGCTAACTTGCTCTACGCATTTCTGGAGAAAAGTGCTGGCTGGCCTATATGCACATTTTTAGAGAGCAGTGTTGGCTGGCCTTCTCTGTGCAATTTCCAGAGTAAGGCTAGTTGGCGTGCTCTACCCAATTTTTTAGTGGAGGCTAGCTGTTGGGTTTCTCTATGAAATTCCTGAGTGGAAGAGAGACTGCCCTCAGGATTGCACATTTTTCCGCAATAACCTAATGACCAGATGTGAACCAAGTGTTGGGTTAGCTTGTGGTTAGTCGATGGAAAAAGTAAGTGAACACAATATGTTAAATGATAGATAAAATAAAGTAAACACAAGTACCTGATTAGTGCAGGATAACTGTTCTAATTTCAGGGAGGGAGGCTCCAAAACGAAGCAAAGGAAAAAATTTGGATGTGGTTGTATTCCCTACAATAGAGCAGAAAAAATAGGAAGAAGATACTAAGGAACCTTAAGTTGAAGAGTCCAGGAAAGAGGAATCAAGAGTTAAGGTTGATATATATCACTACCAACACCACATATAAAATCATCAATCATTGAGGCGAAGAGTGAACATCAAAAATATTATTATGGATGAACATAGCACTAGAATGAGAACCTAATGAAATACACATGGAGACATAACAAAACCACATGTAGACATTATTGTATCACATCAAGTAGAAACCAAATTCTACATCAACATGGAAACTAAACAATTGGATCCCATACTCATGTCACTAGGGTGGATAAATGTTAGTGTGCGGTATTAGATGGCTACATTGCTTATCAACTCATATGGTATAGTTTCTTTCCATGTTTCAAGTATAACACATGCAAGGGGGGAAAGAATGTCATCTATGTAAGGGGGTACCTAGTGGGGTATGAAGGGAATAAAAATAGATACATATATTATAATAATATAATCTCATTGCAATGTTCTTAGAAGATAGAAGGAGTTACTATAATGTTTCACCTACTAGAATACTTTGTTTTTAGAATGACCTTAGGATATAATGTGTGGTTTATAAAGTAGTGGAAGAAACATAATGATAATTGCAAGGATTATTGCATTTGTAAATGAGCAAGTGTTTCTTGAAGATTTTATTCCTTTCTTATGGAATAATATATGGTGCTTCTCCACCTCAAGGGTTTTCTCTACATTACAATTTTAATTTTTTTGTTGGAATTCATATTTTTTGTTGAAGATAAGAAAATATTCTAGATTATATTTTCATATTTGTTGAGTTATATAACACTTGGCACTAGAAAAATTTTATGGGCCAATTGGAAAAGTATTATTTTCCCTTTTTGTAACTTTTCAAGGGTTATAAAAGGGTGATGGAATTAATTTTTTTTTTTTGAAACTTTCTAGGTAGAGTTTCAAGAAACTAGCTATGGATCTAAAATACTTCTAAAAATAGCCAAGTTTAGAAGAAAATATTATTTGGAGGAGTGATGATAGATCATGCCTAACCTGCAACAATATTAATGCCTGGAATGTGCAAGAAACATTAACTCATTCTCACTTTTGAAATATGTTTTCAATTCACAAAATCTCCCACAAATTTATAATATATATATTTTTATTTTCCTCTGAATTGCAAAAACTAAGTACATACATTCATAGATAATCATATATCTAATTCCTCTTCTATCATTACTAAAATTTGGATAAGAGGAGGGACACCGCTCGGAATGATCTTGAGGATCATTCTTTCTTTTCTTTTTGCAGTTATTAGTTTATGATCTCGACTCATTATTGGGCTATATGGTTTTTATAGTTTTAAGTTTTTTGTATGATCAGGATGATCAGTAAATAGTGTATATGAACATGGATTGTTCTCTTTGTTAGCGAATGCATCACAAACATGCTAGACTTCAACATGTAATTTTCTTAATTTATTTAATGAAAATTACGCTTTTACCTGGGAATTTTTTTTACTATAATTTGGATGAGTTGGAATTTTCCAAAAAGGAATCCAAGCTCCTTGTTTTTTTCCACAAATTCTTAGCTTTCTTCATATTTTTCCTCCTATAAATCCAATCTATTTTACTAAACTTAATAAAAAACTACTTCCATCTATATCCACAAAAGCAAATAAGATTTATTATTTTTTTTAACATCATTCCTATAAAAAAAAATTATTCTTTAAACTAAAACAAAGCTAATTTACTAATAAAGTAAAGGAATCTAATTCCTTCCACGTTTCATTCGTTTTTTTTTTCAATTTCAAGAGTAATATGCTCCTGCATCTGACTCCCAGGGAAAGAAAATTTCCATGTTCTCTTGAACATTTGTGTAATTCTTGGACATCTCTGGAACAATCATCCAAGTAGTATCCTCCAATGGTTGATTTCTACACTTCACCAAATACTGAGTGTACTCTTTTCCGCTAGTTTTCTTCACCACTTTTCGATCTAATAGCCCTTCAATTTCCTTTGGAGTTGCTTTGGGTAGTTGTTGCTTCCATTCAATAATTTTCATCTACTTCACTGGAAGACTCATCATCTAAAAATTTTCATGTTTCCTGAAAGGAATACAAATAAGAAAATTTAAAAATTGGGGAAATAATAACATTTCTTCAAAGCTCCACTTCATAATAATTTGAGGAAAATTTCCTTAAAATTTTACAAGGTGTGATCTTCTTGAGTTTTAGCTTGTTGCAATTTCCTTTAGGAAATATTTCCTTCCTCAAATGTACCATGCATAAATCACCAATCTCAAAGTTATGTTTTCTCCTCTTTGAATCATATCCCTGTCTTTATATTTGTTGTTGCTTTCCTATAGTTGTTGTTTAACTCTTTCTTATAATTCTTGCATGCTCACTAAAAATTCTTCACCTTCTGCACTTCTTAAATCTTGTTTTTCGAAATTCCTCTATTCATATACTCCCCTTGGATGCATTCTATACAAGATCTGGAAGGGACTCATAACTGTACTTATGTTGGGTGTATCGTTGTATGCAAATTTAGCCTGAGAAAGGACCTGATCCCATTGTTTGGGTGTTTCACTTACCAAGCTTCTTAGTATGTTTCCCAAGCTCCTATTCACCATTTTTGTTTTCCCATCAGTTTGTGGGTGATAGGCTAAGCTAAAATTAAGGTTAGTACCCAACTTTTTCCATAAATTTCTCCAAAAATGATCCGAGCTTAAACAAGAATGCTACAACTTACAGATATAATCATAAACACAGAGATGTAGCAGAAATTCATTTCATTCATAGAAAAATATTGAACTATGCTTACAAACAGAATGGAAATAAGATAGCCCAGGCAATGATAACTTATCTTTGAGAAGAGATGTGGCAGCTACATGCCTCCGAACTGAGTTACAATGAGGCTCAACGGCCTTTTTATTATTGAACAATAAGAGAAAACCCTAAACAACCAAAACACTAACCCAAGGAGATGTAACACCAAGATTTTATGGGCCCCGTTGGGGTTAGTTGGGTAGCCAACTTCCCGGGGTCGTAACTTGGTCATATTATCTTCGTTTGATGCGTATGATACCCCATTGGAAAGATTTGTCCGAGGACCATAGCTACCGATGTGATCTTGAAGCAATCACTAAAGGAATTTTTTGAAAAAAAAACGTCGTTTAGGGCCTCAAAACGGCTCCGAAAGTTCAAGACCCCAAAAAATGCCAAAAATAGTAAACTGTGCTACAATTAAGGAAACTGATGAATGGAAAGAAACAATGGTGAGGGTCCAAGTGGAATAGGTGGGTGGCCACCTATATCCACCTGCATCAATACTCACCCCTTAGGAAGCAATGGTCCCCATTGCATGGAGTTCCTCCATGAGATGAGGAAACTTCTGCTGAACTTGGTCCTTGGTGAGCCATTTGCCTTCGTGAAGGAGTTGGCCTACTTTGACAACTCGATATAGCTATATCTTATGTTACCGAGTATTCATGATCTGTGTGTCCATGATTTGATTAGTTGTGGCATGTTCCATGTAGTTTGGGTTGAGATCTATTAGTGTGAGTTGTTCTAGAATGTCAGATGTGTCCAACAATGGTGGAAAGTATGGCCGAAGGCGATCTACAATGAACACTGGGTGCAGACCAAGGAACAATGGGATGATGATTTGGAAGGCATTTTCACTGATGGCCTTGGTGATGGTGTATGGCCCATATCGGAGCGGGTGAATCTAGCGGGCGGTCCAGTAAGGCACTCCTTCTCCAAATGTAGCCAAACTTTGTCGCGCACTTGGAACTTGTGCGACACTCGATGTTGATCATGGTGTTACTTGTACTTAGCATTATCTCTGTCCAATATATATCATGCATATGTTGGCGAATGTGTTGAATGTGCTCAATGAATACGTTAGCCCTTTTAGCTTTGGACTGCACGTGAGTTGAATCTACCTGAGTGGATGCAAATTGTATGGCCACATCAATGGGGCATAATGGCTGAAATACCAACCCTACCTGAAAGGTGTTGTGGCCTGTGTAGACATGGAGAGCTCTGCTGTAGCTATGTTGGGCATAGGGGATACTTTCATCCCATGTGTGTGGATGCTTTGAGTTGTACATGGGTAGAATGTGTACGATCATCCTGTTGACAACCTCTGTTTGACAATCAGTTTGGGGATGGAAAGTCATGGACTTAGTAAGTTTTGTATCCAGCATCGACCATAAACTTGACCAAAATTCACTCAACAATATATTGTCTCGATCTGAGACAATGGACTATGGGATACCAAAGTGTACCGACACTCCCTCAAAGAAGAGCTTAGCAGTGGCCTCTGCTATGATACTCTTCTTGCAAGTCGCCATGATGGCCATCTTAGAGAATCTCTCGATGACCATGAAAACGCAATCATTGTCGTGCTTAGTAGAAGGAAGGGCCAACATATAATCCACGGAGACAGATTCCCAAGGTCAACTAGGATTAGGTAGAGGAGTATATAGGCCTTGCTTCTTGATGGTTGTTTTGGAAATGGCACAGGCGGTGTAGGACATATTGTACTTCCCAACATCCTTATGAAGTTTCAGCCAATAAAACTATTTCTACTATACCACCATTGTTTTCTCTACTCTGAAATGTCTAGCAATCCGACTATAGTGCACCTCCCTAATCATCTTTGCATGCTCACTTGAAGGAACATAGATGTGTCCCATGTGGCATAACAATTCATCGTGAAGGTGAAAATTTGTAACTTGCTTCCCTTCCAGGAGTATTTGGTATATTCTACCGAATTCTGGATTGCTCTTGTAAAGATGTGTCCACCTCAATGTTTCATGCCCATAGGAGTTGAGCACAATGATTAGCACCATGACCAGTGGTTGGCTGAGGCAATCAATGACATTATTCATATTTCCCTTCTTATAATTAATGTTAAAATGGAACTGTTGCAGATAGGGGGACCATTTCTGATGGTGATCGTTCTACAAATTCCCTTGTGTCTATATGAACTATAGAGGTCGGTGGTCTATGTGGATGACCATTTCCTTCCCCAGAATGCAATGCTTCCATTGATGGCAAGCCTACAGAATGCAATACATTTCTTTTGTCATAAGTAGGGTACTTTTAGACAGTGTTTCAAAGTATCTCACTATGGTAAGCGACTAGATGCCATGATGAGTAAGAAATGTACCAATAGAATAGTCAAAGGCATCTGTGTCAATCTCAAATGGTTGTTGCAGATATGGTAATGTGAACACTAGTGTAGAAAAAAGGTGATTCTTCAACCCATATAATGCTCATTGTTGGGTTTCCAACCAAAGGAACTCTTCTTTCGCTCTGCTTTTGGTGACTTGACTTAAAGGCCAAGTGATATGAGAGGACCCCAACACAAACCTATGGTAGAAATTGGTAAGACCCAAAAGGTTGCGGAGCTCTCTTAGAGTGGTTGGGGTTGGCCAATCCCGAATGACTTGTATCTTGGCTGGGTCCACATGTAGACCCTGCTCATCAATGATGTACCCTAGATATTGAACTTGGTTCAAGCCAAAGGTGCATTTCTCCAAGTTAGCGCACAACTTGTGTTGTCAAAGGGTTTGAAGGACCTATCGAATATGGTGGAGGTGCTATTCCCAACTCTGGCTGAAGATAAAGATGTCATCTAAATACACCACCACAAATGCATTGGTGAAGGGTCACAAGATGTCATCCATCAGACTCATGAAGGTTGCGGGGGCATTTATAAATCCGAACGGCATGACCAAGCATTCAAAAAGGCCCTCCTTGGATTTGAAGGTAGTCTTCCACACATCGGATGGTTCGATAGGCACCTGGTGATAACTTGACTTCAAGTAAATCTTGCTTAAATATTTCCCCCCCTTTAGCTAATCCAGAAGGTCATCATTTCATGGGATTGGGTACCTATTCCAAACAATGATCTTGTTCAACACCCAATAGTGAATACAGAGCCTCCAAGTCCCATCCTTCATCTGTACCAATACAATTAGGCTCCCATAGGGTGATGAGCTTGGACTGATGTGCTCTTTCTGTAGTAGTTCCTGAATCTACCTCTTGATCTCATTGTTCTCCAAAACATAGCGTCGATAGATCAGTCCATTGGGAAGTGACGCGCCCGAGGTCGGATCGATGGAATGCCTGACCTAATAGTGCAAAGCTACCCCTATGGGTGAGCCAAAAATATCTGTGTACTCAGCCACAGCTTTGTCCATCTGCTGCTGCTATGTAGATTAGACCTGCCTGGAAGTTGTGGCCACAACTTTCTTCTTGCCTTGGGGGCAAATCATAAGAAAAATAAATTTCCCGGTCTGGGAAATGATCTTACTGCATTTCTTTACAATGATCAAGGAGATGGCGGTAGGAGGGCTACCTTCGGTATCCTGTATAAGTTATTAGCCAAAGTAATAATCACAGAACAAGGTTTAGACTCATATACAACATGTCACTTCCACAAGTATGGTTGTCCTAACAATGCATCAGAAACTTCAAGAGGAGAAATGTCACACAGTACCTCATTTGTGAAGGGCTTGATGCTGCAAGGAAGGCGACACTGCTGGCTGATGCGAAGCTCTTGTCCTTGATGAAGCCATTCGATGGTGTACGACTATGGATGTGATGTAGTCTTTAGGCCCAACCGCTTCATGATCTTTGCTAAAATGAGGTTCTTTTGGCTCTTGCTCTCAACAATGAACTATAGCAAAGAACCCTTCCCCCACATCTGTGAAAGGAAAAGGTGTTCCCCCTCCTCTGGATCTTCAGGCTCAATATTTTGGATCTTTGTGGTGGCCACGGTGGCACTAGGCTTCGTGTCAATGATTTGCTTCCCTTTTTCAGTTCCCTTATTGGGTTCTGATTCAGAGTCAGAACCTACATCTGATTTGGAAGCCTTCAGCTCGACAACTAGTGACTGCTTGGCATGACACTTGCTTTTTTGTGAGTGGAGCCCTTATGGAGCTCACACCATTTTCTCGTGTCCTTCATCTTTGTGGTGTTGTTCTTTGCTTGTAGCTTCAGCGAGCTGTCCTGGGTAACCCCGCCTTGGCTCAATCCTTTGTTCTATGGTTTGGAGGTGCCTTTTCCTTGCTTTAGATTCGCAGATCCAAAGTCCACGTTCTTATGTTTAAACTACTTCTTAATCTTTATAATGTATTGATATGACGTGCCAAGTGAGGAGATGTCTAGGAACTCCATCTCGTTCTGGATGTACTTGTGTAGATAGCCACGATACTTGAGCACCAAATGCCGCTCAGTATCCTTGTTACCTAGCTTCGTGTGAAGGGTATGGAAAGTATTTGTGAAATCTGGCACATCATGGTCCCTTCCCCGCCGTAGCGTGGTCCACTTTATGTATTTATATTCATATCTCCCGACAAGGTAATACTGTTCCTAGATGGCATCTCAGAAAGAATTCCAAGTGGGTGCAGCTGAAAGCAATGATGGTTCACTCTCATCCTTTTGTTCACAGTAGGTTTCCCACTAGGCTTTGACGTGTGGGGCAGCTTTGAGAAGTTCAAAAGTAATATTTTCCCGATTGGAAAAGTCATGAACTAAAAAATATCCTTCAAACAGGTTTAACCATTTATCTACAGCATCTGCATCTGCGTCGAAGGATTGGGGAAAAGTTATCCATCATCGCGTCCCTCTGTCACTCGAGGGCTTCCTCAAGCAACATTTTGAAAGGATCTCCTACCCCCTCGTCTTTCTTTTCTTTCATCATGGGAGGTCGTCAGGCTTTTCGAGGCTGATCCTACAATGGTTCAACTAGATCGAGCCCTAACTCCTTATACGATGACCTCTTTGGGGACATGCAAAGAAAAACAAAGAAAGAGTAGACCGCTCTGATAGCACTGATCCAAATTTAAACAGGAACACTACAACTTACAAATATAATCATAAACATAGGGATGCAGCAAAAAAACACTTCATTTCATTAATAGAAAAATACTAAACTATGCTTACAAATAGAATGGAAATAAGATATCTCGGGCGATGGTAGCTTATCTCTGAGAAGAGATGTGGCTGCTACATGCCTCTAAATTGAGTTACAATGAGGCTCAAGGGCCTTTTTATTATTGAATAATAAGAGAAAACCCTAAACAACCAAAACCCTAACCCGAGGAGATGTAACACCAAGAGTTTATGGGCCCCGTTGGGGTTAGATAGGCAGCCAACTTCCCAAGGTCATAATTTGTTCATATTATCTCCCTTTTACGTGTATCATAACTCGTTGGAAAGATCTCTCCGAGGACTACTGCTTCTGATGTGATTTCCATTGCAATCAATAAAGGAATTTTGCCAAAAAACATCGCTTAGGGCCTCAAAATGGCTGCAGAAATTCAAGACCAAAAAAAACTGCCAAAAATAGTAATCTGTGCTAAAATTAAGGAAACTAAAAAATTGAAAGAAATAATGGTGAGGGTCCAAGTGGAATAGGCGAGTAGCCACCATATCCACCCGGATCAAAAAATGACTGACAAACCTTGTGTCTCTATCAGATACAATGCTTCTAGCAAATCCATGCAACCTTACCACATCTTTAAATAACAAATTGGAAACATTGGTGGCATCACTAGTTTTTCTACAAGCTCAAAGCTAATTTGATATTCTGGAGATGCTTTTCTTTTGTTTGGTTATACACAAAAATGTCATCCAAATAAACAATAACAAATTTACCTAAAAATTCTTTCGATACTTCATTCATTAATCTCATAAACTTGATATGTGCTTAGGTAAGTCCAAAATACATTACCAACCACTCATACAACCCATCGTTTGTTATGAAAGTTGTTTTCCATTCATGTCCCTCTCTAATTCTAATATGATTATATCCACTCTTCAGAGCAATTTTAGAAAAATACCTAGCACCACTCAAATAATCAACAGATCTTCAATGCGGGGAAGTGGAAATCTATACTTGATTGTAATTTTATTGATGGCCCTTGAATCACTATACATTCTCCATCCACCATATTTCTTTAGGATGAGCATGGTGGGAACAACACATGGACTTAATCTCTCCTTTATTAATCCTTTGTTACACAACGCTTGCACCTGTTTATTTATCTCTTCATTTTCTTGTGGAGTCATGTGGTATACTTCTTTATTCAGAATACCTGCCCCAATAATTAGATCTATATGATGACTAATGCTTCGAAAAGGAGGAAAATTATTTGGAAAATCATCAACAATTATATCTGCAAACTCATCTAGCATAACCTTCACTTCTTCAAGTAACTCATTTAAACTTGTGTTGTTAAGAACTATTTCAAGCTTACCAATCAAAGAAAAATGAATTTCTTCTTTCATTTTGAGCTCTAACAGCAGTTCCTTCCCATCCATAAGTAGCACACTAGGACTAGCTTCCTCTTTTAGATCCTTATCCTCCAAAGGTACTAGCAGATGGTTTTGGCCATTTTTCTCAAGAATGTAGGTGTTCTGCCTAGCATCATGAATGGATTTCATGTCATACTTCCATGACCTTCGCAACAACACATGCCATATATCCATTGACATTATATCACTTAATATGTCATCCCTATAATTACCAATTTGGAACTCCACTTTAGACTACTCATTCACCAATATCTGATGACCTTTTTACAGCCAAGACACCTTGTAAGGTGTGGGATGTGTTATTCCCTGCAGCCCCAACTTCTCTACCATTTCTGTGGAGACCGAGTTATCTATGATACCACTGTCAATCACTACTTTGCAACATGTGCATCTTGATTTGCATGTGGTTCTAAATAATTTTTTTCTTTGTGCTAGTTCCTTAACTTCTTTTTCAAACTTAATCATGATTCTCTTAATTAATAATGATTCTCTTAGCTATGGTATTTCTTCATGCATAACAACAACTACATTTTATTCTCGTGCTTCCCCTATAGTTTCTCCTCTTTGGCTTGTAGGGTTATTTTCTCAAGAATCACATGACATATGTCCCAATTTCCCACATTTGTATTATTGAACTTGGTAGCCACTTCCTTGAGCAAGTCTTCTGGAGAAAGGCCTTCTTCCTCTTTATTCACCTCCTCTTGATGGATGATTGCTTGAACCACGTTCGCCTTCCTTTGGAGGCTGCATTTTCTCCTAGTCGTTGGTTTTTCCTCTTCCCCTTACATGATTCCTCCCTCTATTCCATTAGCTTTGCTTTCTAGCCAATTTTCCTCTGCTTTCAAGGTGAATTGGTAAGAATATTCTACAATTCTGGGTGAAAATAGGGTAAACTCATCTTCAATCTCGAACTACAACCCATTGATATACCTAGAAACCTTTTCAAGTGTTTCTTCAACGTATCATGTTCTAATATTCACCTTGTAAAATTACTTAGTATATTCTTTAACAATCAATGACATATGTTTCAAGTTTTGCATTTTCCTGAATAAAGACAACTGGTAATCTTTGGGAAAACATTTACATTTCATCTTTACCACCATTCTGCTCCAGCTTTTGATCTTAGCTTTTTTATTTCTTCTCTTTTTTTCTTGGACTTCATCCCACTAAAGATTTGTGTGTCCTTTCAATCTAGTAACAACAAACTTCACTTGTTTGTCATCAACTACCTCCTCGCACTCAAAATTATTATCTAAAGCATTGATCGAATCTATTATTTATTCTTGTTCCAAGCTACCAATGTAGGTAGGTATATCCATTTTAGGCCTCGAAATGGTCCCCAATCATTAACCTCGTCAATTTAATTTTTTGCAGGCTCTCCGACATGTTCTTCATCTTCTGCTGGAGACTCTTCCTCAGATACACTGATGTCTCCAGTCTCTGGATCTCTCTGCATGTTCATCTGTAAGGCTTCTAGCCTATCTTAGACATGTCCCATTCCTCCTTATCTCCAACATCATCTATTAGTCATCCCCTTCGACCTCGTCTTCCCCATCAAGCGTGCAATGTCATTTAACACTTTTTTTTCTACGTGTCATATCTCTAATATCAATAAGTGATGCTAGATCCTTCCTAACCTACAACAAGATTAATGGATGGAGTGTGCAAGAAACATTAACTCATTCTCACTTTCGAAATACATTTTCAATTCACAAAATCTCCAACAAATTTCTAACATATATATTCTTTATTTTTTTCTGAATTGCAAAAATTGGGTATATACATTCATAGATAATAATATAAATAATTCTTCTTCTATCATTACTAAAATTTGGGTGAGTTTGAATTTTCCAAAAACGAAACTAAGCTCCATTTTTTTTTCCACAAAGTCTTAGCTTTCTTCATATTATTCCTCCCACAAATCTAGTCTATTTTACTAAACTTAATACAAAACTACTTCCATATATATCCACAAAACCGGATAACATTTCCTATTTTTTTTAACATCATTCATATCCAAACTTTCTAATCTTTAAACTAAAACAAAGCTAATTTACTAATAAAATAAATGAATCTAATTCCTTCCACATTTCATTTTTTTTCCAATTTCAAGAGTAAGATGCTTGTGCATCAAGGAGGTCTAAAATGTGGATATATCATTGATTTATAATTATCTATATAAAGTATTTTCCAAAAATAGTCGTAAAATTTGTATATCAAATATATTTCAGGGGATAAATTAGATTTCCGTCAAAATACTTCCATTAGTTGTAAAGTGAGTGTGACATTTCATAATCGAGGTCATATAGCAAATTAGTTGAGTATAGACAATATTATGCCCCTTTCCATCTAGTTGCCTAAAGGCGCTCCATTGAAAAGTAAGTGGTTATCATTAAAACCATAATTCTATTTTTGCTAAGATGTTATTTTATGGAAGAGATAATGATCCTAGTATTGAAGAATACAAAAAAAAAATATCAAGTGATCATGTGTAAATTTCTGGATATTTTTAGTGGTGGATGAATTTAAAAGGTGGCATGAAAAAAATGATGGTATTGAATTCGCTTTAGAAAAATGAAGGACCTTTCAGATGACAAATATGAAATATTGCTTTTAAATACATGTGCTCGTGTTCATAACAAGGATAAGAAAAACAATACAGATTTATTTTCAAGTGACAATGTGACAACTGCATATTGCAGGTTCTTGAATGTATTCATAATGAAAAGTTCATTGTTTTTATTAACCCTATTTTCTAACATAATTTCTTCAATGTTAATTTCAATAATAGATCACAAGTTCCTACTAAACATATTTAGTGCACACAAGTCGAGTGTGAAACTATTCCATTTTTATAATAATTAAAGCTCTTTATAGATAATCATGTGTTACATTTTGATTTTCATCTCAATAATATAAATGTTGTGGACATTTTTCTTAAAAATGCATTTGAATGGAATCAAATGGTACCATAAATATTAATATAAAAAAAAAATTACATATCTTCTTAACAAACAATTTAACTAAAATGTATTTAATTGAATATTTTTACACTTATATGAAGCATTGCATGACTAGTGCATTCCTTCCATAAAATATAATATATGTTGTTACCCTACTTTAATGGATTAATTTACAACTATATGTTAATTCTTGTGTGCTATTAATTTTAATTATTGTCCAAATTAAAAGTTTATCCTATATCATATTTTTATATCCATCCATTGAGTACTTGACAAAATGAATGCTCACAGAAAGCTAGTGGTTGTCACTTTAAATATGAAAGATGCTATATTATTAGAAAATACCTCAACACTTAGTAACAATAAAAAATATTTAATACTATAAAGGAAAAAAATAAAACAATAACAAAAATATGATTTATATTATGTTTATAGTTTAATATGATTCCTCTTTCTTTCACCACACAACATTTTTGAAAATTATTAAATCTTTTCCAATCACAATTTTTATTAGAAAAAATTTAGATTTTCGCAATAATTTTTAATTTCATTCTTTCTTTTATAACAACAAAGTTTATTTGAAGTAAATATTTTTTTTTATTTTTTTTGTAAGTTTGGTAGGACCCTCTCATTTTCGAGTTTTTACATGTCCCTTATTCACGCCATTTCCGGAAGAGTAGCACAAGAATGGAACCCAAGATCTCAGGTTCAATGAGACTTCATTTCCACGGCCATCGCCACTTGAGCTATATCCCATGCAGACTTATTTGAAGTAAATATTAAATCTTTTCTTATTCACATTTTTTTTAATAGAAAAACATATAATTGGGAACCTATTTTCAATATAAATATAGTAAAATTATTTGAAAATAATATTTATAATAATATTATTATTATAAATATTATTTAAAAATAATATTTATTATTTCTATATTTAATATTATAATTATGGGTATAAATTTGATGGGCATTTTTATTGGTAAAGTAATTTTTTTATGATAGGTTTTTTCTTCAAACTACCCTTCACACTACGTTTATATGCTTATCATTTAATTTTATTTTTTTATATAAGTTTTATGTCTTATCATAGAATATCAATTTTAGTATGACCAAGAAAATGAAATACCTATTAAAGAACAAGCATATTAAATCATGTTATTTATTGCAAAATTAACCAATGATTTAGGAAAATTATGTAGCCATTGTGTATGTAATTTAAGAGATTTTGCAAGTTGTGTTAAATTATTTAGTAAAATTTCTCAATTAGCATGTTAAAAGCGATTAGCTATAATGTATTTTAAAAAGAAGAAATTGTTATGAACGTGATGAGTTGGATTAAAATAGGACCTTGTGAATAATAAAACAAAATTGATTTCACCATTACTTCTAAATAGGGATTTGAGAGGATTTGATTGTTTCAAGCAATAATAATATATAGGGTATGGGTTTTGAAGAAATTCATGATTGTTTAACAAGGAGGAATCTCTTTAGGAGACATCCTAAGATTTAAAAGGTGTAAACCTCGTCATGTTTAGATTCAATTATGAATTTATTGAATGCATAGAAGGCATGATAATTGTTCATTTGAGATTTCCATTTACATCTATGACATAGATCTATTTTACAAAAAATAAGATCTATCATGAGCATACTAAAGCTTAACAAACTACATGTAAACCTTCAAAATCAAACAAAATTTTTTGTTAATTTTAATTATTTTTATTAAACGACTAAAAGACCCTTAAATCTAATTACTCTATCTACATAGTTCTTTTATATAGGATAAATATTTTCCATGGGTGGGCATGTGAGTCTCAACCTTTGGGTTCAAGGCGCATGTTGTGGGATTACATGATGTGAGTTAGGACACAAAAAAGCTTTTTCTAGCATGCTCAAAGATCCATAAAAGGGGTGGTGACCAATAGAAGGGGTGGTGTGTGCATATATTATGTTTATCTTAGATTCTATAAACACCATGCAATATGTGCTTATCTTAGAGTTTCATGTTGTGCATAACTTTTGTTATTTTCTCCAATCCAATTTGGAATTACTTATAGCTAAGATATAGTGTTATAAATATACATGTAATAGATATATTTCTCTCTATCATGTACACATATATATATAAATGGATGGCTCCCTCTCTCACACACAAACACATGTAAATTTTTATCTCACCCATTAAATTAACGGTTTTAAAAATTAAGTGGATGTTAGCATATTTTAAATTTGCCGATATTTGACGGTTAGAAAGACAAAATACAAGTACATACCCGTCAAATTTAGCACGTGATAACCATTGAGACATACACTATTTTGGTTTGTGTGAGATTTAGTCCCCATGGAATCTCAAGTTCAAATATCATAAAAAGGGGTTGAGGTTATAAGCCAATTGTGAGGGATAAAAGTAATCATATGGAATGTGGAAACTCAATCATCTCAAATAGTTTTGGTGAAAGCATCTCATAATCACATAAATCATTTTTCCATCCAACATTAAAACTAACCCTAAATTAAAATCAATATAATTTAAAACATTAAACACAATAATTTTTATTATAAACCCACCTCAAAAAAAATAATTAAACCAATTTTTTTAACAAATCCATATCCTCTCCAAAATAGATATATAAATTTAAATGTATATTAAACGCCATGCATTTTTATTATAAACCCACCGGTGAAAAAATAATTAAACCATTTTTCTTAACAAATCCATATCCTCTCCAAAATAAATATATAAATGTATAATGCAACATTTTTGGATCATATTACGTAATGCTCGCAGAAAGCCTACATAATCCCAGTTTCACATTTTTTCAAACCACCTACTTTTCTTTAGGGGTGGTTTGCCAATGCTCAGAGCTAATGATCTAAGCGTTATCGGTGGATCATATTACAAAATATTTATTTCTTTTGATCATTCTCTTTCACTTTTGTTAGAGCTCACGGGGTTGTTGACATCATCCAATCTCTCGTCCGTTTTCATCATTGTTTTCGTGATGTTTGCATAATGAGGTTTTTGAAAAATTTACGAAACCGTTTTAATTATATATTTAAATGTTAAAATGGTAATATTAATTATTATAAATAAAAATAATTTAAAAAGTAATTTTTAATATTAAATTTATTAAAATATATTTATTAGTTTATGACCTTGTAATAAAGTTGATATACAAATTAAAAAATTATAATATAATATAATAAACAAAAAATTATAAAGATATTTATTATAAATAAATACTTATAAGCATCTGCCACTTTATTAATTGATATAGTTATATTAGCTATGTTACAATATCAATATTTGCGGATTTTTGACATAATTTAATTTCATTAGAAGTAATTTCATTTTCACTCTTCTTGTAAAATTTAAACTTGAAATTTAATAAAAACTAAACCCACTAATTTACACTTCCTAACATATACAAATATTATGTTATAAAGTATTATTTTACAAGAATATTATAATACTTAAAATATATACAGAAATAACTTGTATATTAAAAATATAAATATCACTACTAAACGTATAAATATCTTAGCTTATGACTTTATCAGGAATAACTCTTTTAAAGAGGTAAGAATGAAAAAATCCAAAGACTTCACCAATTGCCCAAAAAATACGGACAGATTCATACAGTCCACCTTATTTTTTCAACATGATTAAAGCTTTCATTTCCGCTGGAGGACTATAACCAGATGTCCTCCCCTCTTTCCATATTCGATACGTTCGCTCAATCTCCTCCCCATTATTTCTCCATATTTCTCGAATAACGCATCCATTATTTCTTCTCCAAAATGGTGTTTCATCAGACTTTCCAACACTGCTCTGAATTGCTTCGACAGTTTTCTACCATATGCATCCTTTGCAGAGGCTGAGCCTACAATGGCTTCCATTTCCTCTTTGGGAACATTGTCTGATCGTCTCAGAAGCTCTAATCGTTGTATTTCGAATGAACCCTGTTTCGCTATTTCGTTGCTCACTTCCTCTGGACATGGACAATACATGGGGATGTTGAACGAGTCCACCTTCTCCTTCTTGATCAAACCCTGCATCAATGAAACCTAAAATATTATAACTATTTTTCGATCCCATACGGACTCATTACCAATTCCAACGGAAGGAAAAAGAAAGAATATACCTGATTTACCAAATCATTCAAACTGGTTTCTAATGATTCCCAGTTGAAACCGACGAAACCCTGATCGGTTGGATTGTGAGATGTTCGACCCATTAACAGCAAAAACATGCGGCCCCCACCAACGATTCTCCTCCGCACGAACTCTCAGAAACGTGTTGAAATCCTTCTGAAATTGAAGAAAATACGCTACCCCACTGCCCGGGATCCCCCTTCGCAGAATATTTTTCCCTTGTTCCATGTCGCTGAATTTTTCTCCAAAATCTCAGCAGGAGCCTGATCATATACACGAAAACTAACCTAAGACTCTAGACTAGGGTATACTTATTCCAGTAAATTATATATATATATTATATATACATATGTTTGTGAAAATGTTACCTGGGAAAGCCAGTGAAGCCCAAACGAAGAATGAACGAAATGGAGAGTCTGGTCTGGAAATAGCCTGCCGTAGAACGAACCCGGTACGCCTGCTGCAAAATATGATCTGTCCGCGACTCCCTCTTCATTCTGATAATCAATATCTACTGAAAGAGAAGGCAAAATTCTAAAGAGTGAGTTGAAATCTGAAGTAGGAAGGTCGTTGAAGAATACTTGACACTGCGGAAGAGGAATTCCCGTAGCCCTATATTTGGCTTTGAGGGCCTGCGTTATATTTTGGGCGGTGAAGAGAGCATTGGGGCCGGACGAACAGCCAAGGTCTGCAATGCAAAAAGTGTTGCATTCCATAATCATGTTCATTGATAAAATGGTTTCCTCCAAAATAGGCTTTACAATTTCTAACCCACTCCTCTGCAATATTGCATCGTGAATATCAATCGTTAGAAAATAGTTATCAGTGATGTAGAAGCAAAAAAATGATGGATTGAAATTCCGAACCTGTAATAAAATCGAATTTTGGGCATAGCTGGAATCTCCGAGGCCAGCGTTCATATGAAACACTCTCTCCATCTCCATATGGATCCCTATCCTCTTTGCAACCACAAAACAAACCAATAAAGCACTCGCAATCTCAAATCGAACCAATTGACACAACAGGGAGGTTGGTAAATAAAGCACAGTTTTCCAGCAACCTGACGGCAAGATCTAACAGCCTGCCATAGGGCATTGAATGCCCCTACGGAGGCTGGTTCACCCTACATGGCCATGGGAAGATTTGACAGCATCAGGCAGCCTCGGGATGCGCTTTGTATACGATACATATACCACGAGTTACTTGAATTTTGAAAACCCTCCAAACTTTGAAATTTGAATTTCAAATCGCGCTCAAAATTTTTGAAATGTACTGACGACAGAACCATTGCTGGGTTTCCACCATGGTTTTTGTGTTACATTCGCCCAGCGCTGAGATTTCAGGGAGTTGGTGGTGACAGTATCAAAACATTTCTAATATTTCAGTACAATGCCCAGGTGAGCTCTGAAGAAATGCAGGTGAATTACAGAGAGCTTGTGAAGCTTGCCATTTCTACTAAGTGAAGTTGCTCCTGATGAAATTGGACAGATTCATTTCCAGGGATTGTAAACCAGAACAACTGTGTTAAAGTTTTGAAGATTGATTACTTGTATGATTTGGAGAGAACGAGAGAGGCCCCTATGAATGTTATTGTTAGTGATCTCAACCATGAGTTCTATGATATAGCCTTTGAAGAGCTGCAGCTGGACCGTCCATGGATGGATCTGATCTTTCCAAATCTATTTATAAACGGTTGTGGACAAACAGTTGAGAGAAAAAAATAAAAAGAAAATGACTTTCGTGTTTTCGTGACAGTGACCCGGTTTGTTCTAATTGGCGTCTCCTCTATTCTTTAGTGTTTTCCTAAACGTAAATTAGTTTGTTCTACTTAGAATCTTGAGTTTCGTCTTTAAGTTAGTTTGTTCTACTTAGAATCTCCAGTTTCGTCTTTGATTTAAGTTTAGGCATCTTGTGATATATATATAAAGTTTTGAGTTAAATGGTTATTTTGGTTACTCTTTTTTTTTTCTAATCTATTTATTTTATTGCGATATTTGTTATTTGTTTTATGGGTGTTTAAGTCTAATTATTTTATTTTGGATTTTAAGGGTGTTTATTGGGTTATTTTTAAGATTTTACTTGAAATTTGTGAAATTATTTTTATCAAATCCCAATATGTTATTGTTTAAAATGTGTTTTTATTATAATATGGATTGGGTATTTTGGAAAATTTTTGGAAAACTAGATTATAAAGAATCTATAATTTAAACTTGTAATTCCAATAAATCTTTATCCCATTCAAAACAAATTCGCTTGAAAAATATATCTGAAAAATTCCAAATTTAATGCAAATAAACTGACTTTTATTTTATTTTCCAACCAATCACTTTTATAACTAATTTATTTAATTTCTAAAATATGATTATTTTAAATTAATTTGTAAAATATAATTATTTAAAATTTTATATAAATGTAGTGCATATGTACTTTAATTGGGATATTGTTTGCTTTGAATCAATGTATTTTCACTTCTTAATGCTTTGATTAACCATGAATATTGATATTATGTTCATAATTATTAATACTATATTTGAGTGAAAAACATTTTTGATATTAAATATCATTTTAAATTAAATTAATTTGTAATATTTAAATTAACATGTGCAAACTAGATTTATATGATTTGTATCATGAAATAAAATTATATTCTAAGATGAAGAGAAATACTTTCTTGTAGAGGAACGATTACAAATTTTTTAAATAATAAAAAGAATTAAAGGGAAAGGCAATAAAAGGATAATGTGGAAAATGAAGTAAGTAAGTAAGTTATATATATATATATATTATATATATAAAATAAAATGTTATAATAAAAATAATAATGTGAAAAATGAGCTAAGTATATATATATATATATATAAAATAAAATGTTATGATGATGATGATGATGGTTAACCTCCGCTGAGACCAAATAATGGTCTATCGGAACTAAAGAAACAAATTATCTATTTTGATTTAAGATTTTATTCCTATGCTCAAAGAGCTTGGAGAGAAGCCTCCCGAGCTCACTATAATTTTGACATTGTAAAAGGCTAGGAAGGTCAGTATTGTAACAAAGATTGTGAAACTGAGATCTAATGTGGTTATACGCGGGGCACTCTAAGAGGAAGTGGTTTTCATCCTCGATGTTCCTATTCTCACATATATGGCAGATCCTTTCCGTCCATGGCGTTTTAGGAACTGCCCAACGACCTGTTTCACTATGGAGCTCATGAGAATTCGTTCTAATCTTTGCTATATTAATTTTCTTCTTTGAGCTAGTTAAAATAGAGAGATACTTTTGATCTTCTAGGGTGGGGTTGATGACCTTCTTATAATAACTTAATTTTCTTTTAGCCGCTAAGTCTTTCTCACACCACATTTTTTCTTTGAACTTAGAAGTAACAATATCTTTAATGTTATTTATGTTTTGCAATGCATCATTTTCGTTGATCTCCCAATAGTTTAACGAGGCCCTTGTGTCTTTATGCCACCCTCGATTGAGCCTTAGGTGGTTTTGGCTAGAATTTAAAGCTAGCTTAGGAAGTTTATGATCGTCTATGTTACTGATTTTGTGCTTGTACAATAGAAACCTAAGCATAGCTAGGCTCTCAATAGGGGAAAGACCTGCTTCTACAAGGAGAATAGGATAAGGTGTATTACTTTTAATTTTCAGGTTATAAGTTATAAAACGCTTCTGGATTTGCTCAATCTTTCTCCATGATTCTCTGGAGATGCTGCAACCCCAAACCTCATAGCCATATAAGATAACAGGAGTGACTAAAGTTTCAAAGAGGAACTTCTTTTTATCCCACATTACAAGGTTTGCTATTTTACAATTATTTTCAAGACCAAAGTAAGCTTTCCACCCCATTAATCCTTTTCTCAATGCTATGGTTCCAGTTGAGCTTGTGATGAATATCAATTCCTAGGTACTTGTAAGAATACACTTCCTCCAAGTTATTATTGTCATACATAAAATTAGCGTAAGTTTCCTTCTTGGATTTGATAATCATAACTTTTGTTTTGTCAGTGTTAACAGTCATACCCATGGTAGAGCAGAAATCAATAAGAAGCCGGAGTTCTTATTAAGATCAGATGGGCACCTTGCCAAAAGAACAATATCGTCAGCATAAAGAAGAAGGATGACGACTATCCCAGCTAAGATCGTGCCATCACATCCTCCTTCCTCTAAATAGCCTTCGAGCTTATCGATGTAAATGCCAAATAAGGTAGGGGAAAGGGGGCAACCTTGTTTAACTCCGATGTTACACTTAATATCTTTCGACCACCCTTCATTGCTCTTTAGCTTAGCAATTACATTCTCGTATAACCTTATAGCGGCAGCTCTCAACTCGAGAGGAACCTTTAGCTCTTCTAATCTATTCCAAAGGTTGTATCTAGGAACCGTATTGAAAGCCTTTCTAAAGTCCACAAAGCAACAAAATAAATTGGATTTATCATTACGACATTCCTCCATAATTATCCTAAGCGTAACAAGGTGGTCTGTTGTTGAGTGATGCCTTCTGAAACTTGCTTGGCCTTTAGCCCACTTACCTTCACTTTCAAGCCATATGCTTAACTTATTTTCCAAAATAATACCATATAACTTCGCTAAGAGAGGGCTGATCATAATTTTTCGATAATTAGAGGGGTTATTTGTATCCCCACTTTTAAAAATAGGGATAATGAGGCTCTCAGTCCAAGGTTTACGGAACCCTTGCTTGACTGCTTGATTGAAAAGCTTGTGGATGTGGGGGATGAGGACAGGACCTCCAATTTTTAAGATTTCCGCTTGGTAACCTTCAATGTCCTTAGCTTTCCCATTAGCGAGGCGATTAACCCAAACTTAATGTCTTCTAAAGAGAAAACTTCTTTCGTTGTGAGAAGGGTTTCCAAATTATCCATGACATTTGGAGATTCATAAAGCTTTTTAAGATAGGATTTCAATCGTGAAGAGCAATTTTATTATTATCCTTAGTCTTCCTAGTTAGAATCTGCCTCCAAAATTTCTTAGGAGCTACCTTAGAGAGGTGTAAGAGATTCTCCTGTCTTTGACGAATGTACTGCCTCTTTTTCCTTTTAGTTAGGGCTTTTTATATTTTTATCTTGTCCATTTTAATAGATTCATCAACAACTTCCTTAATTGCTCTCCTTGCACTTTTACAATCTTTGTCATACCATGGATTGGTTTTGATATTTCTTTTATTATTTGAAACTTCAATTGAGAACTTGTTAATAGAATATGAGAGGGTTGTAGTAAAATTATGATAGAGGTCTTCTATGTTGTCTATATTAGATAAAGGAAGCAAATTAGTTTTTAATTCATTTAGAAAGAGATCATTTTTATTTCTATCAAATATTAAGTTCTTTTGGCTATAAGTATTATTTTCTATGGGAACTCTATGCATGACAAAATTGAGAGTTATAAGTAAAGGCCTATGATCAGAGTCAGGTTCGTGGTCGTTTAAGATGTCAAAATTTATTATTTCGTTGTATAATGGGAGATCAGAAATAACGTAGTCTACCACGCTGCTACCAAGTCCATGGATGCAGGTCATCTTGCTAGAATTGGGCCACTTCTTTAGACCGTTGCAAATTATGAGATCCTGAGCACTACAGAGCTTGACTAGCTCCGACCGTTGCAAATAATAAAATGTTATAAGGAAAATAATAAAATTTAAAAATAAATAAGATTACACATAGTAAATTAAAAATAAGCCATAAGAGAAAAATAATAAAAAAATCCACACTAAATAAAAGAGAGCTAAAGGACTTCAATGTATTCCTTTCAACTAGATACTAAGCAATGTTTAAAAACCTAGTATTGAATATTGTTTTGTTGGTTTGTGAGATTATACATTATGATATGTTATCATTGCTGGTAGTAGTGGAAATGGAAATCATTGAGTTTATGTTGCAAGTTTTTTAATAGATGTCTATACTATGTTAAATGTTTTTAAATTATTATTACATGGATTATAATGTCACATATACATAAATTGGTTATTTTTATGTTATTTATAAATATAAATATATAAGTTTTGTAAATAAAATTAAGTATAATGTTTTTTAATATTTAAATTTAAAACATAAATAAAGAGTATAAAAGTTGTAAGTATTTTAAGATAAACAAATTTATAAGAAATATATGAAATATAATAGTATATTATGATAATTAGAAAAATATAAATAATATTTACTTATTTTTTATGATTTTTTATTAAGAAAAGCTCTAAATGCTAGAGCATTTGACAAAACACTCTATAGTCCTTTTAACTATTTAAATAGATTTTCATAATAAAAACTTCATATTACTGTGGTGAATATCAATTATTTCATGGTCTTATTTAAGAAATACAATATTTTTAAGTTAAGTAATTAACCACTATTGTTTAATGGATTTATTAAAAAGGATGAGTGCACCCATTAATTGACCAACTCTTAGGTACATAAAAGTAAGGAGGTTAGGATAAGACTTCAACATCCTCTTATTTTTCAAAGTAGCAATTTGCCCTTTGTAGGTAAGGAAATTGTTATATAGTTGTTATTGATTCCGATGTTGCATCTTTTTTATGTAGATCTTTCCACTATGTTAGTACTTTGTGGATTGTCCATTGACGTCTTTCCACTAGGCTAGTACTTTGTGGATTGTGCATTGACATAAGCAATGCTCTTTGGTATAAGATATTATTTTCAGTGGGAGCCAAATGCTACGTTTACCTTGAAGCTTTGATTTGTTGGCTTGCAACTTGTGCCTCAATCCTACTACTTTTCTCAAAGAAGACAAAAAACACTACATGCAGTGGGTTTGAAAGAGCCATCATGTAGCCTATTTTGAAGAGCCATAATGTAGCCTATTTATCCAGCGCATTGGATGATCTTGTAAAGGTCCATAAAATTTGATACTTGTGCCACTGTTTAGAAAAAATCATTCAAACAACTTTTATTATTATTTTTATATATTTATTACTAAGAAGTGACTTCTACTTGCATGCCAACATGTACATATTCAACTAGTTAACTCCTCAAAAACTATTAGACAATGCATAATGTATTTATATTATTATTGTAATTCTACTTAATAAATTCATGAACTCCTAGAAAATTATATAAACATCACTATAACTTTTCCTAGTTGTAAAGTGCTAGAATACATAAATGTATTTATATTATTATTGTAATTCTATTTAATAAGTTTTACCTACCATGTATGGATTTTTTAATAGAAAATATGATTGTATCTATGAAAATTGATTGATTTACATAAAATATTGTGTTCCCAAATAAAGATTAAAATCATCAAATTCTAAAAACTAAAAAAAAATTGGAAAATAAAACTCTTTTATATGGAAAATTCAATAAACATAAATATATATAATATATATTATTATAATAACATATTTATTTTAAATATATATTATTATAAATATATAGAATTTTCAATCTAATTTTTTATAATATTATATTTATTTTAAATAAAATATATTTTTAAATATATAGAATTTTCAATCTAATTTTTTAAATAATAAATTTAAATTTAAAATATATGTTAGTAACATTTTATATTTCATTTCATATATGTATAGATATATAGATATAATGGATCACGTATATTTAAAGAAAATATTAATTAACAAAAAAAATTATATTGTTTCTATATGAAGAAGTATTATGATAGTTATTTGTAATTTAACTAAATTTAAATTTATTAATTAAATAATTTAATATAAGCTAGATTGTGAAGCAATATATTCAAAGGTATTAATTGAATACCTTGGGCTTACCTCTCATGCACATTTGATATTCCCAATTACTAACTTTTTCTTTAATTTTCCTAATTATTAACACAAGAATGTATTTCTCTAATGAAAGGCTTACCTCTCATGCAAATCTAATATTCAAAATTACCAAATATTTCTTTATTTTTAATTATTAACACAAGAATGTATTTTGTCTAAGTTTATTGGCTAGGAAAATCAAATCCACTTTAATACATTCCTAGCTACACCTTCTATATGTATGACACATGTATTACTCATCAACAACCTACATATGATACATGTATGACTTATGAACAACATAAACTCATAGGTCGTGTACATATTGGCTTCATTTAACAATGTAATACACAAGAATAATAAGTAGGATTTATGTTGCAACATGCAATCTTGTAACAAGTACTTATTGTTGAATGTTTATTTCTTGTGATATTCTATTTGAATATGGATTTTATTGCACCTTTAACTTGTATTAAAAGAAAACATTCATTTGTAACACCATAGTTTTTATCTCCATGAAATTGTAATGTAATTTTGCATATGTGATTAAGGCTATGAGTCAAGTAGTATGGATGAAGACCATAATATGTAAATTGCACATTAGAATTACTAATCATAATACATTGTCAGCTAAGATATGATTTGTATGATAATGTTGGGGGGTTATGATTCCACAAGAGAAGAAGATAAAGGGGTTGTCAAAGGGGGTTTTACATGCCTAATAATCCAAGGTCACCTTTCTAATTTTTTTTGTAATGAAACTTCTATTTCTCTTTTTTATTATTCAAAACCAAATCATTGTATACATGTACGAGGTTGGTGGGAAACACATCTCACCTATTCTTGATACTATTAGATAAGTAAAATCACTTTTTGGAGAATTCAAAGAGTCAAAGTTCCTTGAGTAACAATTTAACCACTGGAAGGTAGATCCTATAGGAATTATGAATAGGCAAGAGAGTCAAGAAGTTTACTAGAGTAGGGTACCGTCTTTGATGGAGCTAATTATGCCTTTTGGAAAGTAAGAATAAAGGCATATCTTATGTCCCCGTGGATAGATGTTTGAACCTCAGTACTAGTAAATTACAATGTCCCAGATATCCCCCCCATAGATGAATATGGCAAGAAACTATATCTAAGCAAAGATAAATCCAAGCATGCCATTCTTGCTAGTCTCAATCAGTTAGAACTTGTGAAGGTTATGCACTGTAAGTCTGCTTATGAGATGTGGGAGAAGCTTAACCAGTGTCATGAAGGAGATGAAAAAGTGAAGCAAGAAAAACTTTAGACTTTCAGAATGAGGTTTGAAAGCTTGAAGATGTCTGAGAATGAAAGCATAGTTGAGTACTTCCTCAAAGTTGAAGAAGTAGTTAATATGATTAGAGGACTTGGTGATGAAGTCAAGGAAGAGTTGATCATTCAAAAAGTATTAAGATCTCTACCTTCAACTGACTCTATTAATTGTTGAAGGTTAATTAACTAAGTACAACTGAAAATAACTTAGCTATATTGCTAAAATTTAGTAGTCAACTCATGCATCACTCAAATCCAAGCCTATAACTTGAATTTACTGAGCTAACTGAATGACAAGAACCATGTCAACTAGTTAACTGCCTCCAGATTGTCCTACTGATGTGGAAATTCAATTTGAATAAGGCTAAAGTCAAATTGAACCTTTATTGCTACACTTTCTAATAGGGACAAAGCAAGGAGATCCGGCCTCAAGAAAACCATCCCAAGTCATAGAAAAAATAAGGGTAATGGGAAGTAAAAAAAATACATTGGTGTAAGTTCCATAAAATCTCCTTGCATAACACTCATGAATGTTGCTCAGAACAATAATTGTTGGTGAACCTTAAAGAAAAGGAATAGACTTTGGTTCTTATATAATTTAGAATAGGATATTGGAAAGTGGTCCATTGATGTATAACCCAATACAACCATCTCAACCATGAAGATATAGCTAAAAGAGCCAGAGGAGCATGAAGAGGGGGGAAACTCTTCTATTATGATGTGGGTAGGGGACCCCACTACATTTCATCATTGACAGTGGAAGATAAAAGAACCTAATCTCAATTGAGTTAATCAATATATTGAAGTTTTCAATAGTGCCACATCCCTACCAATACACTAGTTGTTGGTTGAGCCATGGATGATACATTTTCATTAGCGAACAATGGCACATGCCCTATGGCATTAAGCCCTTTAAAGATGAGGTATTGTGTGATGTTTCCCCACTAAAAGTTTTTGATGTTCTTTTAGGACAACCGTATATGCGAAAATTGACATATTGTCGAGTCTCATCCTTCTAGTGCCATTGTTACTTTAGCCTTGGTCTCATCCTCTAGTGTCATTGTTACTCATTGAGTCTCATCCTCTTGAGTCTCATAACTCCAGCAAGTTTTTTTTAAATAGAATATGTTGTAGCTCATAGCTTCAATAGGTTTTTGATTAAGTAGCTCTAGCTCTTACTCATTGATTTATAACTTCAAAGAGATATCCACAATATCTTCCTCCTTGAGTTCTCCTTGTACTAAATTGTCTAGAGTTATTTGATTTGAGGTCTTTGAGTTGACATTCTTGCTTAGAGGAACACCCAAATTCCTTAACATGGTGCACTTTGTCTCTAGGTTACTTGTCCTAGACCTTCACTTAAAAAGTGCAAATATTAGACTTGTTATTATTGATCATCTTCACTTGTGCTTGCAATTTTATGGATATTTTTTGTTTATCTTGATATTCGATAACTTCAACTATGAAATTAAACAAAATTTAAGATAAAGAAACTTGAAACAAGCAAAACAAGTCTGTTAAAAACCAAAATTATCCCATGGAGTAGCAAAGCACCAAAACTAGAGACCATTATAACCAATTTTTGTACCAAAGCTCAAGGACTTGTTAAGTGTTGCATCTAACAAGATGATAGGGAATGTATGGGTGTGTCGGGGAGAGAGAGGGATACACACAAAGGGACTCAAATCCAGAGTAAATCAAACACCAAACACATAGGGTCAAAATAAAATCAAATTAGAAAGAATCCAAGGAGCTTGAATAAGCCAACCTAGGTTTAAAGGGCTCCACAAAATGATTATTGTAGAGTCTCAAAGTTTAACAACAAGAATTTGGGAACCTTGAAAAGTATATGTAACTACTTCAATATAATTTTAATAAACCAAGACTAGAAAATGTTGATTTTAAGTGCTTATTAAATTTGATTATGACTATTTAGTATAGTGACAAATTATGTTAATTTAATATGTGTACTATAATTTTCATGATGATGTATTTTTACATCAATAGGTTTAAGTTATATATATATATATTATATATTATATAGTTTTGTATTATCTATATATATAGTATATATATATATATATATATATATATAGATACAAAATCACTAAAGAATATTTAATACAGGAAAAATATTGAAATTTTCTTTTGCATATATATTAATAGATTTTTAAAATGATAATATTAAATTCGATCAAGTAAATTAAGTACATCTTTTACATCACATTTATTTATATGGATTGTTTTTCTTGCAATGTCTTTTCTTTTTTGTAATCTAAATTTGATGTCCAATATTATTATAATGATCATTTTAATCAACATCTTTGAGTAAAATCCTTTCTTAAGGTCAATCACAAAATTGAATGTGAATATTGACTTATTCTACTTGAACCTAACATAGACTACCCTATGCTTTACATGAGCATTCACTCTAATGAAATAAAAACCCTTTCTAAAAAGCAGTCATGCACAACTTGTGTGCAAAGCAACTTGGAATCTATTTCATTCTTCATAGAGATTTCGAATTTAAGTTTCTCAAATGCTATTATATTTCTCGGATGCATCAATTAAAATATATATGAAAGAAATAATAAAATACAAAAATCAATTTTATTTTTATATATATTAAAAAAGTAGTGAGTAACCTAATTTACAACTTAACATGATAGACAATTGTTTTATATTTGATAAATAACCTTTTAAAATATATTAATTTTAGAATTGAATTATTAAATATATATCTATATATATTATATATATATATGTATATGTATGTTAAATAATTAAAAATATACACATTTTTTATGGACATATTTTCTTTAAAATACACATAAATAAAGCTAAGAATAAACCTCTTTCACTGGAATATAGTATCAATAATCACGAACATAGTATCAATAATTATGGTTAATCGAAGCATTAAGAAGTGAAAATACATTGATTCAAAGCAAACAATATCTCAAGCAAAGTACATATACACTATATTTATATAAAATTTTAAATAATCATATTTTACAATTTAAATAAAATAGTTATAGAAGTGATTGGTTGGAAAATAAAATAAAACTCATAGTTTATCTGCATTAAATTTGGAATTTTTTAGATATATTTTTTAAGTGAATTTGTTTTGAATTGGATAGAGATTTATTGGAATTACAAGTTTAAATTGTAAATTCTTATAATCAAGTTCTCCAAAAAAATTTGAAAATACCAAATCCATATTAGAATAAAAACACATTTTAAACAATAACATATTGCAATTGGATTAAAAAAATTTCGCTTATTTCCAATAAAATCTTAGAAAAAAACCAATAAAAAATGGAGTTGTCTATAATGCGACTTTTTGAAGATTCGGTGACGGAATCAGGCGGAAGAAATTGAGCTCAAATCTTGATTTCTTGCAGTTTAAATGGTTTTTTAACTGCATATTTGGATCCAGCACCCTGAAAAAACCGTGGGACGCTTTCATTGTGCAAAAACTAGCTATCAAACTTGCGATTCCAATAAATTCCTGCCGGATTTCGACCGGAAAAATCCACCGGAAAGGCTTTCAAAAAGTCGCGTTATAGAATATTTCATAAAAAATATCAAAACCCAAAATAAAAAGAATTATGGACTAAAAAATCCCATAAAATAAATAAATTAATAACGAAAAGACGAGTAACCAAAATAACATCTACTCAGACCTTATTATATTATATTCACAAGATACCGAAACTTAAAGATGAAACTCGAAATTCCAAGAGAAACAAAATAATTCACTGTTAGGAAAACACGAAAGATCAGAAATTCCAAGCAGAACAAACTAATTCACTCCGATTAGGAAAACACGAAAGAATAGAGGAGACCGTTAGAACATATTGGGTTACTGTCACGGAATCACTTGTAGTCATTTCTTCTTGTTTTTTCCCTCAACCGTTTGTTGCAACCGTTTATAAATAGATTTGGAAA